>VYXF01001080.1:127882-174636 GCA_013397295.1 Polioptila caerulea
GGAGGCCAGCGGGGCCCCGAGCCGGGCCGGGGCGAGTGCTGAGCCGCGGCGGGGGCGGCGGGTCCCTGTCCCCGCTGGGAGCCCCGCCGGCACCCGAGGCCTGAAGGACCGGCAGAAAACGTGTCTCGTTCCTGTGCTGTGTATGTGCGTGTGTGTGTGCGCGTGTCAGTCTGCCTGTCTTCCTTGTGGGAGAGGAGAGAGATTTCTGTGAACTTCCACGGACTTTTAAGTCTCTTAATTGCGGGGTTGCAGCACTTTAAGGAAAAAGAGCACCCAACAGCATGTGGGGGAATGGTGGGAGGTAGATTCCTGCGTGCCGGAGGCCCTGGCCATTCCAGGATTGAACTCTGCTGCAGCTGAACGGGCTTTTCCAGGTGCACGCAGCCCATCCCCGTGGAGGTCCGGCTGGGCGCTGCAGGGAGAGTAGGGCTGGACTGAAACGTTTCTGCCCAAGACGCTGATTTTGCTGAATAGAGTCCAATAGCAGGAAAGTCCTTAAACAGTAAACTTGCCTGTTAGTACCATAAAGTGACTTCTGTAAAGCAGCAGTCTCTCCAATACCTTACTTAGGTGATCAGAGGGTTTTGGGTTATCCTCTGCCCCCCTCTTTCCTCTTTAATGTTGCCTCTTAAAAGCTAAGCTATGGTACACGCTGTTGCTTTCGGAAAAGTTGGTGTTATCTCTCCCTAAGGAAATGTAAATATACACGTTTCATGTTTCCTCTGAAAGGATATTGCTTAAGGTGAAGAAACAGAGGGTTTGTTCCTTCTCTTTCGTTGGAGCGTCTTGTATTTATGTAGATAATTTGACGTTAACATTTCAGTAACATGCCTAGATCAATGTTAAAACCACAGAAACTCTTAAAACTAACTTAAGTAGCACGGGCAGTAGAACTCACTGGGCTTTTTTATGTAGCAATGTAAGTTTATAGAATGTTTATCTCATGGTTTATTATGGTGGAGATGCTTTATAATGAAGTTAATTAAATTGTATCTCAAAATTCTTCCCTCTTCAAAGCAGAGAATACTTGGTTGGATGAAAACATAACGTAATTGTTATCCTGACTCTTCCAAAACATAAATAAAACCTAATTTGTCACATCTTTTTTCTCCACCCAAATATTTTTTCCTATCCATAATCTATTAGGTGTTTTCCTTATAGCTGTTTCAAAACTGATTCAGAAAAAAACAAAATTGAACGCAATTATTCAAATCTCTTTTGCTCTTAAAGATCAAGGTCTAATAATTAATTTACTGGGAGAAAATAAAACAGGATTTTAAAAACGTTTCTCTTAATTATTTTTATTTTACGATATTGCATCTCTTTCCTTGATACTTCCCTTCCTGCAATTAGATAAAACAGGAAATTGAAAATCATATTCTAAGTCTAGGAATTGATCCTTAAACCATTAAAAGCAGCAGGAGGTTTCTTTCTCCGAGTTCATGGGATGCTAGTTAAAAGCTGTCTTTTGTTATACATTTGGATGTTCTTGATACTGGAAGAATTGAAACATGTGCCTAAGAATAAGCATTTGCTCACATGTTTTATTGTACTAGGGTGTGTTTGTGGAATGGTGTTGATTTCTTTCTTACCTAGCCTGTAGGGAGCTAAAGAGTTTCTTTTTTTACTTTTGACACCAGTGGAATGGGCTAGAAACTATAAAAACTACTTTCTCTGTGGTTATGTAATGTGCTCCATGTACTGTTGAAAATCTGCTTACCGATTCTTCCAGTCCTGAATGTGCTGTACCTCATCAGTGTGTTTATGTTCTGTGTAACCAAGGCACATTAGGTGTGATGGCATTCTTGGCTACTTTAGAAACTGCCAACAACCTTTCCTTGGGCAGCTGGTTACAAGGCACTGCCTCCCCTTTTTCCCCCAGCTCACATTTGGTTTTAAGGGCAGATAAGAGCTGGCACAGCTTCCATACCCTTTTCAGCTCCCTGCCACAATACAGTGCTGTGCTAGCAACTGCTGCCTAAAGATTTGTCTTACACAGTGATTGAAGAATGTATACTTGTTGGTGTTGCAGTGTGATTGCTTTGGTTACGTGATCACCTCCTGTGAGAAGGTGACCTGCTTTGTGGATGAGGGAAAGGCTGTGGATGTACATGGACTACATGGACTTTACTGAAACCTTTGATAGTGTCTCCCACAGCATTCTCCTGGAGAAGCTGGCTTGTCCAGCTGCTCTGTCTGCTGGTTAAAACAACCGGCTTGATGGCTAGGCTTAGAGAGTGGTGGTAAATGGAATAACATCCAGCTAGTGGCTGGTCATAGCAGATGTTTCCCAGGACTTGGTAAATCTTTAAGATTTTTATTGATGATCAGGATGAGAGGATCAAGCATACCCTCAGAAAGTTTGCAGGCAACACCAAGTTGGAGGGGAGTGTTGGTCTGCTTGAAGATAGAAAGGCTCTGCAGAGGGATCTGGACAGGCTGGATTGATGGGCAAGGCCAGGAGTATGAGGTTTAACATGCCATACCAGGTCCTGCACTTGGGTCACAACAGCTCCATCAAGTGCTGCAGGCTGGGGCAGAGTGGCTGGGAAGGGGTCCAACAGAAAAGGGCCTGGTCAACAGCAGCTGAATATGAGCCAGTGAGTATCTGGGTGGCCAAGAAGGGCACTGGCTTGCTGGCCTGTACCAGCAAGAGTGTGACCAGCAGGAGCAGGGCGGTGACTGTCCCCCTGCAATCAGCACTGGTGAAGCCACGTCTCAAATCCTGTGCTCAGTTCTGGGCCACTTACTGCAGGACAGACACTGAGGGGCTGGAGCAAGGCCAGAGAAGGTCTATGGAGCTGGAGCAAGGCCAGAGAAGGTCTATGGAGCTGGGGAAGGGTCTGGAGCACAAGTCCTGTGAGGAGTGGCCAGGAGCTGGAGTTGTTCAGCCTGGAGAAAAGGAGGATCAGAGGGGTGCAAATGAGGCTGAAAGGAGGGTGTAGCCAAGTGGAGGTAATTCTATTCTCCCAGGTAACAAACAATTGGGTAAGAGGAAAAGGTCTTAAGCTGCTCTAAAGTAGGTTTAGATAAGGTATTAGGAAAAATTTCTTTGCTGGAAGGGTGGTCAGACATTGGAGAAGAGTGCCCAGGGAGTAGTTGAGTTGTCATGCCTTGATGTGTACAAAAGATGTGTAGGCATGGATCAGTGGTGGACCTGTCACAGTCAGGTTAACAGCTGGACTCTGTGACTTTAAGTGTCTTTTCCAGCCTAAATTATTCTATGATTTTACTGCTTGTAGAAGCAGTAGTTGTGTGATGCCATATTTGAAATTTATATATTGTAGAAGATAAAAAGCAAACTTCACTGATCAGGCAAAATAAAATGCGCATTTAGAAGCATATTGATGAGCAGTCGGGTATATATTTTATTGATTAAAACCCCATATTGCTCAATAGCAAGCTAACTATACAAGTTAACTGCAATGGAATTCTTTTTTAAAGTTAAGTCTTTGCTGGCAGCAGCAAGCAGGAATTGGGAACACAGTCTTCATGTCTTCTCTGCTGGATACCCTGCCATTCAGTGCTAGGTACAGTTTGGACCATTCCTTCTCTAAGCCTAATCTATATTTGAATCAGTTTTGTACTGTCACTACTTGTTATGGGCTCACAGCACTGATACTCTGAATTTTATTTTCTCTAAATAGATCAACTGTCTTACTTGTCATTGCATATTCCAGTTGTGGTTAGGTGGTCACTTGTGTTGTCTTGTTCTTCACATTTGTACAGTCCCAAAAAACCTTTTTTCCTTGTATGTGAGCAAGAAGTCCTCCTTCAGTGAGCTGAAAATTCCGTTTTTTTACATTCCCTCTTTATTCTCCAGTTGTGACTAGAAACCTGTATCAGCTTGTTGCAAGGTACAATTTACCCTTTTTTTAATTTTTTTTTTTTTTTAATTACTCCTTGCAGTAAAGCTGATCTGTTTTATTTGTCATCAGTGAAGTAGGAAGACATTGCAGGTGCTGCAAGTGCCTTGTATCTTTTCACTGTTGTCTAGATGTGCTTGTGTTTTGTATATTGAGATAAGAAAATTTTAGAAACTAAAAGTAAGAGTAGTAGTTTTTTCTAGTAGTAGTTGCAGTAGCTTTTTCAGTGTGCCACAGCTATGATCTGTACCATAATCAAAAACTAAGTTACTTTGAAATATTTTTGTGGTGCTGTGCATTTGCATAGTCGTAGGATGCTTCTGTCTAGTAAAGCAGGTGCTGGATGATGGCCATTTTATTTACTGTGCTTTTTTGTTGCTAGCTCTTTTAGCTCTAGATTCATGTATCATTTGATTGCATGCCACCTGGCCAGCGTCCTGTTTGGTACCCTTTGGTTTTTTATGTGATCCTTGTTAGTGCAGTACTTTAAATTCTACAGATAGTGACATACCTTTAAAAATATCTCTTTAAGACCAGAGAACACGTGTATTACACACCCTGGAGCTGAGGCACAGAAGCTGAAAGATTCATTCCGTGCTGTATGAGAAGTGTGCTACTGCAGATCAAGACCCGGTGTTGGTAAGATGATTTTTATCCTCTTCTAAAGGAGACCAGTTCACTGTGAATCATAAAACTCATCCTATGAAAAAAAAGTATCAGGCTTCTGGAATCAGGTTCCACTTGGCTCCTGTGATCTTTGTGCTAACTTAGGAATTGGCAGTATTTTGGCAAAGGAAAATATAAATTGAAAAGTCTGTCTTGATGTCTTTCTGTGGATCTTTTAGTTTATGATCACAATTATATTATACATTATGAACACAAATACAAAGATCCTTTGATTGCACAAATACTTAAAATCAATACCCTTCAACAGTAGAAGTCTTGGCGTAATTTGCAGCAGTTGACAGTTATTAAGCCTTATTAACAACTTCAGAAAGGCAACCATGCCATTTGAACTGAAGAAAACTGCTGCCATTTAAGATTACAGCTTGGTGAGCAGTGCAGTTTAATGATATGTTGACTTCAGCACCAAACAAAGCTGACTGAAAATGCTACAACTGTTGTGGCAGTTTGCCACTTTTTTGGCTGTGGTTGCACAACTGTTGGTAAAGCTTTGTGATAATATCGGATCACTGAACGGATCTGAATTAAAAATAACTTGCAAGAACAAAAAGAACCAGTGGGAAGAGCAGCTGTCTTTCAACTGGCTCTTTAGCTGGGGCAATTTGCAGGTTCAACATGCACTTGTGGGGTTGTGCTGTGTTGAGGGGGGTTGTAGACGGCAGGGGACAGGCATAAGAAAAGTGGAATTCATAGAATGAGACCTGATAGTTTCTCTTGCTCTTGAGAACGTGACTGAGTGTGTGAAATTGCTGTCTGTTCATTTAATCTAGTCAGGAGAGAGAAACACGTCGCTTGGTTTTAACAGCTTGGTGTTGCCTTGTCCCCAGCCCGAGTCTCACTTCCTGCGCCTGTCAGGGCGTTTTCCTCTTGTTGCTGCTACTTTGCAGCAAAACTAGCTACTTTCACTACTGTGTAGCAAAGCCCATGGTCAGATCAGGGCCTGCCGAGGCAGAGAATTGACTGGGTTCTCCTCGCGCTGCGCAAGGAGATTTCCCATCCTTCACTATCTGGGAAAATAATTTGCTTTTTTTCTCCTGGTGAGTTTGTCTTCACAAGAAGTTCTTGGCCTGAGTACCAGTGTGAATCAGCTAAATGCCAGAGGATGCATCCATGCAGCTAGATGGCAGCTTAATGAGGGTGGGGGGTTACAGACCAGTCAGTTTCACCTCTGTGCCCAGCAAAATCAGGACATTGATCCTCCTGGGGACGTGCCCGGGTGCATGGAAAATAAGGATATCTTTGGTGCCAGCCAACATGGCTTCAGTAAGGGCAAACTGTGCCTGAAAAATTTGATGGCCTTCTACAACAGGGTTATAGAATTAGTAATTAGGAGAAACTGAGACCACTCACCTGGACTTACACAAAACATTGCCACTGTTCCTTGTCAATAAACTGGAGAAACATGGATTTGGCAGGTGTACCACTTGCTGGATAAGGAATGGGCTGGATGGTCACACTCAAAGGGTTGTGGTCAATGGCTCAATGTCCAAGTGGAGAGCAGTGGTGAGTGGTGTCCTCAGGGGCTGGTATTGGGACCAGAGCTGTTCAACAGCTGTGTTGGTGACAGGGACAGTGGGATGGAGTGCACCCTCAGCAGCCGTGCTGACAGCACCAGCTGTGTGGTGTCAACATGCTGGAGGGCAAGGATGGCATCCAGTGGGACTGTGACAGGCTGGAGAATCTCATGTGAACCTCACATAGATCAACAAGTCCAAGTGCAAGGTCTTGCCTGGGGATTGTGACGATTCCAAGCACAAATACAGGCTGGGAGGAGAATGGATCAAGGGCAGCCCTGGAGAGAAGGACTTGAGGTTGTTGGTGGATGAGAGGCTGGACATGATCCAGCAATGAGAACTGTCAGCCTGGAGACCCAATCACATCCTGGGCTGCATCCAGAGCAGTGTGGGCAGCAGGGCCAGGGAGGGGATTGTGCCCCTCTGCTCTGCTCTGGTGAGACCCCACCTGCAGGGCTGCACCCAGCTCTGGGGTCCCAGCACAGGAGGAGGGCGATGAAGATGATGTGAGGGCTAGAACAACTCTTCTATGAAGACAAACTGAACAAACTTGGGATGTTCAGCCTGAAAGAGAAAAGGTTCTGCGGAGACCTTAGAGCAGCCTTCTAGTATCTAAAGGGGGTCTGCAAGAGAGTTGGTGAGGGGCTCTTGACAAGGTCATTTAGTGATATGACAGTGGGGAACGAGCTTAAACTGAAAGAGAGTAGATTTAGACTAGGTATTACAAATAAATTCTTTACTGTGAGGGTGATGAGGCACTGTAACAGGTTGTTCAGAGAAATCATGGATGCTTTGTCCCTGAAAGTGTTCAAGGCCAGGTTGGATGGAGCTCTGAGCAACCTGTTCTGGTGGAAAGTGTCCATGTGAGTGAGTGACTAGTGGGGTTGGAACAAGATAATGTTAAAGAATGCTTTCAATCCAAACCATTCTATGATTCGGTGATTAATTACAGGAGGGGTGTTCCTGTCACTCTCCAGGTCTCAGTGTAGCTATTCCCAACAGCAGCATCTGGGGGAGCAGGGAAATACCAGCAGCACCAACATGATGGTAGTCCCAGGTCTGTACCAAGGCTGGCAACCAGTGCTGGCCTCTGGTCTGTGTCTGCAGCTCTGCTGACTAGCATGTGTAGAAAAGTTTCACAGTGCTGGAAAGGCATTGCCATTTAGTTATGGAAAATCTTGTGAAGTCTCCTGCCATTAGCCACTGGACCATGAGAGCCAGTAAATGTTTGCTCTTGTATTCATTACAAACTGTTGTTTCCTCCCCAAATCTAAGGCTGATTTTTTTTTCTGTTCATGAAGAGGCCTGACTGAATGAGGTAACACATCTCAAACTGTGGTTTGCTCATTACTAATGTAATGAGGCTCATGTAATGAGTAATAGGCTCACAGGCTGTATGCCAAATGGCTTTTTGTTGGTTTTCTGAAGATTTCTGCTGATCTCTTAGTGATTTGGAGGGAAATTTGTGATGTGATGGTTTAGAAAATTTGTGAAATGTGCGGTTTTTGTTTGTCTTTTTTTCCCCAAATGAATTCAGTTGCTGGTAAAACATTTTAAGCGCTCATGAGCCAGAAAATTTGGAAGAAGCCAGGTTTTTATTTGGATAGTGTAAAAATCCATTGCAGCTACCACTTGTGTCTATCTCCTATTAGAGGACTAATGAAAATATTTATTTTGGGTCAAAAGAACAGTCTTCATGGCTATGTACCTCCTCTAATCCAAGCTGTAAAATTTCATCATTAAAAGGGAGCTGAGAAATTTGTGGGGCTACTATTAGATTTGTGTCAAAAATCTTAAAAGGGTGATTGAGCTAAATGGTAAGATTCTGGGATTCCCTGATTACTGCTAGGATAACTTTCTGGTGTCTACAGATGCTCTCTCCTTTTATACCTAATTAGTCTCAGTCTTCCTGTGTTGTAAGTCAGAGCTTTTTGATAAGAGTCATGCAGGGGCCATCGAGGCCATGGCCATGTTGAGTCTGGCAGGGAGCACTATGCAGAATCAAAACTATCTCGGATAAGAACACTGGACTTCATTTTCAGTAGAGCTGTCTGAGTCAAGTTTTTTGGATCGTTGTATTACTTAGTTACTTCAGTGTCAAATTTGAACTCAAGGGATGAGTCAGCTGTGTTGTGGTCCGTGGTCTTTAGTGCCTATTTCTCTTCCTCTAGGGTTTTACAAATTTGAGAAGACTTGCTACTGATTTGTCTGAATATACAAATATTTTTGTATGCATAATTCTAACAAAACATTCCTAAGAAGATAAATGGTCATATTCAGCCTTTTCTCTCCAGTATGTTTGCTGACTGTATTAGAAGAGATTTATCTGAGGATGGAGGGGTTAAAATTTTCTTCTAGGCTGTTATAGAGGTTGCCATGCAGTGTAGTCTTTCGGAGTATGAGTCAAGGTAAAGATCACTATACCTTTACTCTCCTCATTGTGCAGAGTATAATCAGCAGATCCACACCTGCAGGTGCAGATTGGGATCTCTGTATTTCTTTGTGACACGTGTCATGTGAGATTCTTCACTGAGCAGAGGGGATGGTCCGGGAGGGAGATTGCCTCTTACTCAGCTGAGCCAGCTGCTGGTCAGCAGGCTGCAGAGAGATTCAGTGGGGTTTCTGTGGTTAAACAAGGAGCCTGCAAAGAATAAGGCTCATATGTCTTACCTTGCATGAAGGAGACAAAATTGATTTTCCAGCTTCTGCCAAAACTCGTGTCTTTGCCTGATTTTGGGTAATGTGGAAGTAAGTATGGATAATTGTAGAAGGTATGTGGTGGTGCATGAAGGCTGGCACACAGAGAAGTCTTTGAGGGACTGGTAGTTTAGCTCTTTATACCCCACTCAACTTTGTGAAAAAGAAACTTTCTCATTTCAAGTGGTAATGGAAGCTCCTGGGAGGGAAGGGAGATATCCACCAAGTTTAGTCACTTTGTTCAGCATGAAAACAAAGGAAGTATTGTGAAGAGCTTTCTGGCTAGAAAACAGTAAATCTTCTCATGGGAGTCCACAGTTTCTGGTTTTGTTTTTAGTACAAACATGATGATGTAACAAAGTCATCTTGTTAAATAATGATACTTGCATGTTTAATGTTATCAGGTTTTGTTTACACTATAAACTTTTTTGCCAGCTATTCATAGATTGTTGTAAGACTCTTAAGTACTGCAGTGGAAAGGGTATTATTATGTATTTCTCAGGGGGACTAGAAATCTAAATTGGAAACTAAATTGCTTAGAGGCTTTGCTAGTTTTTCCACTAGAAACAGTTTTGAACTACTGTATGGATGAGTAAGGGTCATAGTCTTTCTGATCACTTTTTCTGTGATTGTTAGACTTCTGCTGAAATTTGTGGTGCTGCTTGCATACAGAAATGTGGTGCTTCTGAGACTGCTTTAATCTTCAGGCCTCTCAGTGTCATGATTCTCAGTGTATGCAGAAAGCAGAGATGGCATTCTTAAAAATGTGTATGTTTTCTAGGCAGAAGAACACACAGAGAATGTTGCTACATGGGGTGCAAATAATGGAATCTAAGTATAAGATATTAAGAGTACCTAATATTGGAGCACAAATACCTGTGTAATTTTAAGAGATTTTCTAATATTCTGATATAACTAGACAAAACAATGCAAATTTATAGTGTTGGTAATGAGAAGGAGCAGTTTGAGACCTCTTCAATAAAACAATCTATCGAATGAGAAGAAGGTCTTAATTGACAATGTGAATTACAAATTGCTTTTTTATATTTTATATAGGAATGACTGCTAAAATGCTCACTGTTTAACAATTTTTTAAAAATTTTTTTAAAAATATAAATATATTTTCAGAGCCAGGTCTAAGGAGTGAGTAGTTTACAACTATAAATATTAGGTTAAGATGATTCACATACTGCTTCTGATCTGAAATGTATTTCTTATTCAAAGTCTTATGCTTAAGTTTTTGAGAAAAAAAAATAAAAGAAAAAAAGAAATTCCGACAGTGGGAGGAGTGCCCTACTTGTTAGCTTGCAAAGCTTTAATTAAGTCTTGGAGTATTGTAAACTGTCATCTATGCTCAGTCCCAAGCTCTCTTTTGGGAATTATGTAGAACACGGGCAACTAATTTTGACCTGTCCGTGGAGAAATATTTTAATTGTCTGCATATGAAAGAGCAGATTCAGTGTACTGTGGTGCTCTCATGCAAAATAGCCAAGAAACATATGAGTGTCTAGCAGGACTGGGTGTTTTGTATGGCTGCCCCAGGCCTTTGTTTAGTGTTTACAAGGTTGCTTCTCTTTCTCTAGGTTTCTATGCTGCTAGAGGACATACCAGGTTTTGTTGTGTGTTGGTGTCTATCTAGGTGTGACTTCAGTTGTGTTTTTCATACACATATGCTGGAGTCTGAAGTGTTACTGCTAACAGACAGACCCCATCTAGGACTGTCTCTGTTATTTTATTGTTTCTCTATAGCAGAGTAGCAAAGCTGGAAGTTTTGGGCAGCGGATGAATACTTTGAGTCATCTACAGCCCATACAGCCTGCAATGAGGGCAGTGTTTCCTTCATTTTTTTCTTCTTACCTCAGCAGACCAGGTTGTTATTACTGTTATAATTATGCAAGCACAGGCCTTCCTGTTGTGCTGTTATTAACAAAAGTGAGCACACAAAGCTTCAGGATAAAAGAAGAAACGTATTTGAAACTACTCTTCAGAGTTACTGGTTCCCAGCTTGAGATCATTGTGTTCTGTTAGCAGCTGAACTGATCAATTCACTTCCTCTTTTCAGTAGCAGCCCAGTAAGTCACTAAATTATTGCTTTCCTGATTAGTATTCTGACTTTTCTTTACAGGTTTGTTTCTAAAGGGGAATCTGTGACATACCCACATCAGCTTGTCTCACTCCTAATTTTAAAAGGTATTCTGCTTGCTGTAGGAAGGCTAATAGTGTGGTAAGACAAACGTGCAGTGCTATACTAAGAAAGTAGATTGTTCTCTCTGAGTTTCAACAATGTACATTAGCAGTATTTTATTATTATATAAATAATTTAAAATATTGTTTAAAACGGAAACAAGAGCCATCATATGCTCGGTCTCTGGGAGTTCCAGCATCTAGATTGAGCTGTATTTGTTTGGGATCTGACGTCCATTGTACTGAAACCCAAATAGAACAAGTCTTTCCCTACTTTTGATAAGTGTTTTAACCTTCCCAGCTTCTGTTTTGTGTGCCTTATGTCACAGAAGTAACAGAAGGAGTTCTACATGGTGGAGGATTGAGATAGCAAACTGATCATCTGAGACCAGTACCCTCTTTACCATAGTTTCTCCAGAGAAAATGTTGTGTAAGGATTCTTATACTAATTGTGTTCTCTGGAACTCTTCTTTGAACTTGCTCAAGAAAGATTGCTGTAGTTTAAGTGCATTTGTGTTCAAACCATGACTTTGGTGCAGCCCCAAAGTATTTATGCATCACAGGAAAACCCTTCCTCACATTTTTTTGTGCTTGAGTTTATTTAACTGTGATGTAAAAATGATGATTTTTTTAACAGCTATTTGACCATATGTCAGTTATTAACTAGTAAGCAGCCATGAATATATGCAGGATTACTAAGTGCATTTATTTTCATCACTCAACTCCTTACACTTTGTGCATATACACTGTACAAACTCTCTGTAATTCAATATTGCCCTTTGCATCTTATCACTGATGCCAAAAAAAATTTTCTTTTCATACATTTTCCATGTATTTGTGGCTCTGTAGACTACTATTACATAGTTATATCGCTCCCTAACTAAATTTACTACTGTCCTACCCCTTACCTTACATTTTAGAACAATAAGCTAACATTCCTGGAATCTTATTTAGTCTTGCCTCTATAATGAGCCAAGGATTTGCCTTTTCTCCATGTATCATAGACATAATAAATGTGTGGTTAGGAGCTGGGGAGGTGGAGGGGGCTTAAATAGGGGCAGAACCAAAAGTAGGGGGATTACTTAATTAACTATTCCTCTTATGGGATGATTTCTGTTAAGTATGCTAATTTTTAAAAACTTATAAAATTGTCAGGGTCCTGTATTACATGTGCATTTCACCATATCTGTACCATGAAGGACCTCCATTAAATGTAACCACTTTCTATCATCTCAATATTGTTTGACTTGTGATTTTAGGCATCACCACTTGGATCATGGTTCCAAGCTTGGTATGAAGTGACAATCTGCGACAACAGAAATTTGAAACCTGATCAAGACCCTTTTGTGTGATCCTGCTGTTGGTGCTCCCTTTGATAGTTTGCTGTACTGGCTTATTCTCATCCACAGTCTGTCTGTCTGAGATGTGTAGGAGCTGAAGTGGTGAGGTCTGAATCTAGGTGTTCTTTGGACAAACAAGGGGAACCTTGCTAGACATAGGTGTGTGCCCTGATACAAAGTTTGAAATGGTCATGGCTTTTCCATACTTGCCTGCCTTTCTGTTATGTGGGCAAGGACCCCCTCTGGCCCTAAAGTAGCGGTTTTCTGTAGCAGTTTTCCCAAATCAGTGCCCTAAATCAGCCTTGTGCACAGTGGTGTGGGCAGATGTGCCCCAGGCACAGCTAGCAGGAAGCAGGCATCATTGCAATGTTGATGCAATGTGTTGATGGTGTCTGATGGTGAGGAGCTTGGTGTCTGGGGGACATGTAATGTGTTACCCTAGAGAACTGATGCACATCCATAGTCTAAGCCTGGTTTGGATCTATGTTAAACTTAAAAAAGAGTAGCATAAGTCATCTATGGTTGAAGGTCTGTCCGATCTCTTTGGTCATGATGTGACACTCTAAAATGGAGTGTAGCTTTGTATGTTTCATTCTTCTCATGTCAGGTTGTATTTGAGTAATTAGAAGTTCTCTTTGAACAAAAAAGTTACTAGGAAGCAAACATCTATTAAATTAAGGCAGTGTGAATTGTAAGACAAAATACCCCATCTGTACTAATGGGTATTGGTACTAATTTGCTTCACTTATTTTTTTTTAATAATAACATATATTGCCAAATCATAATCCAACTTAGATTGTACATTTGCCTTTTAAAAGGAGGATGCTCATGTTTTGTTTGCTTTTGTGTTGGGTTTTTTCCGTTACCCTGAGGCAGGCTACCAAAAACAATGAAGTGATTTATTTCAGAAATATAAGCCATAGTAATTAAGATAAGACATCTTTTAAACTTTTTCCATGCCTGGCATTATTGCAGCTCTTTCTGGAGCTGAATTTTACCTGTTAATGACTAATTCCCTGTGCCAGGCTGATTTTGTAGTCAGAAAGGGAAGTCACGGGACACAGCAGTGTCAAGCTGCTTATATTTTTTTCCAAAAGTCAGGGGGACTTTCCTGTGGTTGTTTGGGGTTCAAGAAAGAGCTCAAATCTAAAATAATCACATTCAGTTCGTTTTCACCTGGAACTACCTGGTCTATTCATTTGTTGTTCATACACGTATTATAGCACTTTGAGTTGAATTTTTGTAGCGAACAAGTATGATCTGAAATTCCCTCAGTCTTGATGTTCAGTGCATGTCGATAGCACCATTACCTATGGCAAGTGTGAAAGCACACAAGTGCATCGTCTGTTTAGTATGGTTAAACTGGGGGTTAAAATGCCAGTGACAATTTTAGGTGAAGTTAGATGTATAATATCAGACTGTGGTAGGAAGTAAGTTTTAAGTTTTTTACTTGGCTTTGAGTTGTTGGTGTTTTGGGAGTTTTGCAGGGGTTTTTTTGGCTGTGGGGTTATTTTGTTCTGTTTTGTTTGGGGATTTTTGTTTTTTTAGTTTGTTTTGTTTGTTTGTGGGCTTTTTGGTGGGTTTTTGTTTTTTGTTTGGTTGGTTTGTTTTTGGTTGATTTTCTTTTTTTCTTTGTCACGGCATTACATTAATAGAAGAATGTAGTTTACCTGTGAATAAATGATGGTAAAGTCCATGACAAGAAGTATGGTTCATAAATGTTGAGTCAAAAAAAAGATACTTTACGATATTTTTGTTGGCTGCTGTTGAACAATTTCTTGATTTTTACATAGATCTTCGAAGCAGAAAGAGTTTAACCTCAAACTTGAGGTCTAATTACAGGGACGTGAGTTTCTTTCAGGGGTTTAACTTTTTTGTTGAAATGCAAACATTTTTCTCAGTGTTTGCAACATTCTAATATTGTGCTAAAGCATCACAAATGACATGAAATCTGCTGGAAATAAGTGATTTGTGAAGTCACAGAGTAAATAACTAGGTTTAGTAAAAAATTAGACCTAATTTTTGAATTTGCAATAATCTCTTTGGGATCCTAGTGATAAATGTCTGGCTGGAATTTAGTAACTGCTTAGGTTTAAACTGTGTTTTAGTAGCAACCACATGAAATACTTGGATGTTTGCTTGCAGTGCTTAGTATTGTTTATCTTCTTATGTGGAGTGCATTTGACATAGTGGGGATTATTGCATTAAAAGCAGTAAAAGTTTGGCTGAAAAAGTTGGAATCAAACAGAGTTTGACTTAGGTGTTTTGGCTAATTGAAATGAGCAGCAGCTGTTGATACAGGGAGATGGACGTTCAGAGTCTTTCTGTGGCAACTCAGAAATACTCAGTCATAAAAAATGACTCTGTGAATTTATTCACTTCCACCTATCAGCTGTAAGTGTTATTTAGAATGGGTTTTCCAAACTCTGAGAAATACTGTGTAGTATGAATCTACAAAGTGAGAATGATAGCATGTCTTTAATATACTGGAGGCTGGGATTTGCAGGAGCATCTCCAAACTTGGAAAGATGAGGAATAAATCTTCAGGGGTTTTCTTAAGGTTTAGGGGTTTTTTTTCTTTAAGGTCTTTTTTGAGGTTTGCTGGACAAAATGCAACTTTGCATTTTGTTGAAGAATCAAAGCTATTTGTTCTAGCTCTGTGGAAACGGGTAGTTCAGATACAGCTGATTATTGTGGCATCAGTTCTGGTTGTGTAGATTTGTTTTATAAGGCACTGGAGGTAAAAACATTTCATGAAGTGCAGTACATAAGGCCTGGGCTATATAAGTTTTTGCTTTTTATTAAAAGCTTGCACTTAGATTGTCAATCCTCTGCAACAAGATGTCTCTTAAAACCTGGGGTATGAGGAGAAAATCACAGCTAACCCCATAAGACCTGCTGAGTTGTTGCAGCTTCTTCTGGCAGAAATGAAGATTCCAAAATCCAGCCTTTCATGTGAGAGACTCTTAAATAAACAAGTAATAGGAGCTGTACCTTTAAGGGCTACCAGAAGAACAGGAACACAGCGTAGTGAGTACAGGGAAGGGTAAGTTCCCATGACTGAGGCCCATTTCCACCTGTGTGTTTCCTGTGATGTGTCACTGTGCTGCAGGAGAGCAGACCCTGTTGCCTGTCTCTGTGCAGGGTAAGCAAATGCAAGCTGTGAAACTGTTTGTGCTGTAGGATTTCTCAGAGAATCCAGCAGCACACAGAGTCAGATTTTACTTGTAAACATCTGTATTATCCACTGGGCCTGGACCATGTATTTCCTGCCATATATTCTAGTAGATGACTTTTTATTTGTACTAATGAAATATTGGAATATATTCTGTTCTGCCACACACATTCTCTTGACACACAACACTGTGTACACATAAGTAAGACTCAGACCTGGTATTTGGGGAATAATTGGCAAAGCCAGCAGTGATGTTGGGGAGTTACAAGGTCATTTGTGATACTTCCATCTGTTCCTTTACTTTATCTTCAAGAGAATAAGGCTCTCTGCAGGGAAAGCAAATATTTTAATGAGCTTAATGCTCAGACAGTGAACTATCATTTTAGGTGTGCAGTGGGTATTAAATGTAGAGTGATAAAAAGAATACCATTTGTTGCAGTGATAGCCGCTAGCAAAGGTCAGTGACAACAGTAGCAAAAGCCAGATTACAAGGAATATTACTCTTAGATATCCTGGGAATTGTATGTATGAGAGAAAATAATCTCAGTTGTGTTGTGTTCTGCTGAATTAGCACCAAAATCGTCATGTGGACATCTTTAAGAATCAGTCTGTAATGGCAAACTGTATCCCTACATGTCTGGGTTTCACTGGGAAGAGAAATTCTCATTCCTGCTCAGCCAGAATTGGGTTGATGAGGATGTGGCCCATGAAACATGATTGGCACTGCAGCTCCTGTGCTTCCTATTGAAAAGAAATTTTCTCTTTTTGTGTAGCAATACAGCTTAAGAATGCCAGTAATTGACAGCAATTTTGGCTTACAAAAATGCAATGAAAAGTAGTTTGTCTGTTTAGTTGATGTGATAAAGAGACTTGAAAGCCAGGAGTCACTCAGATCTAACATTATTGCAGTGCCACACAATAAAATTTTAATTTATTTGAATACAATATAAGACTAAGTTTAAAACAATTTCTCTTAATGAAAATGCACAGGATTCCAACATCAACTATGCATTGGAGAGGCTACCTGTTACTCACTGATAATATTTCATATTATGCCATGATTTAAAAAAATACAGTATTAGATTTGCTTTGATATGTTTTGTATTTCACATATTGTAAGAACATATATATAAGAATATATCTTCGTTATGCCGTTATTTTATAGCATCCTTTTGCTTGGGATACTACTCTTCAGTAAAAATGTGTCTTTTTTGAGTTACATGGGAACCAATTACTTGTCCATTTCACAGTTCTGATGGTTGAGCCTGACAACAAAAAAAAGGAAAAATAAAGATTTCTGTGTGTCATGGTGCTTCAGTAAGCATGCTCTAGTCCTGAAGCAATTGTAATAATTTTAAACTTCAAAATACACTGTTTTCTTACAGGATTGAAAGAAACTGAGCTGCTTTTGTGAGTTTTAAAAATATGTCTCCTCTCTGTTTATTGCTGGCCTCTCATAAAATGTGGTACAGGTAGTCCTGGAGCTACAGCATATTTCAAGTGCAGCCTCTGGGGCCTCCTCTTTTTTCAAATCCATCATTTCTTAAATCCACGGCTTTGTTTTGAGTCTATGCTAAATGCAGCTTCAAAAACTACTATTTCAAGACAAAATAGTTTTAAGTTTAATTTTCAAGTGAAATAGCTCTAGCTGTCTTTCTCAGGGAGTTTCCCTAAATACCATTCAGAGATGAAGTTCCTGTTGTAGGGTTGTGACTACTGGTAACTCATGCATGTCATTTGAAAATAAAAAGTATTAGCAGTGGAATATCTTGGAGGGGGGAGAGTATCAGGTTGAGGATGGTGGATCAAAAACCTTCCATTTTCTAGTCTGTTGCAGAACAGACATTTTTTTCCCCTGGCAGAACACTTTTTTCCCCTGGTTTTTCTGCACTGCATAAAGATGCACCAATAACTCACTTGCCTCTACTTCATCTAGCAAGGTAATATTCTGGGGTGGTGAACCTATCTCTCCTACTTCTTGTGTTTGTCTTTGTGTTTTCCTTATTCTCTCAAGATTCAGATAATACACTTGTTTGGGTTGACATTTACAGAGATCTATGTAGCCTGGCTCCTGTGTGAGATGTGAAATACTTTGGGCTTTCATTATTTATGCTCTAAAATGGGAATAGGACAGACATCATATATACGAGAATAAATACTGCTTTTATTTAAGTATATGTAAATATATAGTGAAAGTAGCTCTTACAAATAATAATGAGGGCTGAATTTTGTGAAAAAAAAGACATTGGATTTATACTACTTTATTGTGTTCTTAATAAGTAATTCAACAAAAGTAAGATGTGCATTTACTAACAAAGTGGTATGCTATTGTTCCCTTAGGATTAATTTTGCTGTTCCTATTCTATGAGGTTACTTCTGAAGCTACTGCAGTAGAGGTGGGGGTTTTGTCCAATTTGCAACACAAGTACAGCCACCTTTTATTTTTTTTAATTAAAAAAAACAAACAAACTTCTGCAAGCAGCCAGGCATCAAAGCATTTTCACTAAGGCCATAGTTATTCAGAAAGTAAGGGAAACAGATTTCTTCAGAAACTATTTGCTTCTCTTATTTTTGAGCCATTTCTTTTGATGCTAAAAGTTGTTCCTAGTTATTTTGTAAATTTTGTCCAGAAACAAACACACCTCAGGGGAGTAGATGTGGACCTTAGTCAGTCTTGGCCTCATCATTGCATTTTGAAAATGTTACAGCCTAGTGGAAATAATGATGCATGGTGCCAAGTGATAGAAGAAAGCTATGCTGGGAGAAGTGTGCATTGACAAGGAGTGCAAGAAGTTAGTGGTGAAGCTTTCTCATATAGCAACACACGTACTGCAGCATACTGTCAAAATAGTGTTGGTTTAATGAGCTGCAAAGGCAGCCCTTGGACTTGTTTCTCAAATTTAACGCTGATAAAACGGTGTGTTCTGCAAAAAGCCTACTTGGAATGTATTTATGGAATGTCTTCATGTTCAAAAACATTAATGAATCTCTTTTGACACAGGGTGTTGGCGTGGGGGGGAAAACATGCTGTATTTTTTCCCTTATTATTAAATATGTATATTCCTGGTAAGAATTATATAACAACAAGCTGCAGAATGGGAAAAACAAATGTGTTTCAAGTTATCCTGAGAGCATTAGTATAGTAAATGGTGAAATTTGGAGATTAGCTAGAAAATGTCTAGCAGGACTGTAGATCGTTTGAAATCACAAAGATAGTCCAGATGTTAAAAAATAATTTTTTACCAATTACACACTGAGGTCATAAAGGAACAAACCTGATGAATTACATATTTGTAGCTAGAAATCATGTAATCATGTCCAAGATGAGGCAGTGTGAGAAAAATTCAGGTCTCTGTATGGTGTCTCCTCTTCTGTGGGATGAGAAACAGAGGCCTCAGACACTGCATGTTGAGTGTGGTGCTTCATGTTTATGCCTTGCAACAGAAAAAGTAGATGTACTCCTTCTCTGCTTCAATAAAGCATACACAGATTAGTTCTGCTAGTGTAGTATGAATACGAGTGAAAGAATGCAAAGCTCTTTCAGTCATAGGAAGACTTTCATTTGAAGAATTTTGTTTGTATACAAACAACTTCTGTCAGTGCAGAAGTAGGAGGACAACAATTTCCCTATCCAGACTGCTATGAACACATCCAGTGCAAACTTTGTAGAAAGATGATCAGAGGTCTGTAGCACCTCTCCTGTGAAGACAGGCTGAGAGGGTTGGGATTTTTCAGCCTGGAGAAAAGAAGGTTCCAGGGAGACCTTATTGCATCTTCTAAAGGGGGACTACAGGAAAGCTGGCGAAGGACTTCGACAAGGGCAAAGGCTAATGGATTTAAACTGGGAGAAGATAGATTAGATATTAGGAAGAAATTCTTTACTATGTGGGTGATGGGACACTGGAACTGGTTGCCCAGAGAACTTGGGAATGTAACATCCCTGTCAGTGTTCAAGGTCAGGCTGGACAGGGCTCTGAGCAACTTGGCCTACTGAACGGTGTCATGCCAGTGGAGTTGGAACAACATGATCTTTAAGATCTCTTCCAACCCAAGCCATTCTACGATCCTATAAACTGCTGTACTAAAATTCACACAAGTGCTCTTTGCTGGAATTTTGGCCCTGAGATGTAAATCACAGTAATGGTAGCTTGTGTTTATATCTCAGGGCCTAGAGTTAAGTTTGTATTTGACTTGGAAGAAAAACCTATGCACACAACATTTGCATTTTCTGTTTTATTTAACCTGTGGTCTCTTTTGGTATAATAGACAGAGGAAAAGAAAGGGTGCATGAGAAGTAGGTGCCCACGGTAAAGGCTCTGTTTTAAAATTAAAAAATGGTATTGCAGAGGTAGCTTCACTCACACAATCCTTTTCTGCTTTATTGTGATTGGACT
Organism: Polioptila caerulea; assembly: GCA_013397295.1. Classification (NCBI taxonomy): domain Eukaryota; kingdom Metazoa; phylum Chordata; class Aves; order Passeriformes; family Certhiidae; genus Polioptila; species Polioptila caerulea. The sequence goes on from VYXF01001080.1 coordinate 147,737, forward strand.
TCTCATCCCCATGAGGCTAATTTTGGACCCTGCTAACAGAGGTTAGAAAGAAATTAAAACTTACACCTTTGTCCAATTTGCAAGAAAAGCATAACACAGAACTTTTGCCACATGGAGACTCACATCTTGCTACTTTGGCTTCCTGTAGTTCAGAGGTTCCTTTTGTAACCATCGAAGTATCCAAACAGAGAATACACAAAATTAACTTTTTGCTATAGATCAGTCTACACCTCAGCTTCCAGATGTCTGTTTTGCTTGGAAAAACACCATTTGGAGGGTCATCAAAAATGTGAACATTAATTCAATCTTAGTTGCCTGACTGGGTTTTAAAATATGCTTTACCAGCATCTTTACTAAAGATTAATGTGTTTGAAATAACCATTCAGGAGGACATTTCCCAATATTCACAGGATGTACTGTAGTAGAAGCAGAGCTTAATATCTTGCTGAATTTTGCAGTATGTATTGTTGCTTTTGTTTTAGCCAAAGCTATGCATAAAGTTAATAGTTCAGATTGATCCATCTCCAAATATTGCTGTACTTGATGTATTCCTCACAAAGATGCATTAAAATATGCCGGGGTTTTTTTTGCCTTTTTTTCCTTCTTCTTCTTATTTAAAGGAAAAAAGTTTATTTTCTTTGCTCTCTTTCTTACAATTTTCTCTTTATTGACTTTTAAAATATATTTTTCCCTTCCCCTCAGTATCCTTTTGACCATTCAAATTTAATGGCACCGAAGGCCTGCTTTTAGCAGACCAAAACAGAAATCATTTCCTATGCATGTGTTTACTGTTCACATGTATTTTCCTTCTACTTTGCTTCCCTTGCTCTTCATCCACTCCTGCTTCCCATTCCTCTTTTCTTCCCAATTCAGTTGTGTACCATCTCTTGTTGAGTCTCTCCCTTCCCTTCTTGCCTTTTTTCTCTTTATTTTTACTTTGTTTCCCATCCCAAATTGCTTCCTTGTTCACTTGCACCCTTCCTGTTTTATGCATAAACAGTTTCATTATGCATTTTATGCATTTATGCATATGCATTTTATACCAGTTTTATGAATTTCAAAGTGAAAGACAGAGCACTTTTTAGCTAGATTTAGTTTTCTTCTTGCTGTGAGGACATAAACAGTGCAAAGGAAGTTAGCAAAGTGAGAGATAGACTTCCAGGAGCCTTGGCTGATTTCTGAGCAAAGAAAAGTACACACCCTCACAGAGATGCATGCCATGCAGGTGTGAAATGTCCCTGGCAATTACTCTTCTGTCCCCCCAGCCTGATACATGTCAGCTCTCAGGGGCTGTATTTGCTATGCAGAGTACCTGTGCTACCTATAACTCAATGGTATGGGAGGAGATCCCTCCAAACCCAAGTTTATGACCTACTGGGGCCATTAATGCAAGAGGTTTTTCGGAGACAGGTGTACAAAAACAGGCACCTACTATAAGTTTCTACCAACATTTTTTAGTAGAACAAGAATCAAGGTTTAGTTATAAAATTAATTTTTCCAATTAGTCAGATTAATTAGAAAACTATGTCATTTTTGCTATGATTTGGAGAAACTCCCAAGAGAAGCATCTATAAAAAAAGCAATCTTTGACTACTGGATTCCCCTGTGAGGGGAGATGGATTTGCCATCCACTGCTGTGTTAAGTCTGTGCATCCTCTTTCTGTCATAGCCTCACTTCACCATCGCCTAGCAACTCCTTCATTCTCTCAAAAAAAAACCTGCAAGCTCAGACCTGTATCTTCAAACCAGTGCTTTTAACTCAAAACCTTCTGCTTTGAAGGGAGAAATGGATAATGTACATTTTTTTTTTTTCAACTTTTATGCCAGACCAGTGTTAGTCACTGCTTGGTAACAGCAGCTTTTTAAATGTGATCACACCTTCAGACTGGTAATGTGAGGCATTTTAGTGTCTAGCCTTCCCCTCTCCCTTTTGCATGTGCACGCACGAACTCGCACACAGGCACACAAACACAACAGCCAAAGCTGGTAAACCTCAGGAAAGGTTTTTAGCTGATCTAAAATGAAAGCTTTTCTTAAGCTAATGGCTGCCTTTTACAAGCTTTTGAGTAATACTGTGCTCTGCAAGAAAATTGTTCATGCCACCATCACCATTTTTGTGAAAACCTGCTGCACCTGTTCCTACAGTGAAGGGACCATCTGTCTGTTCTCTGGCCATCCTTGCTGCTAGAATGATGATGAAGGGTAAGCAAGCAGAGTTGTCTGGCTGGTTCTTGTCTCACAGTAATCTTGCCCTTCATTTGACAGTCCTTAGTTACTAATGCTGGACTGCAGCTCCGTGCTCTTATAATGCTGCCATGTTGCAAGCAAAACTGAAGACTAGTTTGTTGCTATAAAGTAAAAGCATAGCCAGCTAGAATGAAATTTTAATAAATATCACTTTTCTCTTACATAGCTAATCATCAGGCTCCCTATTCCCAGGAACAAGATAGAAAACAGAGAGGTTCAGGGGCTACGTGCTGTTAACAACAACTCTTGAAAGGCAATTTTCTGTAAATACATTTAAATTATGTACTGCTGAGTGTACTGATCCTTGTCATCTCAGAATAAAAACCCCTAATCCAGTAACCAGTAAAATCATAGGCTGAAAAAGGTATTTAATTTATTTAATCAGATGTTCCAGCAGATTAATTCCAGGTAAGGAATATAATAAAGTAGACTATTGCATTGTACACCTTAAATTGTAAGAACACTCTGTTCCTAGGAGAACAGGTTGACTGAATTGTTGGGTTTTTCTCATTTCAGTCTATAGAATCTTTATAATATTCATAGCCATGTTTCATCTTGTCAGAGTCTTAGTTTTTTTCTAGTTAACAATTCATAAAACAGTATACATTAAGCAAAAAATGTGATTAGATGTGTGGGTTTTTTCTTTCTAAATGCTGAAAGCTGTATTTTTACCTTTTGAAAACTATGGTGTGGGCTGTTAGCTGACTTACAGATAATACTGGATGCCTTTTCTAACCTACTTATAATGATGCTTCCAACCCAGTTATAATGATGCAGTGAGAGGTGGAGATATTGAAAGGGCTTTTGTGTGAAGGAAGTAGATTCTTATTTAAGCTTCTCAAGAATTCAGAGACCTTTTAGTTTTGGGAAAACTCACATTCATTTTCTTGGAAGAGCTCGCAGGTTCTGGTGTCAGGTTGTGTATGGCTCTTCTACAATGTTATCACACACTGCTTCCACTTGTTGCTGGTGATAAACTGTCTTATTTTTGTTTTAAGTCCTGTTCACGTGTATATGGACATTTTTAAATAGAACAGGCTAATTTACATGCAGATGTGTCTTTTACTTACAGTGTTAGCTTAAGACTTTGAATTTTCATATAATATTTCCAGCTAGGTTATTTAAAGTAATCGAGCTGGTCATTTGCAAAGAAGTTCCTGGGGAGGGTGACTGTGGTGGTGCTTCTATATTGTTTGTTAAGCTGCATTTTTTAAATAAATAACTGTTCAAAGTGGTGCAACTATGTGTGGAGTATAAACAACATCAAGAATAATAGAGTGTTTCAGAACTGGCAAAAACATCTAGTAATGACTTCATTTTACTTTCTTGCTGCCAAAACTGTTCAGGGACAGGTTTTTCAATTTGCTTTGGCAAGTGAAAGACTTGCCCTAAATTGTTAGAAAACAATTTGTTTATGTCACTTGGCTGGAAATAACTATTTATAAGGTTTATTTGGAAGCATTTATACTGCCATTTAAAAATTCTGTGACTAGGTGTCCATACCTTAAAACAACTGTGCACGTTTCTTACCACAATACACCTCGTGTTTCTTGATGTCAGTATGTGTGTTGATGTCATTTGGATTTTTATATTACAGTGCAGATATGCTCATAATTCAGCTGAATTGGGGGGTCAGGGGGCAGAAAGCAGTCACTTGCCCATTCTGATCTGTTCATCCAAGACATGGCTTGGAAAATAGTGATGCCTTTTCCTGGTCTTAAAAAATTGAGATCCAAACACAGTTAAGGGATAAGGAGTTTTTACATTGGTATTTCGTATGGATCCTTACTGGTGCACCACTTTGCCAAGGAGGGATGTGCTGCAATGCGCACACACGATAGATAGCATGCACAATTTATACAACTCACAAATTAACCTATCTAACAAGGATGCCCCAATAGGAGGCATGAATGGAGTAGCCTGATATCCTCCCATCCCAAGGAATTCCCCCCTGGATGGGCCAGATCTCTGGTTTGCAGGATATGTTCTATAGAGGACCTTGGTTTCCCAAGATAGTCCAGGGTTTTCTGGCGTCCTACTAGGAGGAATTTAGGATGTTTGGTGTCCTGGCCTGACAGAATACTAGGGCTGTGCTAAGATTTCAGACTTAAAGAATTACAAGCATGCATGCTAAGAATACAGAAGATACATAAAAGTTATATAAAAGGTATATAAAAGGTAAAAAATCCATCAACAAAAATATATGGTTCTTCCTTATAAGGGCAGTAGTATCCTTTACATTTTAGCAGCCACATTCCAGTCAGAGAGTGGAATAATTTTGTAAAAATTCTTACAGTTCTTTTGGTTCCCATATTGCGGTTCTACTCTAGTGGTTGCAAATTGTCTGTCTTGGTTTGATGACAGGAGCCCTGACAAATAACACTATTTCCTTACATGCTGAACAGTTCTTTACTGAATTAGTTTTAGAAATTGTTATTGTATTGAAATAGTTATTGTATTAGTCATATTTTTTGTATTATACAGCTTCTGAAATTGTTCTTTTCTCCCTTGAAGCTTTCTCTGGTTTAAAAAGAAATACATTAGAGAGCTCCTTCAAACTAAGAACACTCCAGCTATTGTGCTTTATGGGACATTTCATAGAATGGGATAATAGTCTCTTTTTCTACAGCTTTGGGAGTGATTTTGGAAACATATCTGAGGAACTTCTGCTCTATAGAAAACTGAGAGCTCTTAATTTAATCAAAGGAATTTTGGTGCTGTAGGATTTGTTCTCTGCTGAGGCTGGTACAAGACAGATTTTTCAAATCCTTTTCAAGAGTAAAATAAGCTTTCTATTAAATGCTACTCATAATTAAATTGTAGGGGTCCAAAGAAAACTTCTGCTAATTGCAGTCTTAGCTTTCCCGGAGGAAAATAGTATGTGGGGGGTTAATTGGTTGTAATAGATTTTGTTACTCAGTAGAATAACTTAGAGTATCTCTCATCTTGAATTTATACACAACTTTGAATTTGATGCTTACATCATTCCTCTGTACTCATTCTTGAGTTACCTTATTTTTCACACAAGCTAGGCACCTGAAAAACAAGTTGCTGTATGAATGTACATTTGGGAGCCTAACCTTAGCCACGCATTTCTATTTCCCTCAAGCTAATGTTGGATCAGTTTGGATCCTGTTGCCTGGCCCATTGGGCACTGCTGCTAACACTTCTTTCCTTCTGTCTCTCAGTCTTGTTTCCTGGTATTATCACGAGTGGACTGGTGACTCTGAGGTTATGCAAAAGTACACGAGTGATTGAAACAACTGAGGCAATTTGTCTCTCCTCCACTGTGGTCAAGGGTCTAACAGTTTTCGTTCCCTTCCTCATTCCCTCCCAAGTTCCTTTTTGATCTTACGAGTGACCATAACAAAGCTGTTGTAAGGAGTTCCATTATGGTTGATATTCTTTGGTAGGTTACTTTTTTTGTTAGTTTAATTGTCTAGATGAGTTCCCTTGGGGCACTGGCGCATAATAACTTTGCTAGTGAATGAATGCTTGGAAGGTGGGACTACAGTAACGCCAGTCTGGACCAGCTGAAATTGTTGCAAATATCCAGTTTGAGTGATACATAGTGATTCAATAGAAACCAGGAGGAGTCATGGCAGTAACCAGATCTTTTTCTTCCTACAAGGCAGTATCAACTACTTTTTAAACAGTTGTCTAATCTATAAAAAAAACCTCAAATATTACTTGTCGCATCCTCCAGGGTAATCTCTTCAACTCTTCAACTGTCTTTTTTGTCTTTTGCCATTCCACTGTATGGAATGGCCCTCTATTGAAGACAAAAATAGGATTTTAAAATACTTGAATTTCTTGGATAATCTGACTGCTGAACAGCTTAATTTAGCTAGCATTCATTAAAAGGTATATGCACAAAAGTTATCGTACTCAGAGAAGCTAGGGAAGAAAGCATAGGGAACTTGAAGATCATAGGAACCCACTCATGCATTGAGTTCAGTGTTTGCATGACATATCCTTCTGCAAACTTTGTTATGAATAATTACATGCAAATATGCAAATGGCCTAAATAATTCCCAATAGTGTATCATTTATGAGTTACCTGTGTAGAACTAATGAACAAATGCCATTTGTTTTAGGGTATGCAAATTATTTTAACCACAGCTTTTTTTGTATTGTTCACCCAAAAGTCTCAATGTTCTTTAAAGCAAAGAATTCCTATTACCATTTTTTATTTCTTCCTCTGCTGTAAAGTTATGTTTGCATAGCAGTTTTGAGTGTGGTTGACCTCCTTTTGAGGTGGAAAAATGTGGATGAGTAAAAAGATAAAGGTTTCAAACTAGTGCAACACAGCTATTGTGAAGTTTTTGTTGTTACAAACATAGTTCTTATCAAAGTAACTTGTCCTGTGCATTTTATCTTGCATGTTCAGTCTATTCTTATTATACTTCTGCGAGTCCATTTGACCTATTTTTCTTTTCTGAAATTACTGTTTTTGGAGTTTCAAGTTACTAAAGCTTTTGGGCTGACCAAATTCCTCTTTTACATCTATTCCCTACCCAGCAAGGTGGGATTTTTTTGCATCTCTGTTTGTGTCATTCCTTCAAAAACTGTCACTTTCACTGATCTCCTTTCTTCTGTACATAAGATTTCATTCCCCATGGATCTTACCTGCTGCTTATATGAGTGAAGCAGCTTGCCATTCTTTCTTTTCAAAAAATCATGACCACAGTGTTATGTGATCCCTTTCACTCTGTTTTGCATGTACCATCCAAGACAAATATAGAAGAATATTTCCTCTCCTTGTGCCTTTTGCTTTCCTTATCAACCTTTTGTCTCAGCACTCTGCAGCATTTTACTGGACAGCATGCATCATGTTGTGGTTTTATCTCAAAGTGCAGTGTCTGGTATGTGTTAGTAAAAATAGTCCATTGCGGTGTCAGAGTCACCAAAGTAAAGGAGCAGAACTCTGATCCTGGGCTCTTCCACTTCTTCTACCTGTGCCCTTAACTACACTAACTTACATTGCATACTGTTTGATATAGGATGCAGATGTTTCCTTCTTTCAGTTGTTTCAAAGAAAACCCCATCTTAACAATTCTAATTAATTTTTAATCCCAGATGGCTTTATAGAAAGCTTACTAGTCTTCTAAAAAGCATTGTTATTGGCACATGAAATCAGAATTATGAAAACATCAAGTAGGAAATGGTAAGTCTTCTTTGGCTATGTACAAATATGCCTTTCTGCTTCTTATGCTTTCAGACTGTTACAAAATAATGAGAAGTTAATGGGGCCATTTCACTTTGTAAAAGGAGGGCCTGTTAACAGTTTCTGCAAGATACACAATGTGACGTCAGTTATGTCAGAGATCAAATGTTTGTTCTTTCTGATTACTGATCTGAGCTCACTGATTTGGAAAAGTCCCTTAGTTATTAAGACATCAACACCATCTAGTACACAGTAGAAAGTTTGCTTTGCTTTTACAGAGGGTATTTGCCAAGACGTAAGAGATCTTTAGGTGCTTCTGGGGAGAGCAGAAGACACAGTAGTTGACAGTAAACGTTAAGTAGGCTAATATGGAGTAGAGGGGTGAGATAGATTTAAGACCCTTGGAATGAAGCCCTGAATTTGGAAATTCATGGAGGGGGAACAAAGCCCAATCCACCTCTTCCTTGCAAGTTATCTGTCACACACAGAATTCACAAAATACAGAAGTTACAAATGAAAATCTATGTGCTTTGTTGAAGGAGCACAGCATGCTGTGTTTCCAAGGACTTCTAAACTTTGGTTCCTTCAATGAATTTTCAGTTTTATTTGCATTGCTGTAAAAAAGTTTCCATCTGAAAAAATCACAACAGATTATTTTTCAGGATATGATTTCCAGCTATATTTTGTGATGTTGTTGTGGCTGTTTCTGTGACCCTGGATATTACAATGGTAGCGTGTTTCACCTTGAAGAACAGGTTGGTGTACAAGGCCTACCACTTTAAATGGAAGAGGACGGGACTCTTGAATATTGTCAAATCTTCTGGGTAGTCAGATGTAGTCTGAATATTGGTAGACTTTGATGGAGGTGGTATTTTCTGAAGTTCTACATTTTCAATTATTTTCCTGTCTGAAAGCTAAAGGAGGAAGATAGATGATCTGACCTTTCATGCAGCAAATCGAGCATTACAATATGAACATGTGCTTTTTAATAGTATAAACAATATGATAAGTTACTTTTCAAATCCAGCCAGCAAACTAAGAAAAAAAAATACTATTCCTATTATGACATTTTTAAAAGACATCCAAGTACTGTGCCATATTCCTGAAACTAGGGGGGAGGAAGGAGGGGAGTGCAACTGTGGAAATCAAACAGTATCAGAATTGTGCTCAGATTAGTTGCTGAGAGACTAAAAGATCTGGCAGAGCACTGAAACTAATGTGTTGTTGAAGCTAGGTAAATAAAGGTGGTGTGAACAGCTGACATGACTCACAGTAGATGAACACTCTGAGTGGCAGATTTGTGTTGGCTTTTGCTTGCTGCTTTCCCTGTAGCATTTGTGCTGGCCTGATGGTGTTACAAAGACCAGGAGAGAGATGAGATTTTTTTTTCCTCTTTATTTGTGAATTTCATCACTCTGAATACTACTTCTGATTTTCATCTATATTATTTTTGAAGCAAATAAAAATTAGATAGTTAAACTAATCAGGGCCTTTTTTGCTTGGTTTTGTTGTTGTTTTTTTGGTTTTTTTGTTATTTGGTTAGCTTTTCTTGTTAGGCATCACAGGCTGCACAATTTCTGGTCTGCTTTTTTTAGCTATTCACTCTGAAATTATCATCCTAGCATTATTTAGCAAGAACAGCATTTTCCAGTTTTCACAAGTGCAACAATAGTACTACCACAAATTTTACCAGAAGATTTACTTTCAGTCACCCTTAAAACCTCCATAATCAGTTGCAGACTGGGAGATCTTGACAAGGTTTCAGACCTAATTGTTTGGGGTTTTTCTTTACTTTTTCCCTCGTCTTCTTTAAATTCATATGACACTTTTTTTTCCTCCCAGATAGACAGAAAAGTTAGATTTTTTTAAAAAATTACTTTTTTAGTGGCATAAATTAAATAGATTTATGATGCAGTAAAAAGTTTGCTCTACTTTTGCAGTAATGCCTGAAAAGATATAAGAGATCTTTCAGTGCTTCTGTGAAGAGTGAAAGTCCCAGTGGCTGACAGTAGAGGTTTATTAGGCATTACAGGGGTTGGGTGGATTAAATGTTCCCAGATCGAAAACCCAAATTTTTTTAGATTTTAAGCTTTTCATGACTTTTTAATGATTGTTGAGTCCATTGCAACATGTAAACATTTACTTAATTCTCAGGATACATCAACTTAAAAATATATATTACCTTTTACTCCTCAGATGTTTCAGATATGGAAGCATACGGATTTGATCTTAGATGTCTACATGTCCTTCTGGTACAAAGTGAATCTATTCCACAAACTAGTGTTTGGGATATTATTAAAAAAAAAAAAAAGATACCTGAATTGTGTGTATATATGTGTATATATATACACACATTTGTATTTTCTTGTAACTGAGTGGCTACCTACATTATCTCAATTTTTATTTGAAGGCTATGTAACTGCCCAAGCACTCATGTATAAAAACATGTTCTCTGACATTAAAAGGCATAAGGTTTTTGGAGAGGGGGTTAGCTTGTGATGACCATTGAGAACAGTTGGAACTTTGATGTGTTGTTCCTTTAAACACCCTGTGCATTAAATTATGCTTCCTTTCACTTCTTTAGATCTGTGTGTTGGCACTCTGCCTAGCAATGCTTTCAGGTTCCTAAACACCACTCTTCATTGTCTGGTAAACTCAGAAGGAAGGCAATTAAACCATGAAAACTATAGTCAGCATTGTTTTAAAGCATGGGGGAAAGATCCTTTAAGAAGATAAAGTGTAGTAAAACAAATATGTCCCATTATTCACCTGAAGCTAACAAATCATTTGCCTCTTGAGACTTCTGAAAATGGTGCTGATAGTATGCTGATGTCTTTGGATGGCTTTTGTGTGGAAACAAGATATATGTAGGCAGATTTTATGTGTGTCTGAGGATGTGTTCTGTGTCCCAAACCCCTTCATTTACAAATAATCTGATAAATAATCCTAGGAATTAAAAACTGTAGGGAAAAGCTATTGACAGTTTTGATTGACCTAAGTTTGTCAACTAAATTTGACAGTGGTCCAGAATACCAGCAAATTTCATGGAATAATAAACAAGATAAGATGAGATCTAATTTAGAGATCCAGTGTTGTTGTGCATATTGTATTAGTTGGCAGGGAATCCAGACAGGAGGGAGACTTAATAAGTGTATTGTCTGCAAGAGGAGTTTGTTCAGTGCCTAAGAAGGTGTAAAGACTCAAGTCTTTATATCAAAGAAGTGGATAGTTAGCTTTAACAGTGCCTTTTGATCTTGGAGCTGCCTCCAGGTAGCTCCAAGAGTATCATGAATGGTTTTTGGGTACTTGAGATTTGGGTGGGGGAAACCAAAGAGAATAAGTATGAAAAGAGTAGCTTTTCATTAATGAATATGTGTTCATAGATTTCTTCCACTGTAGAGAGTTTTTGGCTTAGGAGACTTGCCCCTTCTTGCAAAATTTTGTGTAGCAAGGTCTCCAGCTAGGAGCTCTAGCTCCACTAGAGCTGAAATCAAGCAGTGTATGACTGTTCCCAAAGTAGTTTGGTGGAAGAATGATGCCTTATTGATCTGCAAGTCTTTTTAGTGAGTTGAAGATCTGACTTTAAAATCTACTCTCGTAGCTTCCATAAGGAAAATATGCCTGGACAAAACTCACCAGTAAAAGTGAGTTTTGCAGTAATTAAATGACTGTGGTTTTTGTAGTTGTATTAGAAGGTGCTGGCTGCTTCAAAGTAGTAACAGAAGGCAGACAGGACCTACAAAGGAATTCGACCTGATGACTCTTTAATGGAATTCACTATAAATGCTGTTTGTAGGACCAGAAATTCTTGCCAACATCCTTGCATGGTGTGCTGACCAACCGGTGCGATCAAGAAAGAATTCAGTCTTGGTGTGTAAACTCCAATTACTTAATATAGATAAAATTACTATTCTGACAGTCTTTTCTTATCTGGTTCTGAGTTAATATCATTGGTATCAATTTAATATAAGATTCTTTGTGCTTTTCTGAGAAGCCACATTCTGAGGATTTTGGGTTCTCCTGGCAGATGAGAACTGTTTAAGGATTAAGAAACAGCTAAATAAACAAGTAATCTGGAATGCACAGAACTATGAGAATGAAGTTTCTGGATTCAGTCCAAAATTGTATATTCCACCCCAAAGTATTCATTTGCAAAAAAAAAACCACCAAAGTTCTTCCTGAAAATGCATTTGTGTGTTTCAGACTGAAAAATCTGCACCATACCATCTATTTTATTTGTATATTATTAATCTTAAACATGCATAAGTGTTTCTCTTGTCCTTTAATTTCTAGTATTGTCCCTCTGCCCACTGGAAAATTTAAGCTTCATTTAATCTTGTTTTGTATGTTTTTTTACTCCTCATATTTAAAATTAAGGGTTACACCTGTGAGAAGTTATAAATACATTTTCTTTTGCATGAGGTTTCTAACTCACTGCAGTACACCCAGGGATGTCTGTTTTTAAAGCTAGGAAGAACAATTTTAACTAACTATCAATCAGAACAAGGCAGTACATGTAGTGAAAAACCACATGGCTTTTATTTGGAGTGTGATTCCTCTACAGCATGTTTTATTAGTGCTTTTACAAAAGGATTTGTTTTAAGAAAATTATCTAAATATGCTAAGAAATGCATTCCCAAAAAATAAGTTGTTTTCATGGTAATGGAATGAAAGCAGAACTGACTTTTTGTTGAAGTAACTAATACCTGGGCCTGTAGGAATCTAGCAAGAGCATTTTTCATGGATGTTGACTTTCACTTAAGTTGTTGGGCGTTCTAAAGTTAACTTGAAATTGAGCTGAGAGGCCTTTCAGGTGTAAGTACCAATAGCTGTTCATGTGAGCTGGGCCTTAGCAACTGAGGTTGTGTAAAAACAGATAGTTATTTATATCTGGAAAAATGAATACTTTATGCTGTTACTAAAGTATAAATTTTGGCTATATAAGGAACATAGAATTAAAAATTCAAGAAAAAGAGACCAAAGCTGGGTAGGAAGCTCACATTTGCTGTCTGTCATCTCAGTTCTCAAAATGCCAGCTATGTGGTGGGCAGGGTAGTGTTGACATTGTGGGCTTCTGGCTGATCAGAGAAATGAAAAAGGTGTCCCTGTAGCTCTAGGGGAAAACGCATATGGCACTTTTCCCCCGGAGTGATGGAAATTGCAGTTTTTATTAGTTAAGAAGCATGTGGTTCTATGATTCTAGTGTGAGGAACTAAACTGTGAAAGAAAATTTTGGTGGGTTGTTTTTTTTTTTTTCCCTGAAGTATACATTGAATAGATGTGATTTTTTTTTTTTTTAAGTCTGCATTTAAGACTAAGAGGTGTTCAGAGCAGAAGGCTGGAACTGAAGGCTGTGAACTTGTATTTCAAGAACTGTTCATGTCACAGTAGGTTTTGCTGCACATAAGATTTGTGACCAAAATGTTGACTCTTCAAAAGTGTTTGGGAAAAATAATCTTTAAATTCCTACTGTACTTTAATGTTTCTCTTTCTTTGTCATGAGGTAGGATAGCATCTAAGAAGCTAAAGAGGAGATCTTCATAGGCATCTTTCACTCACAGTTTAAGCCCAGCCAGCCACTGAGCCCTATGCACTGGCTCACTCACTACCCCCTGATAGAATAGGGGAGAGAATCAGTAGGGTAAAAGTGAGAAAACTCAGGGATAAAGACTCTTTAATAGGTAAATCAAAAGCTGTGCATGCAAGCAAAGTAAAATAAGGAATTCATTCATCATTTCCCATGGGCAGGAAGGTGTTCAGCCATTCCCAGGAAAGCAGGGCCCCATCATACCTAATGCTGACTTGGGAAGGAAGACACAGTTACTTTGACCATCCTCCCTTCCTCCTTCCCCCAGCTCTGTATGCTGAGCACAATGCCGTATGGGCTGGAATATCCCTTTGGGCAGCTGGGTTCATCTGTCCCAGCTCCTTGTGCTCCCCCAGCCCACTGGCAGGGTGCAGCAAGGCCACAGAAAAGGCCTTGATGCTGTGTGAGCACTATGCAAGAGTAGAAAACATCCCTGAATTACCTACACCGATTCCAGCACAAATCTAAAACATAACCCCACACTAGCTACTGGGAAGAAAATTGACTTTATCCTAGCCAAAGTCAGCACACTACAATATTTTTGAAATGAGACGTTTTCTTCTTTTACCCACCCCTACCCCATGCCTTACTTTTTTGTGAGCTTTTCCTTTGTCAGGTGCATACAGAGATTCAGGGCTTTAGTTACAGTAGTTTCCTGCTATGGTAACAAAAAAATAAATAGTTGTAGCTCAGCCTGGAAGCTGGATCCAAGACTGTAAGTTGTGACCTGTCTTTGAACTGTTAAACCTCATCAGAACTGATGTGCTTTGCGCATTATAAAGCATGTGAGAAGGCACCATGTGCCACTTCAGTAGCTCTAGGGCAGGAAGAAAATACACAAAATAATACTTGCTTTGCAAAAAATTGTTAGGTTGAAACAAGATATGGTTGTTGTAGCACAGATTTTGAAAGTTGTTTTTGAAACATGACCACGGTTAAGATAGAGCTGCATGTTCTGTTTCTAAAAAGATTAGAAGCAAAATAATTCTATTCTAGATGCCTTTAGGAAATTAACAGACACATACAGGAAAAGATTGCCTTCTTTATGGCATATGAGTTTTTATACTTGGTAATTACTGAACTTGGTCTCTCATTGTGTGTTTTCCTATCATTGCCAGCATTGCAGGGGCATATTTACATGTGTGTAAGTATTCTTGAATTATTTGTCTGTCTCTGCTGGGAAAAGAACAGTCTTTTCTTCCATGACTAGCATGAATGCTTTCTTCAGCTAACTTACCGAAAGAAATCTCCCCTGTTGCATTTATGTTTGGCTTTTGCTGAGTATGTGTGCTCATAATTTAGGAAGTTTGTATGTAGTGAAAAACATACTGTATCAATAGTCTTGAGAGGTATGTGGACAATAGCTCGGGTGGGGATTGGTGTTTTAACCCCGTGATCAATTATTTAAAAAGTCTTCTACTAGTAATTAAATGATATTTCTTTTCCTACAAAAGCTGTTTTATAAAGTTCTTGATGCCTTTGTTTGTGTACTGATAGAGTTGTAAGCATGGGTGAATATTAATATTATATGTGTGAATATAGGTTAGTGAGATGAAATACTTACAATTTTAAAAGATATGAAAATTAAGCCGTTGCCTTTAAGCAGGAATTCAGCGTATAGGAGACTGCTAATGCACATCCAAATGAAGGAACTACTGATTAAGACACATTATTTACATAGAGGCTATGATGAAGAATGCGGTTAGCTGCAGGAGGAAAATACTGGTATGCAATGTAAGAAGTGTGTTTTTCTAAGGAGGCATTGTTTTCTTCTCAGAAACTCCAAGTTTCTATTTGTTGTGTTCCCCTGTCCCTTCCCTTTTTTTTTTTTTTTTTTTTTTTTGGCTCAGGTGCTTCTCTGAAGAAAAAGGAAAATACTTTTGAAGTCTTTTAATTAAAAGGTTCCTTGGTAATGTTAAGTATACTCTTCAGATTAATGAAAAATTAAAATCAGTGAATAAGGAGAATACTTTTTTAAAACCAACTTTTAGTTATGTACAAGATGCTATTTGTACTGCTTAAACACAAAATGAGATTTTCTTCTCATTTGAGCTATCATGAGATTTTTCATTTATCTGTGACTTTTCAGTGTGCTGTCTTCCAAACTGTCACAGTTATTTCTTAAAAGTGATTGGAGATTATAAGGCTATAAAATTAATAGCACATGTAATTACACCACACTCCAGAGCACGTATGTGTACTGGTCTGCATAAATGATTTATTGCAGAGTTGCTTGTGCCATGGGGGTGAAATATCTAGGGCAAAAAGGAATTACTCTGCACTGATTCCCTCCTGCATGATATTGCTAGTTTTTAAGGATATTAACAAAGTTATAGTACGTTCTAAGTATAGTAAGTTCTAAGTATACTAACCAAGTTATTTGACATGATTCTTGAAAATCATCACTTGTAGCTGAATGCCTGCTTGGGCTAAAGAACTGTAGTAAAAGAAAATCTGCAGCTATTCTGGGAGATGGAAATTTGTTAAGGCCTGTTAGTGATGACAGATTTTTCTAATAATAGGTTGTGGAAGACATTAATACCACCAATGGATGGCTTGATCTTCATTCTCAGCTCCAGATGACCTGTCCTGTTGTTTGTAAAGGTAAGTATAATTCTGTTGTGAAAGTATTGGTAAAATATAGATTGTGCCTTTTTGTTTTGTTTACTTCAGCAGATGAACTCAGACTGTCTGACCAATGTGATATCTGTCTTAGTGGTTTATTCTTGGTCTAGAATGGCTCTACAGCTTTGATAAGATGCAATGTCAAATAGTTAGAGCATGATGCTAATAATGCTAATGCTGTGGCTTTGATCCCTGTATGGGCCATTCACTTAAGAATTTGACTCAGTGATCTTTGTGGATCCCTTCCATTCAGAATACCCTGTAATTCTGTGTAATTCTGTGATCTCCATGCTACTTTAAGAAGATACAGCATTTTGATAGAGCCAAGGACCTTAGACTACTAAGACATGCCACAACATCTGGCTCACAAGCTTCATAGTTTTGCCCAATCAAGAACATCTCATGCAGTAGGCTGAGGAACAAGATTTCACTGCATACTGGTGTGGGGAAAAGAAGCAGGCATGTAGAATCAGTCAAATGCTGGACATGTTCCTGGGCCAGTGCTGTCCTTTTAGTCTGCGTGGAAAATACTTATAGGAATATCCTAGATATGTCACTGATCTTGGTAGTGTGCTGTCCTTGGAAAAGTTTGAATTTAGCAAAAATGGATAATAAATTATATGATTTTTTGAACAAATACCTTTGTAAAGCAAATACCTTCTTTGTAACTTAAGCTTCTGTTGTTAGATGTCGTCTGTTACTGAAAATGGAGATGTTACTGCTGGAAAACCAAGTGAAGAAAAAACATATAAAAAGGTAAATAAAACCTTCAACCTTTTTATTGTACGTTTTCACCTTCATGTTGGTAATTCAGACCTGCTGTATTTCAGAACAGACTAAAACCAAGAACAAATAAAACATGTTCCATGGGGTTTTTGAAATTACTTTATTCTGTCTGTGAAATCATAAATTGTTTCTATCCACCACAGAACTGACTATTTAAAACTTGTTCAATCCAGCTTTAAAGTATACCATCTTGCTAGACTGATAGAAATTGTTTGCTCTTAGCAACAGGTCCATCTCTGGGCTTAAACACTGTTGTAAGAAATTTACTAAGTTTCCAAATGCTTTAAACATTTATATGATGTGTCTAGACTACAAACTGAAAAGCAAGGCACCTAACACTTTGCCAAACAGACCACTATTTGTTCGCTAAGTATTTTTTTTAAATGGTTTTTAAGAGAGGACATATTTAATGTAGGAGCATGCATCAATGGTCCATTTAGATATTGCTGATAGTGGTTTGGGTTTTGTTTTTCTGATATTGATTGTCTGTGACCTGAATTATTTAGGTCCACTAAAAATTTCGGTAACTAAGCTGAGCTATAAATGCAAATTTTTCTTTACATATTTACACAACCAAATTGTTACACTTGTTTAATCAAAATGTAATCTTTCCTGTGATTTCTTGTGCAACTTTCTCCAGAAGTCTGGGCTGGGAAAGAGCTTGTTTCCTCAGCTGGTACTTTTTCAGCTACTTGGGCAGTTTCTGCTTCAATCTACTGCTGCCCTTCACCACAGTGGAAACACTTGGGCAAGACACTAATTTAGTGCTGAAGTCAGACTATGCTTGCATACCTATTCTTATTGTTTAGAGATTTCACTTCCACTCCTTTTTTTTTAACATAATGAATATGTAGAAGCTTGTACCCCTCAGCTTACAAAAGCAGAGATCAGTACCTTGGCTTGTGCTGTGGCCTGTAGTTCTTTAGCATATTTGGCCTTGGCAGAGTTCCCAAAGAGATTACTTCTCTCTTCATTGTGGGGGGAAAAAGGAATTTTGTTTGTAGTGGAAAAGTTTATTTCTGACCTCTAGATTTTTTGCAGTGCAATATGTTCCATATGTTCCTTAATCTATGTCAGTTAGTTATAACTTCTAGCCATATATTACAAACTTCTGTAGTAATCACTGTTTTTTTTTTGCTTTAAGTTAACCTGAGTTGGGTGAAAACAAACTATCTCCAGGAGAGTGTCTTTGACTTAATTAATGAAAAAAAATTCCAGAATAATAAGTAGTGTGTAAGACTATCAGGTTTTTTTTCCTGGAATTTTAGATTATTACCATTTTTAAAAAATGTTTTGTTCATCTCAGATAAAATAGAGATAGGTAACATCTTTATCTGAATTAATTAAATCTCCAGCTCTTCAATTTCCTACAGTAGTCAGCTGGCTTGCCATGTGCATGAATGTAAACATCTTGAAGTTCCAAGAAATTTCTTACATTACTACAGCCTTGTGAAGGGCTTGCATGAGCATTGCTACCCTATCCTTTCAGACTCTGAAATGCATAACTGTACCAAGACAGAGAATGATTTCTATTAAAAATCATGTTTCTTTCCACTGCTTCCTTTTTAGCTTTCAGTTTTTCTGCTGCTGCATTCTGACCTAAGTGCTCCTTTGGCTTTTAATTGCCTGTTATTATCTAGTCAAAGTCTTGAGAGAAGAGGGAACACAACTTTGTTTTCTGGGTTTGGGGTTTTTCAGTTGTTTTTTTTTGTGGAGTTTTTTTTCTCTCTTCTGAAAACCAGGGTGTTTTTCTCTCTTTAAAATGCTGTTATTTAAGATGGGGCTGCTAAGCTGTTCAACTGCATACATTTATTACAAACATTATAATCTGAAATTCATTGTGGGTTTTCTGTCTATTTATACATTTTGAGAACTTGTTAAGTCTACAGTGTGAATATGAACAATAAATTGTTTCAGTCACCCAGATCAAAGAGCTTAGTTAATGAAAGAGATATTTCACAAATATATGTTCCATGCAGCTTTTAAGGTAGAGAATTAAAATAACTTTGAGATCAAAGAAATTGCAAATTGTGCAGACTGTGGCCAGTTCTTTCAGGGTTGGAGGTTTCTTGGTTGGTTAGCTTGGGTTAGTCCTGTGTTTCTTTTGGTTTGGGTTTTTTCTTTGGTTGACTTTGTGATTTTTTGGGGTTTTTGTTTGCTGGGAGAGTTTTTCTCAGAGAGAAACAGGGTAAGGGATACAAGAGAGACTGGTTATTTGTTCCATTGCATGCTTGCAACAATCAGGTCACCAGACAATAGTTTCTCTTGGATATTCATATCCAGTCATGGACATCTGGAGTACGCAGCTCCACTTTTTTCCATTTTCTCCCTATTTTCCAGACTTTGTTGTGAGAGGTTGCTGACACATGCAGTTTTTGTATTACAATGTCATCAATCACACAAGCCCTGAGTCCTCTCCCTGTCAAATCAGATTTCAGTAGCATTCTTAGTAATAGGATGGTGGCAAGAGTGAGGCGCAGACAGCTCTGTCAAAGCACATTAGAAGTGTAGAAGAAAATCACACCAGAAAATAAAATAGGTGTAAATGTGCACTTGTGGAAATCTGTTACTGGATTGCCACAATCTCTACATTTAGTCTGAAGGCTACCACAGAGGTGTATAATTAGAGTTTGTTTATTGTCATTACATATCTTGCAGCTCTTTTGTTTACCATATTACAAGCACTTTATGTAACCTGTTCCAAACTGCTTATCATGAGTCACTTTGCCAGGAGCAAGGGAAATTTGTCTGGATAAAAGGCAAGCCAGCTACCTATTGTTTGAGCTTGCAACATGTGCAAGCAGCATAACTCCATCACTTTTAGCATTGCCTTATGCCCTGCATTTAATGCCTGCAGGTAGGGTACATTTTCTTGTAGACACTGCAATTTCACCACTGGAGGTTTTGCTGCACTAGGCCCTCAATGACAGGTTTTATGCACCTACAAAGATACTAAGATGACTGTCTTTATTGACTTTGCCTGGAGGTATGGCTACTTCCTAGCTCAGAAGTCTCAAATTCTTTTCCTAAAAGATAGAACAACCAGAGTAGTTGGGTTCATGGCTACTACTGAAGCTTAAGCATAAATTTCTTGAAATTGATGAAAAATTAATTGAAAGCCCAGGGAGTCATCTGAATCCAGTTTTGGAAAATGAAGGAGATCAGATTCAGCTTGGATAAGAAAATAATTCTGCTTGTAGTTGAACTGTAACAATCACACATATACACATAGAGCAGGAGTCCAGCTTCATTAAGTGTGACCTGCAGAAGGTGGGCAAACATTTGCTAGAGAGAAGTGTGAACTGAAGAAAGGTTGGAGGGGTACTGTGGCCATAGCGACCCATGGTTAAAAGTTGAGGAGAAACAGTAGCATTAGTTATTTGAATGGGATTTTCTGGTAACTCTATTTTTATGTCCCTATTTTTGATTTATTTTGTGTCAGCTGCAGAAAGCATGCTGAGATGGGGTAGCCTCATCCATCAGAAGTTTCAGTAGAAACAGTGTCAAGAAGTGTTATTTCAATGAGAGAGTAAGCACAGCAAGCACTCAAAGACAAGACAGATCTAGTGCAGGAGCAATGGACTAGGCAATAACCACATGGATATCTTGAATCCAATTGAAATTTCCTAATATTCTAAGCATAGTCTTTTAAAATATTGGTTGAAGAAGATGTATTGTTTTTCAACAAGAATTCTCCTCAGATGGTTTGGTTTAAGAGTTTACACAGTTTATGGCATGTTATATCTTCTTAGAAGTCTGGAAAAGATACTGTATTTGCATGGAAGTGATAGTGCCGGGTGGATTCCCGGTACTTATGGTAACAAGTAAAACTGAAGAACCAATGCCTACTTGTAGTAGAAAATTCAGATCTGGCATAAGCCATGTGGCTTCAACAATTTTGATCAAATGAGACCTATGAATATTTTTCTTCCTTTTTTAAAGAATGTATTTATTTCACTGAGACTTTTGCCTGAAGGCAGGTAGCTGTTTTACCCCAGAGCAGTTTGTTGTACCACAGAGGAGAAGGGTGGGATAGTGAGGGAGATGAAAGCAGATTTCTCCACATACAGTAGCAGAGAGAAATGAACCAGTGACAACAACTTTGTGGGATGCATGGTTGCAAAGCAATGTTAACCAGTGAAGGCTTCTGTTCAGATGTCTGTTTCTCCCCATCTTTTACAAATAACTGTAGTAGCTAAGTGTCTGTACTTTTTCATTTGGCAGATTTTAAAACCTGTTTGAATGACAGTAGTAGAGAAGGTGAAAGAAAGCAATCATCATTTTGCCTTTCACAGTGATAATGAGGTAGAATTTCCAAGGCAAAGTTAATTTTTCTTCATCACTTTATGGCACCTGTAATAAACCAGCTGTCTTCTGGAGAAATTACCATCTTTGCTATAGAAAGTTCATAGGTCAAACTTCAGCTGCAATAAAATGTTATAAAAGGGGAGAACACAAAAACAAGGACAAAGTTCACATTCATGAAGTCCTAAAGGATTTCCCTAGGATGTCTACTTTTGAAGAAGTCTAGGATGGCAGAGTTAGGTTTCATGAGCGTGTTATGGGAAATGCATATAGATTCAGCAAAGAGCAATTGAGAGTGTGAAAGATGAACAGAAGAATAACTGTGAATGACAGTAGAGAGCAACTTCTATTAAATTAGATGAAGCCTGTGTCCTCCTGCTCAACTCCAATCTCATGCTCATGGTTTGTTAAATGATTTATGCCATTAATAGTCCCACAAAATTACCAAGAAATTATAAGGACACTTGTTTAAAAGAATAAATCCATTTACCATATCTAAAATCTTTGTGTAGAATGTAGTCGATGCATTGATACATTAGTGGTTTGTCAGGTTTGCCAGTCATTTACAACCTCCACACTCTAACAGAAATAATTATTGGCCAGTTTACAGTATACTTTCTGAAATTACAATATCCATATTTTTGAGGTCCTTGAATACTTTTTTTCATTTACTTTAAGGGACAGACTTTTTCAATTCTTTCAGTAGCCTTGTCTCTAACTTGTACAATTTTTAGATAGTTCAGTTAGTGGATATTTTTTGTTGTTAATTGGATGTGAACTTCCTTTATATGCATTATGTGCATATGTATCTGATTAACACCTCTATTTAATGAAAATAACAAATTTAAGTTTTAGAAGGCTACATGGAAGTGTTTATTTGTAGGAAAAACAATGTCTAAATCCTGCTTAGTATTTTTGGGATCATGTGCAAACTTAAGACCTGATTTGAGAGGATTTAAATTCTCATTTATTTTGCCACTCTGAAAAAGGATTTCAGCTTAAAGTAATGTAGGCAAGTGGAAGACCAATCTGCAGAGAAAGTAATTTAAGAGAACAGTGCATTGAGTGCTAGAATATATATCAGTGATGCAAATATTCCTTATGCCTGTGTTCTATATTATATACTGCTGTTATGCTTTATGAGACTGCATATAATTTTTATATCTACAAGCTCTTTTAGCAAAGCTATATGACAAATACAGAAAAAAAAATATAGTTGCTTTTAACAAAAAAAAGCAAAGGTAAGTTTCATCATAATGAGGACAGTTTCCATTTTTTATAAAAAGGATCAGGGATAAAAGCATCAAAGCACCTGTGGAGTAGACAGTAATATCCTGAACAGCAAAAGGAGGATGGGAAAAGTTTTACTTTGTGCCCCTTTATGTAACAAAGACAGCTGTCATAGTGTACACCATTTGCTATAAATTCAATCACTTTCATAACCTAAAATTCATCGACATGTTTATCCTGCCAGTTATTCTCATCCCTTGATGTTTGTTGAGCTTCAGAAGATTGATAGCACATCAAATGATCTGGGAGTCACTGTACTGTCACTAAGCACTGTCAGTTTTACAGTTACAGCTAATAAATTATCTCAGGGCCATTTTCTGAACCTCTTCATGAGGCTAATAGGAAGAAAAATTTATTCAGTCTCTGAAACTGAAAAAACCCATGGCAAAGAAGGTTGGTGAATTTTATTGTTTGCTTTGCATCAGGAGAGTATTCAAGACAAACTGAAATAAACGAGGGGCTTAGGTTTGAAACTAGATTTTGCTGCCTTCATGGGCATTAAAAGAGGTGCCCCAGTAAGAAAAAATTCACAAGAGACTTCTGTTTTTGCAGTTGCATTTGCAATTTCCAATAAACACATTTTTGTATTAATAAAATGGATGTTTCAGGAACATTTTCCTTAAGGCTTAAGAGGCAGCTTCTTTATCTTTTCCTTGGATTTAATGATGATAATGATATTATTAGTAATAATAATATTCAAAAATTAAGACAAGTGATGTTTTAAAGACAAATTCCAAAGCTTGTTTTGTTTTTATTTATGGATTGTGAAAACAAATGCTTGTCAGTTGCTAAGGGCATACTGGGTTATCAGATTTTGGTGTTAGTGGTGTTTGACAAAGAGTGGACTTCAGGCCAACAGTTGCTTTAAGTATACTGTAGTGGCTCTCAATTTGTTTCAAAGCAGTTGTTAAAGTATTCTTTAATGTTCTGTTATGAATGATTTCATAACACTACTTTTCTGCTACACCAACTTCTGTGGTTGCTGCAGAAATGGTGGGTGGTTACTAATGACGCTCTTGAATGACTATAAATGAGCAAGAAGGTAACCTTGTAGGAAAGGTCTGTATCATTGTAGTATAAGGCCTTGCATTCTGCCTTTCAGAGACAAGTCTGTAGCTCTTTTGTATTTGAAAAAAAAATACTACAGATATTTTTATGAGCTTGGAAAGATGATGCAGAGGTTTCCTTTTGAAATCACATTGCCAGGTTACTTGTCTTGGGTGTTTTTTAAGTTTGGTGGGTTTTGTCACTGTTTATTTGGAATGACACGTCCTCTGTTGTACTGTACTATCTGCTGTTCTTTCAGACATAGTCGCTCACTGTGGCAATGAACAAGATGGGCACCCAGCAATGAAGCAGAAACTATTTGTATGTGTACTGGTTTGATCAAAGTTACATAATTGCAGCTTTTGTTAGGCATTAATCATTCATGAATAGAAACCTTTCAAGTAAAGAAAAATGTGACTCTTCTTATGACACAAAGCCAAATCTTTTTACTAGTCAAAGTAGCGCTTTCAGAATGAAGTGTTGTTTGTTCCCATCAAATCACTGGTTCTAAACTGTTACGCAAGTATAAGTTCTGCTTGGTGTGCAGTCTTAATTATTTAAGAGCTACACATCTCTGTCTTTTATATAAATAAGCAGCTACTCTAGTATATGCTGTTCCAAGAACAATAACAAGAGCAGCTTTGTGTACTTGAACCATTTCTTTTGTGATTTCCATTCCTGAAATGGTTCTGTTCTAGTGCTGAAGTGGTTCTGATCATGAAACTTCTGGTGTCCTTCGTTCCTTCTGTTAGTCTCCTGCTTGTTTGGTAGGTAGGAGGTAAAACTTAAAAACAGGGACCAAATATGTTGTCTCCAAACATGAGGGGAAATCATGCAAGGGAAGCTACTCCCTTTCTCATAGCATTCTTTCCCTGCCCAATGGTTTTCTTTATTCGCTCCTTCCATGTTCTCTTAAAAATTCCTTTCTTGACTAGTTTCTGATTTTGACTCACTTCTGCTGTTTTTTTTTTAATTCATACAGCGTAACTGTCTATTCAGCACAGGAAAATATCAGAGATGGTCTCAATTTACACATATATAGTATCACAATTTCATGTTGTTGTTTTAAGCCTTCTCTGTCCTGTAAACTCTGGCTGTTGAATTTAGTCATTGCACTTTATAAGGCCGGGTTTTTATGGAGAGAATTTCCTTTCCCCATTTCATTTTTCTCTGGATTCCCCACAGTCAATGGACCTCTTGCTCTAGCTGTTAGGCAGAATGTATAAATATATTTATTTGATCTAGAATCAGCAGTTAAGCCATGAGTTTCCATTTTGATCCCTTGGTATGCATGTACAATTACCTGGAATTTGTGACTGTTTTTTTCCAGAATATAATGTATGCTTCACAATCCTGAAGCAGTTTGAAGGTTCTGTTATATTGCAAATGTCTTAAGAGGATCACAAAGGATGGTGGAGGTCCTGGGTCAAATGCCTCTGGGTCAAGATCAGAAAGGACATCCCCAAAGAGGATCTTAGATTAGTAATCTTTTACTGACTTCCAAACCAAGACAATAAGGGCAAAGAAGCACTTAATCAGGGTCACTCAAGCAAAGTCTGCATAACAGATCATGGGTCTTTTTGGTGACTTCAACTACCCAGACATTCTTGGTAGAGCAATACAGCAGGTCCCATCCATCAAGTTACTGGAATGCATACAGGACTGTTTCCTCATACAAATGTTGGATGTACTAACCAAGAGTAAGGCATGGCTGGACTTGGCTCACTAACCAAGGAAACCAGCTTTGTAATATCTCACTTAGTGATGGCTTTTTGCTGCAGTGATTGCAATATTGTGGAATTTGGGGTCTGGCTGTGCACTCTAAAGGCTAATACTAAGGCAAAGGAAGATGTTATGGAAAGAATCCTCCTAGGAGCCATCACAAGTCAGATGAAGCACACGATTTGGAAATGTCAGCACAGGTTCACCAAGGCCAGATTTTGCTTAACAAACCTGATTGCCTTCTATGGCAAAGTAATCTGCTTGGTTGATGTGGGGCGAGCCATGGATGTTGGCTGCCTGTGTTTCTCCAAGGCTTTCTCTGTGGTCTCCCACAGCTCCCTGGTGAAGCTGTTGTGTAACTGGACAAGCTGCCTGTGTAGTGGGTGGAGAACTGACCCACAGGCAGCACCCAGAGTAGGGATAAAAGGCTCCTTTTCCAACTGGCAACCTGGGACAAGTGGGCTCCCCCAGGGATTGGTCTTGGGCCCAACACTGTTTGGTGTCTTCATAAGTGGTCATCCAGAGCACTTCCAATCACTCAGGGATCATGTGAACACTTTGGAAGGGAGAGCCACGCTGCAGGAAAACCTGTGTAGAACAGAAGAGTGGGCAAAGAAGAACCTTATGAAATTCAGCAAGGACAAGACTAAGGTCTTAACACCTGGGAAAACAAATCCAGGAGTGCAGCACAGGCTGGGAGCACAAGACTTGGGAGCAGCTCTGTGGGAAGGGACCAGGGAGTCCCAGTAAGCAACAAGCTCAATATGAGTGAGCAGTGTGCTGCTAGAGCAAAGGAGCCCAGTGAGATCTTTGGCTGCATCAACAAAGGCATCAGCAGCAGAGATGATCCCATTCTTGTCAGCATTTGTGTGGCCACAGCTGCAATACTGTTGTCAGTTTTGGTCCCCACTATACAAAAAAGATATGGACAGGCTGGAGAGAGTGGAAAGAAGGGCCACAGAGATTTATCAAAGGGCTAGGAAGCCTGACATGAGGAGAGGCTGAGGGAGTTGGGTTTGTTCAACCTTGAGAAATGAAGGTTGAGGGGAAGCTTATCACCATGTTACAGTGTTTGAAGAGTGGTTACAAGAAGATTGAGACTCCCTTTTACAAGGGGTCACATGGAAAATATGAGGGATAATGGGTTAAAGTTACTCCTGGGAATATTCCGCTTGAACATTAGTGGAAATGTTTCACAGTGAAAACAATCAGCCAGTAGAATAATCTCCCCAGAATTGGTGGATTCTCCAACGTGGGGCATTTTTGGGGTTTGTCTTGATTTGGTGCTTGGCTGTCTTGTCTAGATCATGTTTTTGTCAACAAAGGTTGAACCACTTGAGGTGCCTTCCAACCTGCTATTCTGTGATTCTATGCTGAGTTAGAACTCCAAATTTGGGCAATTCGAAAAGTTTGTATATAGTGATTCTTTTAAATATTTTAATTAAAAATCAGTGTAGTGGTTTTGGTTCACCAATTTGGGATTTTCTTACCAGGAGAATGGCAAAGCAGGCTTTAACTTTGAAAGGTATAAAGAAAATTTATTAACAAAACTAAAAGAATAATAAGAATCAGAATAAAACCTTCAGAATACTTCCCCTCCTCCCTCTGCACCTTCTTTCCTTTCCATAGCAAAGTACAGAAACAACATCCAGAATTCTCTGTGAGTTTTCCACCTCTAGAATAGTCTTTCTTCAGTTCACTTAGGGAGAACTTATCTCTTGTTATGTCGTGGAGAATTCTCCACAAGAAAACAGTTGTCTCATGGCTTCTATTACTTTGAACAGCGGGCATCTGCATTAATGAAGTTCCTCCCATCTTTCACAGCCTTCCTACAGCTGTGCTTCTGGGCTATGTCAACTTATGGGGTATTATTTTAAAGATGAGCTGTTCAAAGGCAAAGGTTCTTTCATCTATCTCTAAGATCATCTTTGTCTTGGGGAACAGAGGTTATCTTCTTCTCTCGGGACAAAAGGTCTTCATCACTCTTCTCTCTCTTTTTTCAAACTTCTCAAACTTACTTCAACCTCTACTTGTTCAGCATGGATACCTTTGCTTATGTCAACAATTTGAATGTTCCTTTCCCCATACCTTTTTCCATGATTTAAAGGGGACAGTCAATAGATC
>VYXF01001080.1:174723-225759 GCA_013397295.1 Polioptila caerulea
CCTCTCATCTGGGATCTTACTCCTTCTTTACTGACCTTGGTGTCTTCATGTTGGCTCTCTACCTGTCTTCATTCCTCTTATTTCTCTCACAATCAAGAGAGGATTGATGTCCACAGTCTCATCTGTGCACTGGAAGAATTATTATCTTACCTGGGGCCCGCAGAGCAAACAGGGATGACTGGGTGGAAGCAGTCACAATGATGGATTTCAGGCTGCCCTGGGACTGTGCCAGGATCTCAAGGGGCCAGAATGGCAGTGGCTGCTCTGGCCCCATGGCTGGTCTCTGGCCCCTGCTACATTCAATTCCAGCTGCGGGGCCACTCTGCATGGCTGCAAGGCCGCCTCTGGCCTCAGCCGTTTGCGGCCAGAGCTGTGTATGACGAAGCAGCCATGCTGGGAGGGGTGGGGGGAACGGCTGGGATCTCATCAGCCCAGCTGGGCTCAGCTGGACACGCCGGGGCCGACGGCCTCCCCTGCCCCCTGCCCGGCAGCCGCTGGGGCCCACCCCGGCCCCACCGGGCCACGTGGGCAGCGGCGGAGCAAGGCCAGCCCGGCCAGTGCCCAGCACCCTGTTACCTCTCCAAAGCTGGAAACTGGAGAGAGATTCCCTGGGTTTTCTTCTTAAAATGCGTGCTCACAAAGGTGAATTCACTCCTTTCATTGATTTAATCAGTGTCAGTATTTAAAACTGGCTACTGATTGGTTCTCTGTCAGGTCCACAGGAAGCCAATGAGGCCTTTGACAGGGAACTACTTTATACTAAAATATGAATCAACACCAAACCAGGACAATCAGTTATTTCACTGAGGTCTAGGATGTAAATATGACAGGGTGTTGTTACTATGAAAATGATCAAAGCGTTTAACTATAATATTACTGATAAAAGTCAGGAATCTGCTTTTAGCAAACTCATGCTTGAATTCTTACTTTCTGCACAGACTGCATCCTCGGCTATTAAAGGTGCTATCCAGTTGGGAATAGGATACACGGTAGGAAATCTTACATCAAAACCAGACAGAGATGTTCTTATGCAAGACTTCTATGTAGTGGAAAGTGTCTTTCTACCAAGGTAAGAACAAGCATAATGGATTTTTCTTCAATTAAATTTCATAATTAAACTCTTAACTAGGTATTTTGAACCAGATTTGTTTTCCAGTTCTAACAAAATTGTGTTAGAGTAATATAATGTATGAAACTTGAAAATTATCTGGTCTTCATGTTGTCATTGAAGTGAAGATGGGGAGAGGGTTGGAAAGGACACACTTCATCTAAAGATTTGAGACTTACCATTTATAGAGAGGGAAAGTAATTTTGACAGTTTCAATTAAAGAAGCTGTCAATTTGAATTCAAAGTGATTTGAGGATCTGACATTCACATTTGATTAGCTGTGAATTAATTTCTGAAAATAATACTTGTTATTTTGTTGAGAGGGTTTAAACATTTATGAAAATTCAAGTCCTGCCATTTTAAGTATCTATTATAAAAATTCATACTACAACATTGCCTTATATTTACATTATAAAATTCTATCTAGTTGTGACAACACTCAGCTCCACATGCTATGCTAATTATGGGTTGTGCACATTTACTACTATGTCACCTCAGCTTGTATCACTGCCAAGTTGGTGGTATAGAAATTGTAACAATGCAATTATTCTGATAAGGGAAATCAAGGACATAATGAATTTTGGTGTTCAGAAGATGAAGTACAGTGCCATGTACCCTTTCCAAGTTACATATGCTAGTAAGAGATGAAGAAGGTTTAGGAGAAATGTATTTCAAAACCAGGACGACTTACTCTGTTGAGTGTTTTCCGGGTTTTCGGAAGGGCTAAATACAGTCATTTCAGTAAGTACATATTATCAATGTAATATTTCCTGGATTTGGGATTGATTTCTATCAGTTTTTCAAAGTTTTGTTCATGTGCAGTTTGAATGCTACTTCAAGAGCTATTTAGAATAATTTATAATCCTTAGTACTTACTGGTATCACTAAACCAAGTTAAATTAACAATGTACAAAATAATTGCAGACATTTTAAATTTTGGTATTTCCTCATGTTTTCCCTTGAATTTCGCTTAAGTGAGATATCCTTAAAGAAAAAAAAAATGGTATGTGATAATGAAGCTTTTACATTAGTTCCTAGTAGTTGAGGGTTTTCATATCCTTGTCTTGGTGCTAATTTATAGGGTTTGTGCACAGGTTAGTAGTCTTTCTCTTGTAGATTAGGTAGATGTAGAGAAGTTAACTACATGTGTGTGTTTCATACACTATAATCGCAAAATGTTGTTTAAAAATCCAACCTACAGGTGGGAAATTTGCATATCATGTAACAAAGCTTTTATTGGTGAGAAAAATGTCTGCCTATGATAGTGATAGAGGCTTCCATTGTATGTTTGCTATATCAGCTTTGTTCATGGAAACTAAAGGGAACCTACATGATAAAAGTGTTTTATTACATAGCATGGTTTGAGAAAGAAAATTTATTCTCTTTCTTTTTAAACATAGTTTTAAAGGAACAAGTAAAGTGGTTTGTAGTCCATAGCACTGCATGTGCCTTCTTTCCTGTGAGATTCATATGCATGTACACAAAGAAATGAGATTTCCTTATTTTGTATTGGTATTAAGGAAGAGCTAGGAGACATCCCTTCTGGCTTGAAAAAAAAAAAAAAAACAAAAGGGAGAAGGAGGAGACTGATTGCACTAATGTAAAATTGAATAGAAAAGCTTTAAAAAAGAGTAAATTTCCAGACAGTTTCCTATACAAAATAAATGTTTTGAGGAAAATTAGATGAATGAAAGTAATGGCCAAAACAATGTAGTTTTGGGTTAGGGTTGTTTGGGGTTTTTTTGCACGGCTAAGTAGTTAGCAGTATTTGGAATAGTGAGACCTCTTGACGGTAACAAAGACCCTCTCCATAAAGAGCACTTGTTGGCAACAATGTCTATGGAACTAAAAGTGGGCTATCTATAGCAATCTCTTCAAATGACACTTGATTTCTTATGCTGATGCATAAAAATGTCAAATCTCAAATCCTTGCTATGTCTCAGTGTAACATCCACTTTTATTTATCTAAAATATATTCAACCAGAAGTGTATTACTGTGCATAAATTGCAATACTTTAGGATTGCTTAAAATTAATACAGGATTCTTTCTTGCTGGTTCAGAGTATTGGGGCGTTGTTTCATGTTGGCATTATGTGGATTGGTCCTGAGTCATGTCAATAATCCATATTCATTATCCATGTTTGAAGTAAAAAGCAATGGATGCGCATTCTTTATAGCTGAGGCTGCACTCCCAAGGTGAACCTCAGATGCTCTTCACTTTTTCCTAAGGTGGGGGGTACCTACATGTGAGGGCAGCATTGTTAAAAATAAGTACTATAATGACTTTTTTCTGGTCCCCTTTGGATTGGTCTGGGTTGAAAATAATTAGTAGAAATTAGTTACATCAGCAGGTGAAGTGGCTTGACCCCTACCTGGAAGTACCCTGGAGCAAGCTGAGGCTGAGTAAACTCTTTGCAGAAGTTTGCAGCTGAAGGAGAACCTAGCAGTGCAGCAAGAGTGGTGCTGACACATACCAGCAAGGCACAGTATTTTTTCCACTTGCTTGGGGTACAAATAAATCATCTGCACTTCAAACAGGCTGTCAGCTGAATTTCCCCTTCATTTTAGCAACTTCACAGCAACCTGCCTCTTCAGACAGTCTCCTGCTCCACCTTCCTTCCATGTTTTTCCTGCCTTACCTGTGTCTGGCAGTGAGGTCAGAAGAATCAGTTTTTTAGTCATAGGCACACCTGCTTCTTTGACAGCAACAGGGGCACTGTTAAGGTGGCAGTGGTAAGATAGACCTAAGCTAGTAGAAATGCTATGCAATGCAGCCTGTGCACCAGTGACCAGCATTATATCTGCCCTTTTACAGTCGGGAAAATAGTTAACACTTGTTTATGAATTTTATTGGTTGAAGAGGATAGTCTCTGCATACCTCTCAGACCCTAAAATAACCCTCAAACTGTATCTCTGCTTCAGTAGTCATACTGAAGCATTCAGGATTCATTAAGGAGGGAGAAAATGCCAGGGAAAAAGGTGGTTAGGTCGGATCTGAACATAACTGCTCTGCGTATTGTGGGAGCTGCTGATGTAAATCAGAAATAGCCCCTTGGATAGCAGGTTATTACTGGTCCAGAGTTACTCTGTAACTGTGTTAAATTGGTCAGAGTTTAGCCCAGATTAATTGACGTGTTTATTTCTGGAAGTGGCTTTGAGTGAAGAAGAGATGTCTCTGTACAGTGGGTGGATTTGAATTGCAAAGGTGCTTACCTTCATTTGCACATTGTGGTGGAGGGCCTTTCATCCCTTTATCTTCAAGCTCCCCAGGCGTTTGTATAACATGCTGTTTTTGGAAAATGAGGTATTACTGGAAGCTGCTATAATGATGCTCATTGAGAGCCACCATACAGACAGAATTAAAATTATACTATGCAAATTTGCTGCTAGGATGGAGAAACAAAATGCACCTGCACTGACCTATATGATTTTGAAGACAGTGTCTGAAGTCTCTGTCCTACTCACTGAATAGAGTAAAACCACAAGGGAAACCAGTCCAAGTAACCTCTTTTCTGGCTTTTCAACTCTGCTTTGGAAATCCAGCGACAAAGGTGCTCACCTGGTCTTGGTACTGCTGCAACACTGGTTGGAGGGTTTGGTGGGAAGGTTGTTCATCCTGCATGTGCTCTATATGCTCTGTCCTGTGACTATTTGTGTGGGGCCTATCTGTGTCCCTGTCTTCCTTGTCTGGAAGCAGTTCCCAGTGGCACAATTTGCTTCCAGTTAGTCATTTGTGCAGTGTGGCTTGAGCAATATTTTGTGAGCCCTTTGACTTGGTTCCCTGTGAGATGGCTTTGGTTAGAATGGTTTGTTGCTCATCTATAAGTCTAGCTTTGGTAGGCAGTGGTGGCTCAAACTGGTCCCTGGGCCATGGAGCTGTGCAGCTGCTTGTAAGCTGGCAGTGCAGGCAACTTATAAAGCTCTTCCAGCAGACACAGGAGGTGCATTTTCTGTGGTGATTGAGAAGCCAAACAGAAGCTGCTCCATTATATCAGCTAATTTTGGCTATGAAGCTTCAGAAATGCAGAATGTTTCAAGCAAGATGGTATGTTTCAGCCTGCATTTTTTTTTTTCTTAGATGGAGGCTGCTTCTAAGCACAGCTGTTGAGTTTGACTTTTTTGCTGTAAGTTGTTAGTCAATCTTATGCACTTCCCTTGCTAATCTATTGCTGGGTCTATACCCTGTAAAATGAGAACTGTTGCTATAGTTTCTAATGGAGCTGGGAAGTGTGTTAGAATGCCGATGACCTGTATGCACTCTGCAGCTACGGCCTGTGTACTGGACTGGTTCATTTACAAATTGCTCACTTGTTTGCTAATGAATGATTATTCAGTACTTTCTGTTCTTTAATGCCAGAAGTTTACCGTTGTATTGTGATAGCTTTTGAATAACAGCCCAAAGAAGTAGTCAAAAGTACTAAGAAAGTAAAAACTTTACTTGTCCAGTCTGGGTTCTATCCTATATGTAAAGCTGAAGTGTACTGCTTTCTAGTATGTTTTAGAGGAACTGATTAGGAAAACTGATACTTACCCTAGCTAATATCTTTGTACCAAACCTATATAATAGGTTACCTCATGGACTAAGTAGTATATTTGTAGTATAGAATGCTCTACTGATTCAGCGTGACTAATATTTAAATGTTCACTCTAATTATGAGTTGTTGCATAACTTACACCATGATATGTTTCCAGTGGGTGATTTTCACAAGGAAGATAAAGTGACCTGAAAATTCTGATATTCTGCTCTTCCTTGGTGCTTTGGTTGCAGAGATGCACAGAATGATTCAAGTTCTGACAAAGTTTTTATGGTTTGTGAGTTAAATGATAGCACAGAGAGGAGGTTGCAAAACAAATATTAGAAATGGGAATACTTTGGTGACAAAAGCAAAATCTGGTATGAATTACTGGACTTGGCTACTTCTGTTACCAACAAATTATTGGTAAACCTCTGATAACCCAAATAGTTGTATGGTTATGTAGACTGCTTAAACTACTTTCCAAGTACTCTGAGATCCTGTGTTTTAATAGCTTTTCCAGTTGGTTATGAAATAATCATACCTTCGTCATTGTAAGTAAATGCTTCTGTATTCAGCTGTTCCATAGATAATTTTGGCTTGACTTGTTTTTAAGTTGCTTACTATTCCTAGTTGTATTTCAAAGCCAACTTGCAGGGAACTGCTTAGGACAGACAGCATTAGGTAACTGAAAGTTCAGGAAAATGTAAGTAAGAAAAAAGGGTATTACCACTGGACTTTAACCCACAGTATGAAGAAAACACAGACACACCTATTTGTACAGATAAACATGATACCTACTTCCATCATGTGGGAAATGATGCTTTCCTGAAATTACATACAGGAAAGGAATATACCAAAGTACTACCTGACCTGAAGCCCGTGGGTTTTTTGATACAGTTTTTACAGCTGAAACATATTTTGATAATTTTTTTTAAAACAGCTGTATTCAAGAGCAATTAAACTGAAATTAGATTATCTTAGTTTTTAGTGTTGGGAGTATTTAAGTTTAGACATTTTATTTTGATTTTACAATCTAAAAAAGAATTGCTTTCACTGAAAAACTGAGGTGTTCCTCCTCTTCAGTTTTTTACAATACACACAAGGAAGTTATACATGGGGTCACAACTGTGGGATAACTCTTTTGTTAACGGCTCCATCAGAGCCTTTGAACAATCCCCAGTGATGAAGGTTTGCTACCAAGATATGCAGCTGGCTTTCTCTGCCCCTTCAGATAGGCATGGTATCTCCTAAGTACATCCTACCACGGTGAGGCCGTAGCAAAGTAAAGCTGCCAAGGAATGTATCTGGATGTCTTGCTAAGCAAATTTTTACAGCCATGGGGTTAGCCATTAAAAATGTAATTAGTTTTGCTTCACTTTTAGTTTGATATTGCACCACCTATGCTTTAAACCCACTCTCAGCATTTACAAAGAGACAGGCTAAGATATACATAGTCATTTCTAGGTGTGCTTGATTTAAAAAAAAAAATAAATTACAGTTTAAGTGTTAAACCAAATTTGCATTTTAAGCTTAGTCTCTCTTCTTTAGTCTGCCTACGAATCTTTTTCTTTTGTGTATTATAACAGCTAAGGTTATTAAAATACCTCGTAAGTTACAATTGCTTCCTAATCTTTCCAAAGCCTGTATTTTGTTGTCATAGCTTATATAGAAAGACTTGAATTCCTCAAGATTTCCAGAATCAGAGCTAATTTTAAACGTCTTTATCTTTGTTTTTCTGGTAGACCTGCACTTAAACTAACTGAAAGGGGAATTATATGGTTACCCCCTTTCTTATTATGTCCGGAGCACCATTTTGAAGATTTAACTTTTTGTCAATACATCATGGGCATTTTTCTTGTTCAATTTCAAAGACATAATCTTCCCCTTGAAACTCCATAGACTGATTAAAAATTGTTATATGTATTGCTTTGCACATACACTTTAATCCCACGAGATTGAAACTGTAAAATATATCAAGAAATACGGAGATAATACGTTCTTTCAATGGCTAATAGAGTAGAATGTGAATAATCCTAAATAGGGTAGGGATGTTCTTTGATCAAGCATTCTGTATGGTGGAGTTTGTCCTTTTCCAGTAAGAGCAAGACCATACTCAATTCATACCTGTCGTATGAGCTTCAAATTGATAAGAAATTTGAAATGTTTCCATTACTGTAAGAAAATATTGGAAGTGAGGGGGCCTTTTCTGTTAAAAGTACCATCAATAAAACCTTAAAAACTATTTTCCAGAGAACTAACAAGAAATCCTAAATTTGTGTCAAGCTTGCTTCATGAATTACAGAAGAGCTTGCTGTTGGGATCAGAAAACTCTTCTGTTAGGTAGTGAAGCTTAAACTAATTATATGATTAACAAAAACAGTAGGGTATGGTAAATACTCTGTAGACCTTAGAAGTTTTTTTTTAAAGATGATTTTATAAAGAATAAGGAAAGTTTTCTGCATAGTGAAATTGACTGTTATATCTGTAATAAAGTATCTGATGTGCTTTAAATACATGGAATTGCCTTCTGTGTAGAAGCTGTTCCAAAATAATTTCTCTGTTTTGCAGTAAATCTCCAGTTGCTATGCATTACTGTGCCCCTGCTGACCCAGCGTTGGTCATTTTACTCCATATGCACTTAGGAGATGGCTCCGAACTGTCCTATTGTCATAGCAAACTACCTTCATCTCACCTTAGTGAAGTGACATGTGCTGGTGTAGCAAGGACATGTAATCTATTTGCTGACATGCTTTCACAGGAGAAGCTTTTGAGTTATGTCTGGAAGAAGCAGACTTATAGAAGTATTTAGTACCAAAATGTTGAACTTCATTAAAAAGTTTAGATGCTTCATATATTATGTGATACTTCAGTAGAGAACACTCTGTTCTACTCTTTTCTGCATCTTGTGGCAATTAAATACATTTACAAGTATGACACCAGGTTTCCAGTGCAGCTGTATGACCACTGGGGCATCCTCATGTGGTACAAAAATTCAATGTACAACCAGCTACATAAAACTTAATGTCTGACAAATCTGGCAGTGTTCTGAGCAGCTGAAAGGCCTTATGAAAGAGTTTGTCTATCTTAACTGTAAAGAAACACAACCCTCTTTAGCTTGTATTCTATGGATTTCCATTTTTATCTCTGTAATTGCACAATAAAATATACATGGATTTGATTTTGATGTCTTGGAGTCATACTGCAGTAAATATAACAAGTGATTGGAGATCATTAGGACTAGGGAGCCTTCACTATTACATGTAGGGCTTAGCACTTCAAGAAGCAGCAGTATTCTATTGTCTTCGTATGTATCATTGGTCATCCACAAGCGTCTTTTTTTGTGACTTTCACACAGAAATCTGTTTGGTTTATCTCATCTCCTGTTCCAGAGTCTGAAGTGTTATACATTTCTGGAGTCTGAGAAAGCTTGTTCACTTGCTGTCACTGAAACAGTTAGGTTGTTTGGGGCTTTGGCAGCCTGCATGCAGGGACAGCTAGGTGGGTTGAGTAGGCTTCTGTCATCAAACTGTTGGTAATGAAAAGTGGCAAGTTCATAGGACAAGTATTAATTGTATAGGATGAAAGCACTTAAATTCTTTCACTGTATTTATTTTTTATTCATTATATTTTTCAGGAATGTTGCTTAACTTTTATTGCTTTTCATATCTGTGTGAATTTGTAGCCTTTTTTTCTTTTTGGTGTCCTTTGGGTATTTTTTTTGCCAAGCATAATGGTACCTTCTGCGTTACTGAATAATTTAGTTGTGGTAAACAAGTTAAGAAGTGCTGGAAAAGATGATTTCAGCAACTGTGTCAAGTCTTGGATCTTTTATTTCTCTATTTATCAAACCATTCAGACACTAGCCAAACTGATAAGAACACTAAAACAGAACAGCATTTGCTCTTATCAAGGACAGTAGAACACAACAGCACAACCTTGGAGAAATAAATAAAGGATGTAACCCAGGCAAACAGAAGTCACGCAAAACGCAAGCAGGATGCCAGCTCAGCTCTGCAAGGCTGGCAAAGTAGAAGTTGTGCAAAACAATGATACTGCACTTACTCAAAAGCAGAGGTCAAGGAACAGCGACATAGAAAGGACACTGGACATTGAAGACAGACCCCAAAGAATCATAAAAGGACTTTGGATAAAGGGTGTGATGATATCAAAGAAAGTGAAGTAAGCAGGGATAGCTAATTAATATATAATCAGCGTGTATGATAAAAACTCTGTTCACATGACTCTCGGAGCATTTGATCAGAGAGGAAAGATCTCCAAAGCAACTAGTATGCTGTAAAAAAGGCCTGCTCTCTAATACTAAAAAATGTGTTAGAAAGTTTCTATCTGACTTTTTTCAGTACCAAAACTTTGTCTTGAAGGTGTTCTTGTTTGTTTAGAAATCACAGTGTAGAACTCTACTCTTCTGCTTAAAAGACTTCTCTCAGTTTCTATCATAAATTAATCCATGGGGATAGAAAAATCATAGAGGTTTTTTTGAAATCTAGCAGCATTTTGTGGCTGACATTTTCCTTTACCTTATACCTATATACCTATTCCTCTCAAGACTTTTGTAACTTAGGCTAAAAATACAGTGAGATTATAAATATAAAATTAGGAAAAGAGCTAAGAAATACAGGTAACAATCAGAAGGAGCTGGAAGATGTAGAGTAGCAGGAAAGCCATGACATAATCATGGCTGGATGGCTACAAGACCTTCAGAAGGACAGGCAATAAAGGAGAAGGGGTAGGGTGGCTCTGTCCATCAGGAAGTGTTTTGCGTGTACAGAGCTCAAGGAGAGAGATGAGAAGATCTCAACCTTCTCATGCCGTTGGGTGACAATCATGGGGAAGGCTGAAAAGGCAGATAACCTGGTGGGAGTCTGTTGTAGACCACCCATCCTGGTGGATGAACTATTCTAAAATGTGATGGTGATGTTTCATGATTGTCAGCCATTGTTCTTGTGGGTGATTTTAATCTGTCAGATGTCTGCTAGAAATTCAACACCAAAGAGGAGGCAGTCTAGGAGGTTCCTGGAGTGTGGAAAATAACTTCCTAACACAGCTGGGAAGTGAGCCCACCAGGGGAGCTGCCCTGCTGGATCTGCTGCTTACAGGGAAGGGCTGGTGAGAGATGCCATGTTTGGAGCCATCCTGAGCACAGCGACCATAACTCAAGAGTTTTCAATACTCAGTGAAGTCAGTCTACCCTGGACTTCTGCAATGTAGACTTTGTCCTGTTCGTGTTTAAACATGATCTTTATGCAAATACATACAGGTGGTGAAAACAGTAATTTCCTTTAAGGTGAGAAAAAGGAATTTGCTGACAGTGTCTCTCATAGACATTTCTATTACAGTGGTTAATGGTGATAGAGAGGTTTATCTGCATTTATGCTCTTTTCTCAGCAGGCAAACAGTCAATTTAGGCAGCTTTATGGTGAAACTAGCTGCTAATAATTGCTGAGTAATTTGGTTTGGTTTGTATTTTTTTTTCAGTGAAGGAAGCAATCTTACCCCTGCTCATCATTACCCTGACTTCAGATTTAAGACATATGCACCCCTTGCTTTCCGCTATTTCAGAGAACTTTTTGGTATCAAGCCTGATGACTATTTGGTAAGTGCCTGTAGTTTCCCTTTGAATTACAAATTATTTTAAAGCATGCTAGTTTCATTGCAGCAGAAAAAGATTCTTAAATACAGCCAAAATCAGTAAGAAATTTTGTGTGTAGAGAGGTGTATAGCTAGTGAATATTTTTAATGCTTACAAAAATTTTAATTCTTTATCTTTGAGACAATTCATATAAAATATCTGCTTTGTTAATTGACTAGAGAAACATCCATGTCATTCAGATATTTTTTCTAGAGAAGTTATGATTAGTAGTTGTGTGAGTTTTATCAATTCAGTTCTAATTAAATACTTTTGTGTTACTTATGCACTTCATTTCAAAGTGAAGTCTGCAAATGTTCCTGCCTAGCTTGGGGAAACATGGACGGCAGACTAAATATGAAGCATTTTAGAATGCCTCCTTTGTTCTCTCTGTTTCATAAATTGAAGACATTCTGTCACTGTGTTCAGTTTACATGAGAAAAAAAGTTACAAATTTGATGATATTGTAAAAAGAGGTTTTTACCTGGTGGAACCACTTTGTGCACTGCTAGGACAAGTATCCACAATTTTATTTCCCCTGTAGTTATGCTTTTGGAAGGGTAGGATGAATGCTGGATTGTCTTCTAGATGTTTGCCCATCTTCTAGATGTTTGTCCAATGTTCAGTTTGTTTCATGGTGGATCACCCAAGAAATCAGAGCCCTGGTACAAATTAGCAAATTTATATGTCAGAGTTTTATTATGCACTTTTTCGAATGAGTTATTAAATCTTTTTGTTCCATTATTGATAACAGTTTCTTTAAAACCAAAATAATTTAAAAGGGCTTGAGTGAGTAAAAAAGAAAAAATTATTAAATGGTTCTGAAATATTAATATACTAATAAATAAATTGTTTCTGTTGTGTTCAAGTGTGCTATAATCAGGTTTTCTTCCTATATGGACAATAAGCCAGAAAGCAAAACTAGGCTGGTTTTGCTTTTATTTAGGTTGAATGTGTCTTAATGTGGTGTCTTATTTTAATTCTTTAGTGCTGTGTATGGATTTTATGTAACTAGTCCTCATGACCATAGTTATATTAAAAAAAAGGATAATTAATTTGAATTATAAATGGCAGTAGCAAGGAAATAAAGTTATTTGGGAATTTTATAAATCATAGAGTCATAGAATGGTTTAGATTGGAAGGGGCTTAAAGATTATTTAGTTCCAACTTCACTGCCATGAGCAGGGACAGCTTGCCCTAGACCTTTTAGCAACCTTTTTGCTTTTAGCAACCCCCATCCAGCCTGGTATTGAACACTTCTAGAGGTGAGACATCCATAACTTCTCTAGACCAGACATTCTAGCACCTCATCATTCTTAGAGTGAAGAATTTCTTTCTTCCATTGACCACGGCTCTTAGAGTTTGACCAACTGCTTATCTGCTGAGTGACCCATCCATAAAATCTATGCCTCTCCAGCTCAGATACAAGGACATCATGGGTGACAGTAGTGTCACTATGTAATGTGTTATTTATCTTCTCTCTTTTTATGCACTTGACAAATGCTGAAGTATGTGGACTGTATCACCAGCTGCTTAAAAGACTGCTTCCTAGAGTAAAGTTGTTATCACCTGCAACTTCTTTTCCATCTAAGGAAACCTTTGCAGTAGCAGAAGTTAAAATTTATACAAAGACTGTATGCTGTGAATAAGATTTGTGATAGTCAGTTTAAGTACAAAAAGATTATTCCCTGAGGGACCTTTCTAGTAAAGACAGCTTGTTGTAGGTTCTTTTTTCTCTTGGCACAGAAAAACACACAAGTGGTATGTGGTAAGTAGTAAATGATTGCCCAGCTGTGGCTGAAGGGCATGTGAAGTAAAATTAGAAGAGCAGAAATTACAGCAAGCATACATGAGTTTACACTGTTAATTTGAAGTGGCAAAGCTCAAGATTTAAAGATTCATCTTTTCCAAGGAGGTTGAGCAGTAACACACTGTAGGAGTCAGACAGGATAACAAGCGTAAATACATTTTAACAGCTGGTAGAATTAAATTGTCACTGAAAACCTCATGGACTACTTTAATTTTGCAGGAAAATTTCTTGATCTTACTCAATTGTCAGGCTCTTGGGGATTTTCTTACCTTTTGGTTTTGATGTGCCTTTCAGAGGTGTCCAGCCAAAACTAGCTGGACTTTTTTACAGAAATGCATACCACTGGAAAATGACCAATGCAGAGTGTATGTCAATGTCTTGTGCCTATGTTATACTGCTCTATTTCAGCTTTAACATTTAGG
Organism: Polioptila caerulea; assembly: GCA_013397295.1. Lineage (NCBI taxonomy): Eukaryota > Metazoa > Chordata > Aves > Passeriformes > Certhiidae > Polioptila > Polioptila caerulea. Next base: position 188,225 of record VYXF01001080.1, read on the forward strand.
ATAATTGCATTCAAACATTTACCACAGTGACAGTTACTCATGGAGATCTAAATATTTTGGCAAGAAAAATGTAATTGCTACAGTACAACTGCTGATTCAGTCTAAAGGTTTTGTAACATTACAGACTGGTATGGCCATTCTGTCTGCAAAAAATTACAACTATAGGATTAACAAGAAAGGTATTTTGTATTAATTGGAATTGAGTAGAAGCAGGGAGATGAAATATTTATACATCATGCATACTTCTCTTAAAAATTGTAAGCCTTAGCTGGAGCTAGGATAAGAATATGCATTAAGGCAATAGCATGAGTCCTTAGGAAACATGCTTCTTTAGTTCAAGTGCTCACGAAAGAATGTATTTATTAGGTTTTCTGGTATCACTGTTCTCAAGTTAAATATAAGCAGATTTTTCTATGATTTTGAGCTTTATGTCTGCTCTGCATTTAATTTGAATGAAGTTTGGAATGGTGGACACTTAATAAGTGTACAATGGTCTCTGTATGAGTATGGTTCTACTAGTAAGGTGTCTTTGGTGTATTTTTCCTCCTTAATGTAATTGTAATTCTTAATGTGGAAGAGGAAGCCTGTCTAAGTATGCAATATAATGGTCCTTCAAATTCCAGTTTTTCCTACTTACTGGTATTGAGTTTTTTTCTGTTTCAGGTGGTTTTCAATCATAAAAATACTAAAAGATTAAAAAAAAAAATAGTAACCATACTAAAATTAGTAGCTATAGCTACACCAAATTTATCAGTCTAATAGTTTCAATCCCAGTTGCACAGAATAGGATTTGCCTATTTGTCTATAATGTGAAACCTCTACTCCCAGTTTATTTCCCTACCATCTTGTAGGGATCTCAGTACAGATTACTTAATTTTTTTCTTTCAAAAAATGGATGTGAAAAGCAAACAGTTCCAGTGAAAATGTCTTCTCGAGGTTTTTGACTCAGAATTTGCTGTGCTGACAGTGTGGAGATCAACTCCTTCTGCCTCACTACTGGCTTCACTCCAAAGGAACATTCACCTGTTGCTTTGGGACATGAAGAGGGGTCATATGCTCAGCTGCCAACTGCCCTTCCATGGTTGTGCAGCATGGCCTGGGCAGAGTGGCCTGACAAACCTCAGCCAGCAGCAGTAGTGTTGCTACATGATTCTCTTTTGCCTACTTGAACCTGCAGTTCTTCATACTAAACTTGTGTTTGGGTAATGCACGCATTGGCAGTGAAAAGCAATTTTTGTCTCTTCCAGTACTCAATCTGCAGTGAGCCTTTAATTGAATTATCCAACCCAGGTGCCAGTGGGTCCATATTTTTTGTAACTAGTGGTGACGAATTCATCATCAAAACAGTTCAACACAAAGAGGCTGAGTTTCTTCAGAAGCTCTTGCCAGGTTATTATATGGTAAGTAATTGAAGAATGTATTTTATCTCTATTTCTCCTGTTTCATGTCACACTTCTGAAGATTCAGTTTCATTTGTCTTGAAGTATTTCACTGGGTTTATCTGTATTTCTTGTAATATTTTTTCCCTACACACCCAACAGAAAGAATAGATATAAATCAAGAATACATTTAAGATAAGAATTGATGCTCTTTTAGCATTCAAGATGAGGCTGAATGTCATAATCTAATATGATACCAAATTTTGCTTCTAATAAGCTAGTTACAAAATAAGGTTTCTAAATTTCTAATTCAGTTCTTTTTTCTCCATTTTGTGTTTGTCTACCCTCTGCATTTCACTCAGAGTGGACAAAGAAACTAGACCGGTCAGTTTCCCTTTTGTTTCCAATTACTTCTAATTTCCATTTCTCATGCATTAAAGCAATGATGTAAAAGATACTTTTATCCATGTAACTTGTTCAAAACTTAATTTTTAAACTGAGCTTTTTGAGTGCTAATTCTATGTCCATTGTGTTGGATGTTGTGTGTCATCTGGAGGGAAAACCATTGATTAAAAAGTAGAATTTAATTTTTTTTTTTTTTAACAAAAGCCACTCATACATAGAACAGACATTCTTCTGGGTGGTATGTGGGACTTTTTATTATTAGACCTGTGACTGACTTTCTTTTTTTGCTTTGTTTTCTGAAGTAAATACTTGAAAAATTACCCTCTCACTTATACTAAAAATGAGGAATGGTGTCATTATTGCCCTAAAGTAGCATGGATTCACTGTGTGTGTAAAAAAAAAGAAAAAATTATGTGTACTGACACATCAAAAAGAACAATGGTGGCAGCTACTTTTTTGTTATTCCTAATCATGGTTAATCATGGTAATCCACTCAGCATGGGATTGAGTTATTACGAGTACACATAAGGCCATTTGTTTCTGGGAACTTTATTCTCACTGCTATGCAATGGCTTCCAAAGTAGAAAACTTTTCAATTGCTGTGATTATTTCTGTGAAGGTGCTTTCTTCTGATAGTTATATGTTGTGACTTAGTAATCATGTAAGACCTAAAGTTTTTCCCCATCTTTATTTTTCATGAGAACAGTTGAATTCAGAAGGAGGATTTCCTCTCTCACCTCTGTTATCCTCTCCTACCTAATTTATTTTGCCTGTTGTGGAATTTGGATTATTTTGCACTTTTCTGTTCTGATGGTCAATTGTGGTTCTGTTATGACCTCACACTTTTTTGGAAATAGCTTAGTCATTTGGCACTATCCCTGAGTGTACAGAGCCTCATGGAGAGACGGGTTCTGTTTTTCAGAATCCAAGTCAAGAAAATGAGAACTACATTTGATCCAAACTCCTTTCAACAGGTAAAATGCAAAGGTTGTTCAGGTCAGAAAAAATGAATTAAGTCTTTGAGATGCTTTTAGGTTTGCCCTAGTCTGTTCTTTTCTGTGAGAAAAAGAAACCTGGCATAAATGTATTTACTGTCCTGGTCCTGGCCTTTATAAGCTCCTGGCAAAAGGCAGTGCCTATGCTAACTTTCTAGACTAGAAACTCATAAAGATATTCAACTGGTTGAAGAAACTATGCTGAATAAGAATACATACACAATTTTCTTCATGTTTGTTAATGTCCTTTGCTGTTAAAAAAGCCCCTTTCTTAAGCATGGAAGTTCATTGAAAATAGGCATATTTAAAAAAAATCTCTTTTTTTTAGAATCTAAACCAGAATCCAAGGACTCTTCTTCCCAAATTTTATGGGCTGTACTGCGTTCAGTCAGGAGGCATTAATATTAGAATTGTTGTCATGAACAATGTTTTGCCACGAGCCTTGAAAATGCATTTCACATACGACTTGAAAGGCTCCACATACAAACGGAGAGCATCAAGAAAAGAGAGGGAGAAGTCCAACCCTACGTTCAAAGACCTGGATTTCCTGCAAGATATGCATGAAGGATTGTATTTTGACTCTGAAACACACAGTGCACTAATGAAAACACTACAGCGGGATTGTCGAGTGAGTATATATTTAAACTTTTGTGTTCACCTCTGCTCTGAATTTACCCAGTACAGATTACTTAATCTCCATTTGTTTTCCATGCTATTTAAGGAGGGATAACTATGGATGTCAGAGCACTGATGAAGCCTGGATTTTAGTTAAGCTATTGTGACCTGAGATCATAGTCACTGAATGTCCATATACATTTTGAACACCAACAGACTGGGGACCATGCATACTTCCCTCACTGCAGAACTAGTTCCAGTGCTTGACCACCATCTCACGGAAGAACTTTTTCTTCTATCCACTCTGAACTTACCTAATGCAGCTTTAAGCTGTCCCCTTGCATCCTAGGCACCAAAGATCAGCACCACCTTTTCTGCCACCCTCAAACCTAATACCCTTCTCTGCTCCTCACAAATCATGCCCTGTAGTCCTTTCACCATCTTCGTTGCCTTCCTTTGCACATATTCTAATATTTTCTATCTTTCTTACACTGTAGAGCCCAAAACTGCATGCAGTTCTTGAGGTGAAGCTGCACCAGTGCTGAGTATAGTAGGACAATCACCTCTTTCAAACCAGGTGGCTGTACTGTGCTCAGTGTGCCCCAGGATACAGCAGGACATTCTGGCCACCAGGGCACATTGCTGACTTAGTAAGTTTATCTTCTAGCACAAGCCTAAATTCCAGGGCTATCCCTCTATTTTTCTGTACATCCAGGATTACACTGATCCATCTGTGGAAATACAGATTAATACAGGAATGAGGTCCAGTAGAATTGATGATGATGATGATTTCCATTAATTTGGAGATGTTAATTATTTTTTTCTCGAGGCATAATTAACCCTGTAGAACCTTTATTATGTATGATGAACTGTATGTAAAACTTCTGTGAATTTTTCTTATGGTTAGCTAGGAATTGGAAGGCAGGCCTAGTGACAGCAGTCTTATTTCTAGAGAAAGGTAATTTCTTCGTCAGCTGAAAAGTCCACATAAAAGCTGTCCACATAATATTTTCAAGGCAGAAGAAGGATACCCTCTTTGAGAGGACCTTGGTGAATGGAATCAGCTCCTGTTATGGACAGAGAGAATTGCTGTAATATATTTTTTTTTTCCTGTAGCATGGGTAAGAAAATATAAAGTAGGAAACGGGAGACTCCAGATCACTCAGAGCTTCCCAGGATTTATGGAGTTTTGGAGAGAAAAAAATTGCTTTGTCTGAGAATCTTGAGAATTTCATAATAAAAATGCGAAATGGATAGTCTGAACTCACCACATAGAAGGGACACTCTGAATATCAGAGTTTGTTTTTCACTGCCACCTGTGGTACAAGATGGAAAGCATTGTTTTTGCACATGAATAGAATTTTTTGTTTAACTATCACAGAAGTCTGCAATGCCTTGTGATTGGTTTGTAAAGCTGTGTGACCTAATGTTCAGCTGCATATTCAGCGTGAGACGTTTATCTAACACGACACATTGTTCTCTCTGGCCTCTTGCAGTGAGTATTTCCTGAGCTCCCACCATGTGTGATGGCACAGAATGCATCAGTATATCAAATCAAGTGGTCTGGATGCCTTTCAGTGTATCCCCCACCTGTCCAAGGTTACTTACCCAGTGAAAGCCTGGGGCAATCTATTGTATTGGAAATAATAGAGGGAATCTAAAAGACAGAACTGGACTGAAAAGTAAAAACAAGAATCAATCATTTAATTGTTACATATAAGGGGACTCTTATTGATTCTTCGAAAGTCTGAGAAAATTGCTACTAAATGTTATTTGAGTGCTAATATAATCTTCTTCAATATGTATCTTAAATTAACAACTCTAAAGTTAGTCTAGAGTTCTTAAAGGCATAGCTAAATTTTAAAAGTATAAAAAGTAAAGAAGAAAATTGTCCTATAGTAATCAGCATATTTACATAAGAGCACATATACACAATAAAATATGTCTGTGTGTATCTGTAGATATACACATACTGAAAATTATATGTATATAAAAAAGTAACTTACTTTTTTTTTCTGTTCAAACAAGCCTTACTCTGTATTGTAAAACAGGAGGAGCAGACACTGTCTTTCATATGGCTGAATTTGCTCAGCTAATAAGGTTGGATCTAACTACCTGCCTTTTACTTCTGCCTTTAAAAAGACTAGAAATATTCCATCCATTGTGTGAAAAGGACATGAGTGTTGCCTCTGCTTTTTTTCTGCCCATGAGATATTTGGATGGGTAGTGTAAGTGATAATTGACCAGGACTTTATTTTTAGGACTTGAAAACTTGTCATCTCTTTTTACTGCTACTCTAGAGTAAGAAAGTTAGTGTAGGCACTTGAAATTAAGAATTCATTTAAGTAAGGAAATTATCAATCCTTCCAGTATTTCAGGACTAAGAAATTCTCTTCTGTGTTGCTTAAATTTTGATTGTGTTTCCATTGACCATATTTGCAATCCGAATCAGGAAGCAATGGACTTTTCTCCTACTTCTTAAATATAAACCTCTGTGGCTGCTGGACCCTCTCCTCTTTAAGATCCATCGTTAAGTTCAGATGCCTGTCAGAATTTCCTGGTAATGAATGACAGTGGTGGTGGGGATCTGCTATGGTCAGTGACTGCTGCCACTGAATCTCCTTCCCTATTTAGCTATGGACCTATGTTTTCCTTGGTCAGTTTTTCTCTGTGTCTTGATATTCCTTGCCAGTCTCAACTCTGTCTGGACTTTGGCTTCCTTGACCTTAGCTGCCTTCCCTAGATGCCCAGACAATATTTCTCTATTCCTTCTTTTTAGTCTGTCCTGTATGCTGGCTTTTCACATTCAAGCTGTGCTTTGGCTTCTTTGCTTAGCTGAATTGGTCTCCTGATACATCTGCCCAACCAACACAGACCGTCTTCACAACTGACACAGAGCTCTTTCCCCAGGGAAAGCAATGCTGCAGTGGGGGACCACTGCTGGAGTACCAGTTCTGGCCTGTCATGTTCTCCTGGGAGTGCTGGTGAGGAGTTGCATGATCTGCCCAGTTAGAGAATGGAGCTGAATTGCTTGTGGTGATCTCTCATGGGCTAGTGCCTCCAGATTATCTGTGCTGGGACAAGTACAGGCTGATAGCATTATTCAGCTGCTATATCTCCTGCTTGTTTTGTTCACACTTGAGGTGACAGGGCCTTTGCTCACAGTTCATTTTACAGTATTTGTACCTCAACTGAACCAGGAGTGTAATATTATAGTGTTCCTAAAGATGGAACATTCATGAGTTTATCATACATACAATGTACACAATTGAAAATTTGAACTAGTTTTCAAATTCTAGACTATTGCTGAGACTTATTGTAGCTATCCTATCCTTGCCTTGTTAGAGAAGCCGTAACAACTAATCAAATTGTGGTCACATAGTTTTTAAGAGCAAAAAAATAATTTGAAGATGTTTTTACTATTGAGAAATGAATGGCTTTTGAGAAGTCTGCATTTTACCTTTATAGCAAAGAACACTGGACTTTCTGAGGAAATTATGTTTTTAAAGTGTTTAACGAAGCAGCCTGTAAAGACAAGGAAATTTAAACATAAAGGGGGTCATATCTCCTAAGTTTGAGATTTGGGCTTTATTTTCATCACTGCTGTTTTAGTCAGTTGCTAAAAAAGTTCTATGGTGTGAATACACATCTGTTTTGTGCTGTAGCAACTGTGATAGAGACCTTGTATGACCAAATTTATCCACAGAATTTTTCAAATCCCTTAGTAGCTTGTGCTCTATGTGTTGCTGGTTTTTGCCTTTTTCTACCTCAAAGGATCTACACAGATAATTCTTTAAGCCAATTAACTTCAGTGATTCATTCTACAGCCCATCCTTACAAACAGTAGAGTTGGAATAACTTAATGAAATACTGAACTCCAGCATAAGAAAGAAATAAAAGATGGCACCATGCAGCATGGAGGTGGAGAACATACTAATCTTTGAGGAAGGGCCTCTTTGTCAGAAATGGTAGTTTGAGGGAAATCTCCATAGCATGATGCTGTAGATCTCTTGTATCTTCATTTATTATCACTCCCATAGTACCAATTGACATTAGGAATTTCTCGTTACTTTTACTTTTAAAATCAGAATCCAGATTGTTAGTTTTGGAGTGTTACTTAATATATTTTGAGAATTCTGCTGAAATGGGAAGTGATTCCACATATGCTTTGATGGGAATGTGGTGATTCATTTTCTTGGGATAGATGTTTTCTAAACCAGACCAATTTTTAGGCACTGACATTTGTGAACTTGTTCCTAAGAAATGCTTATTTTGTCAGACATTCCTTTAATTTGTGTTTATTTAATATAGCTCATTATGTTGAAGAGTAATTATTGATTTGTTGTAAAAACAGTCTTCTTTCTACTGTGTTAATTCCTATGTCACTTCTCCAAAATGCTCGTAGGAGAGGAAATACATCCTTGCATGGTTATCTGTTTAGTACTTGCGTTAAATAAGCTTGTAATTTTTTTCTTTTGAGTCATGTTTTTCTTGACCCTTTTATGAAAATGATCTGATGACTTTTTTGCATGCTGTCTTGCATGGATAGCAAATGTAAATGCAGATTTCCCTTTCAGATAGTGCATAGTTTGGGCTAGCTGCACATAAAATAAAAACGACATTTCATGGCAGAAATACTTGTTTTGCTCTGTTAGTCACTGGCTGAGATAGTGGACCATAACCATGTCTAAGATGATGCACAGAATACTTTGACATCTGATTATCTCTTAGAAAAGAAAACCTGATTCAGAGAGTTAATTTTTCATGTTCTGAAACAACATATTTTGTGATGCCATTTTACTCTGGGTTTTAATGTGATATGAAACAAAACAGTGCTTAAAGCTACAGGGAGTGAGTGTCACTTGCCATCTGGAAGTTCTCAGAGCAGCTGAAGTCAGCCTTGACAGCAATAATTGGTGACCAAGTGATAACACTATGTTGACAGAATCTGTGTAGCTAGTGAATTGGCACCTATATAAATACTACCAAGATGATAAATTTAATGTTCAGTTAATGAACTGAAGGTGTTCTTGTCATTATCTAATACACCACTTGTTAGTACACGGCATGATAAAGACCATTCTTGCTGAAACCCCACAGTGCCATTTGGCTAGCAAGGTACATGTCAGAATGGTTACATGAGCAAAAATTGTGTTTTTCCTCCCTTTAGCTACACAAGTAGTGTAATTCTAGGAGTTTATGTCAATTTCTAGTGATCTCATATGGATAGAGTCAGGTGTTTTGGAGGGCTTTTTCCTTTTGCAATGAATATAGCCATGTAATACTGTAGTTTATTTGAGTGGGGTTTTTTCCATTAGATTAGGTTATCATTTTGGTGCCTTTGTAATGAAAAATTGCTGCTGCATCTCAAAAGCAGTCCTAAAAATCATCAAAACTATAAAAGTATCTGCAAACAAACCTCAGCACAAGAAAAGATTTTTGCCTTTTTATGTTCTCATAGAATGCTGCATGTCCAGAAATGTCGTGATGTTCTGCATTTTGTAACTTGTCCTTGTTGAAACAGATTATTTTGTACAATCATGTGAGCAAAATATTACTTACATATTTAAAAATTGTCACAATTTTGTATTTTAAATACTAAGGAAGATACGTATGTGAGAACTCCTCCAGATATATTCGCCTGTAAATTCAACTGATTTACTTTTATCAAGACTGTCTTAATACAGACTGAGGAGTTTGACACAAAGTTTTGTTGAGTGATTTATGTGATTCTTCCTTGTTATTCTGGTTAATTATTTCTTACCAGACATTTCATTAGAAACAAATGGGGAGCGAAACATGCTTAGATATGGTCACAAAGATTCATTTGTGTAAGGAGTGGTTGTTTTGGTTATCATTTTTCTCAGGGGACGTAATCAGAACTGTACATCAAAGCTACAGGCAGACAGGGCCAGATCATGCCATGATATCCTGGACACAGCTTGTGGAGTACGTTGTGGAGTACAGTGCCTGTACCCTACCTCTGAGTAGGGCCATGAACAGAGTGTGTGGGGAACAAGGATTCTTATGGTGTGTGCTGTTTATAAGAATTTGTACTGTAGTTAATCCGCTGGGTGTGGAGGTGTTTCAGTCTGATAATGAACTGTAATAACGAAATAGCTACTTGTTTTTATAATGTTTTTCAGTAATCCTACACCAAAATCTATAAATAAATTGTCAAGTTGTTGTACTGTACAAGTTGTATGGGTTTAAGTGGCAGTGAAGAATTGATGTAGTCAGAAAGGTTAATTTTATCATAGAAGAGGTCCCTGTGGAAGAAGGAACAGCACATTACTGCACAGCCTCCCATAAGACTACATCCAATCCTAGATGTAGATTATCTAAATAGTGCAGTAAAATCATGTGTCTAAAGTGACCTAATTCGAAATGCAGTAAAGAATATGTTGAAGGCAGAGCTATCAGCAGTAATTCATAACTGTAAAATAAGTCTGTAATGCTTTTCCCAAGCCTGACTAGCTGCTTTTCTGGTTTTGAGTGAACACTGTTGCTTAGTGTACTGCTAAGGTGTTATTTCTCAGCCTATCCAGAATTTACTTTCAGCATTTGGTGGCAAACCTTAATTGGTTATATATTTTTAATGAATACATGATATTTTAATTTCTTTTTGAGAAAGTTTGAGTAAAGGGTAGCAATAAGTAATCAAGAAAGAAAATTTTAGAAGCTTTTAGCACCAAGTGCCTTTTGTAACCTACCTGTTAGCCATGCTATTTTTGCAATTTATGGTTGTAAGCCACCAATATTTCCACACAATGCTCAATAAAATTTCAAAATCTTGTGGTTAGAGTACACTTTTTTGTTGTGTATGAAATCCTTTGTGAGTTCTGTCATCAGAAGATGCTGAGGACTATTAAGGGCATACATTAGCAGCCCTTTTTTTGTTGCATTTGAACTAATACATTGCTGTGTAGGATTCCTCTATGAAAGAGCAAACCCATGGTCTCCTAAAGTCATTCTTTGAGTCTGAAAATCAGGTCTGATTTTATGCCTTTCTACATTTAGAATAAAGTGTGCTTTGCTTTGTTTCATCACTGCTCTGGTTATTCGAGCAATGAGTATTTTTCCAACAATTAGGGTAAGTGGTATAAAAACCTTATGATTAGACATACAGATCCATACGAAGCTAGTGATTTAATGCCATATAGTTTCTAAACCTATGCAAGTGCTGAGATTCCTTTTTTTTTTTTTTTCATTAAGAGAAAGGATGTTTCTGCTTAACCAAAAATACTTATGATTGGATAATCTTCATCAAAATTACATACCCAGAATCTGCTCTCATGTCTGTAAAATCACTTTTTCCTTGCACGTAAAAAAGACATAGTATTGCCACTTGATTCTGTGACAAAAATTACACCATTATCTTTGGGCACTAGGTGCCAAAACATAAAATCACTGCTGAGCTGCATGAGGCAAAGGAGAGGTGAGTGGCACAGCATATCCCTCCTGGCTGTTACTGGTGTTTCTTCCTCCTCAACAGTGCCCATGTGTAAAAGATTAAACACAGTTGCTGTCTGCCATGAAGCTGTTGCTGTGAACAGTTTGGTTATGTTACTAGATGTGATCGCAGCTTGCTCTAGTTCATGTTTGAGTATTGACTTGAGCTGTATTGCCTTTCAATGACAGCATGCCAGACTTCGTAATGGTGTAGCTGACTAAAAACAAATGAAAGTACTTGTGTGTGAGAGAGAAGACATGCTGCCAAAGACAGAAATGGTTGGCAGAGCTTGAAGAGAAGGCTAGTTGATTAAGTCATGTTTCAGAAGTAAAACTTGTCTTTTGAGTTTAGATAGATCCTATTTAGCCTAGTGCACGATTTTTGTACTCCAATCTCATCAGCTGCTAATGAGGGGGTAGTAGCAAATACTTTTGTTGACATTTCAAAGTTCTCCAAGAGTATTCTCTCTGTTATAAATAGGAGGGGGGAGGAAGATAAGAGAGGAGTACAGGCAAAAACACACAGGGAGGTCTGGAATGTGGATTAGTGATAATTAAAAAAATATGTTTTCCCATAAGTATATAATGGAACCATTAACTGTTTATTTGCAATAAAGGAAAAGGTATTGCCTGGAATTATCTTCCTTCACTGCGAAATAAATTCAGGTTGTTATATTTCAGCTGTGCGTTTTTCTTTCCCACTTGTTACAAGAGCATTCAGCTAATTAGAGAACTAGCACTTTGACTTGTGTGGGATAGTAAAAGGTTTTTGTTTAACTGTAATTTCACACACTTCCTGATAAGAGAAGCTTGTGCCTTGAGAGCATATTTTCACTCAGGTTTGCAAAATACTGCTGTAGTTCTTTTGTGGTTTCAATATAGACATTCCCTCTCTGGTAGGTTCTAGAAAGCTTTAAGATCATGGATTACAGTCTGCTTCTGGGGATTCACATATTGAACAGTAACATGAAGGAAAGAGAAGGAGAGTGTTCTCAGAGTGCATCAGATGCAAAACGTCATGGAGGGCAGAAAGTTCTCTATTCCACAGCCATGGAATCTATACAGGGCCCTGGGAAGTCTGGAGACTCCGTCACCACAGAAACAACAAACACGTAAGTGCTGTAACCTGCTCTAAAGATTGCTATTAAGACTACTAATAGGAAAAACATTCATGAGTACACTGCATTCCAGGAATTGATGAACTTTTTCTTTTTTTTCTTTCAAAAGCTGCATCATTAAGATTTGTCACAGAGCATGAAATCAGAATATTGGCCAGTAGATTGATCATCTTGAAATACGTAATAGTTCAGAGTGACTTAGTGTGCACACATGCATTCTTTAATAAAAGAGATGTTATTGGATAGCTATTACAAGAGTCCCAGCTATAATCTAATTTTAACTGGAAGTAGCCTGGTGAGACCAAAGTAAAAACTATAAATTTACATTGAAATGGCTATTCCTACAGGGGTTGTTTTCATGTTTAAGCAGTATATTCAATGTACATAGAATGATATCATCAACCACTGAAATGCAGTTACATATTATATTTCCTGAGATTAAGAACTGATATTTTTCTCCTGTTTTTCTGTCTAGCAAAAATTTAACAGAAATTTGAATATATAGACAATCATTATACTGTTGTTTTCTTCATAATATATAAGTGTTATGAGAGCATTATTGTCACCATCAGCATTGCATATAATCAGTCCATTATAATGAGGATTTAGTTTGAAATTAAGGATTTACTTTTCTTCTGGTTCTCAAGGGAGCTGTGTAGGTAAATACAACTAATGATATAGAAATCTGTGCTTAAACCTACAGCAAACAAGTGAGGGAATTATGATATTTAGCATTCACAGAGAGTTTCCAGACATTGAGAACTCTAGACTATAATTAGACAGAGTTTTATTTCACTTGGTTTTTACAACTTGCATTCACACAGAAGATGGCCAGTGCTGCTGTTTGATGGCAGAGGTGTTGAACTAGCTGGGCTCCCACACCACTTGAGCTAATATAGTGCTACTCAGATCCTTACAAGTGTAGTCCTTCCTTGTCTCCTTGCACTGTCTCTCTCATATTGACATAATGGCTGGTGGAGTAAAAAACAATGGTTCTAAAATGGACCATTTTTCTAAGTGTTGGAGTAGGAAGAGAGGGTCTTTGAATGAAGGTTCATGGCTGAGTACAGGCTCTGGACCAACTGGAGGCCAATGCAGTTAGGATTCTCAGATTGATACTCTTGTTTTATCTGTCACTTATTTGTCTGTAAAGAAATTTTGGAAAAAGCAAAATAATGCATAAGTTTTAGTGGAAAATATATGAAACAACCTTTTCAGACTTTGATTAATACGCAGACTCTGTGACTTTTACCTATGATCAATGAAGTGAGAAAATTCTGTTATCTAAAGTTACTTTTTTTTCCTTAGCAATAAACTGATGTATACTTTCTTCCAATTTTCGGATCATCTGAATATTTCCAGTTCTATTTAAAACAGATCTTAAAATATTCCTCCTTTTTTAAAATGATACATATTTACCACTAAATCCCAGATACTTCAAATTTTCTATTTAAAACCCATTGCATGCTAGGTGACTCACATTTGACTGGCTTTGCACTGTGGCGTCTGGCTTGAGTGTTGTCTATTCCTTTGGGTTTACAAGTGGATACAGTTCAGCTGTTAACTGGTGATCAGAGATGTCTTAAAAGATATTCTAATTATGTTGTTTCTCTTAGAATGGGAGGTATTCCAGCAAAAAGCCATAAAGGTGAAAAGCTGCTTTTATTTATGGGTATTATTGATATTCTCCAGTCTTACAGGTAAGTTGAACTTCAACTTTCAATGAATTTTCACTGAGCAAAATATTCTGAAATTACTTATAAGAATGGAGGTTTTATGAAGCAGTTCTGATTTAGTTTTTTGCATACTTAGGTTAATGAAGAAGCTGGAACATTCTTGGAAAGCTCTTGTTTATGATGGGGTAGGTTGATTTTATTATTTTTAAACTGCTCATATTTTTGATGATGGACCTTTGACTTGTGTTGACCAGGAAAAATCTAGGTCTGGTATATTGTAGTCTAACCTCAACATGTGGTTTGAGCTGCTACTGGAGTCTTCCAAATACATGCTCTGATTTTATTTGCTGAGCTTACAAATAACAACTAATAATATTCCTTTGTCCTTATAACTTACACAAGTTACCTAGCTAAACATTGATGAATCTGTAATAGAAAAATATACATAATTTGAAAAAAATTAATTTCAAATGCTTGGAAGATTTTGCAGAATATAGCTGTATAATTCATAACTCATAATTTCATAAATAAAAGACCTAAAAAGTTCTTGAAGAATTAACCTTTAAAAGGGAAAAAAATTATAATGATTGACTAGTTTTGGCTATTTCTGAAATGCATAATATAGTTCGCCTGAGGTGTCCAGCTTCTTTCTTGACACCTTGCTTGTGATTTATTTGTGGAAAATGTGACTGAGATATTTTTCAATCTTGTAGGATACTGTTTCAGTTCACCGACCAAGTTTTTATGCAGACAGATTTTTAAAGTTTATGAATACAAGAGTTTTTAAAAAAGTTCAAGGTAAGAAAGCAGTGACTTCTACTCTTTTAGATATTTTTGAATAGTCAGAATTTTATAATGCTCCTGTCTTTGCAACAAAACAAGCCTTTCTTCAACATCATGTAGCACTTTTGTAGCTCCAGTTAAGAAACTAACTGGGATTTTACTCTATTAGTAAAATTACAGAGAATTATATACTATGTATTTTTGTCATATCAGGGCTGTCTAAAGCTTAGGTGAACACCTAGACGTTCTATCACTCCCCCTCTTCAACGAGATGGGGGAAAAGTTATAACAAAAGGTGGGTGGGTTCAAGTAAGGACGGGGAGAGGTCACTCATCAATTGCTATCCCAGGCAAGACTGTCTCAATTCAGGGAAATTAATGTAGTGTCCTAATAATTGGAAAAAAAAAAATGTTTAGAGACATCTTCATACAGTCTTTTTCCATCGAAAGTTCAGATCAAGTTTTATTTTCACTACACTTTCTACCACTGGAAGTCATACTGGCCTTTGTTGCTCTGTATGTTGTCTAAAGATGATACTTCTTTTCTAAAGACCAATTCAGCCTGTGATCTCAGAGCCTGCAATCTCTGAGCCTGATCCCTAATCACACTGTTAAAGGCCTGGCAGATCAGAAAAACATGATTATGTGTAAAGGCATATGAAAGAAGAGGGAAAACTGATAGTGCAATAAGAAGGCAGAAGTGTAGGTGCTAAGTATTTTGTGAAACTCTAAATAAGAAAAAGAATAGAATAGACAAATGAAAAGGCTGACAGTAACTATACTAAAACAATTAAGATATTTTAAGTAGAATTAAGGAATCTTTAAAAGAAAAAGAAAATTTAAGTTAACCCCAAGTATGATTCCCTGTATGCATGATATGTTATGACAGCTTTTCAGGAAAATAAGACTTTTTGTGAGCCTTATAAATATTAATGAATTGATGGATAATTTCTCTATAAATTGCCCATGCCACTGGAAGGAAACTCAAACTCAAGTGTTGCAAGTGCAGAGAAGGAGGGTGATGGGGGACAAAAGAGACCTAGACGAGCTTGAGAAGTGAACCCATGGGAAGCTGACCAGGTTCAACAAAGCCAAGTGTAATGCATTACATCTGGGTTGGGGCAACCCCAAATACCAATCTAGGCTGTGGGATGAACAGATGGAGAGCAGCCACAGGCAGAAGGATTTGGGGGTGCTGGGGAGGAGAGGCTGGACCTGACCCAGCCATGGGCACTCCCAGCCCAGAGAGCCAAATGTGTCCTGGGCTGCATCCAGAGCAGTGTGGGCAGGGAGGGGATTCTGCCCCTCTGCTCTGCTCTGGGGAGGTCCCACCTGGAACCCTGCATCCAGCTCTGGGGTTCCCAGCACAGGAAGGACATGGACCTGCTGGAGAGAGTCCAGAGGAGGCCACCAACACAGAGGGAGGGAGCCCCTCTCCTATAAAGTCAAACTAGGCAAGTTGGGGATGTTCAGCCCAGAGAAGAGAAGTCTCTGTGTAGCAGCCTTCCAGTACCTAAAGGGAACTTACAAGCAGGCTGGAAATGGACTTCTTAAAAGGACATATAGTGATAGGACAAGAGGGAATGTCTTTAAGCTGAAAAAGGGCAAATTTAGGTTAGATGTCAGGAAGAAGCTCTTTACAAGTGATGGTGATGAGGCATTGGAACAGGTTGCCCAGAGAAATTGTAGATGTCCCATCCTGGGAGTGTTCAAGGCCAATTTGGTGGGGATCTGTGTAACCTGCTCTAGTGGTCGGTGTTACTGGTCTCAGCAGAGTTTGGAACTATATGGTTTTTAAGATCCCTTCCAACACATGCCATTCTGTGATAACTGCTGAGATGTGCTCAATGTGTGTGCAGTAAGAAAGTCTCTAATAAATACACTGGTAAGGCAAAGATGAGTGCTTGTGGTTGGACTTTTTTCCCAACAATTATCACAAGTGGTATAAAACCTTACAGTAAGACATACAGACTAGGTGTTTTAAATAGTGTGCATATACACTAACTTGCTGCTTTACTACCAGATTATTTTTTGAAACCCATGGAGATGGTGCTGAAATTGCACTTTTGTTGTTGTTGTTTCTTTCTAGTAAGAGAAGGGCTGTTTTTACTTACCCTCTAGGAGAGACTGTTTTCTGAGTTTTTTTTATGAAGCAGTGTTCTTCACAAAGAAGCATTAGCTAGTGGACTAGAATTACCTAGTTTGCGGAAGTACTTGTACTTTAAAATGGATCTGAGTTAGCAGTTTCATAATCCTGCTCATGGAAGTGTATTTGCTTTGGAGTTTGAGTGTCAAAATGTGGAATGGACACTCAGCTCAAATACTACAGCAGGAGCACTGAGCCTATGGCATTGTCTCAAACTGAGAGAAGGTGTTTTGCAAGTACTTTTTCACCTGTGTTATGCTGGTCTCTTAACATTTTCATTAGTTATCTGGAGAGAGAAAAATGTCTGTGTGGACAGAGAGAGAACAAAATACAAACTATGGAGAACTATAGTTCTAAATGCTAGAACTAACATTTAAGTAAACCAAATATGGCTACAAATACTAGAATAAATTAATGATTTAAAGTGTTGAAAGTTAAATCCTTTGGAAAAGATTGATTAATAAGAAAACAGAATAATCTGATGTAATGTGACAAAATGTGAAGCACAATTCAGCTTAAAGGAGAAAGAAGACTCCTGAAACTCAGATCTCTTTAAATCTTAGAATAATTTTGTCAAAGAACTGGTGAGAGTTCTGCTGTCTGAGACAATACTCAAAGGAACTCCTCTGTGTTGATAAAGAATAAAGAGTGTCTGCTCCTTACTACTTGATACTCCTGTTTGACAAAGTAAATGCCATATATGTTTCCTCAACATCTGAGTATTTTTTTCACCAATTCTTTGTAATTCTGACTGGTAGATTTGTTCCAGGACAAGACACAGCCTGTTATGTATTTGAAACCTACAATGTACAATTAAAGGATATCATGCCTTATTTTCTCTCTGATTTTAATTCATCTGTCTCATTTTTCCAGGCTATTAACCTGTCTAAGTGTCCAGCTCTTATTGATTTCCTCTGTATACAGGGCTGCTAATGTACTTTTATACAGATTAATGGTTCAAATGCATTATTATTCTTTCATAAAAAATTGGGAGTGTTCCTGCCTTCTGGGCTTTTTATTTCTGGGCTTTGAGTCAGACATTTCAGTTTAAACACTTAAGCCCTATTCTGAATCTGTTTTTTTCCCCTAGTGCACAGAACAACCATGCATAATTAACAACAAAAACTTAGTAAGTGGGTTTAGCCTTGGGCAGAGGCTAGCTCGGCAACTATATACTATGTTCTTTTTTAAAAATACCCTGGAACTATGTATCTGATCCTTTTCTTCAGTCTTTAGCCAAGTGACATGATACGTTTCATTTAAACTTTGAAGTAAAGCAATGAAAGAAATGCATTATAGTGCATCTGAAGTAACTTTGCAGCCAATGCATGGAAATCAGCAGCCAGCAGCTGAAAAACACTAAATGAAATAGCTGGCATCCTTCTGGAGAACTACAGATGGAGGTCATAGTTCAGTAGTAGTGGCAATGATCAGTTCTAGAGTTTGATTCAAAATGTTTTTTAAATAGACAGACCCTGCTAAGAATGATAAAAGAGGTGCTGATACCTGAGTGTGTAGGGCATCAAGATTTTGGTTTTTTATCAAGGTTTTTTGTTTATTGTACCCAAAAGAAATGTTTGACACGTGAGTCTGAAGCAGAAATTCTGCAGTATCATTATACAGAAGTAGTTAACAGCTAAAAAAATGATCGCAACTTCTCAGTATCCTCCAAATGTCTTTTCTGTTTTCCTCTTTTCTGGGGTTTTTTTTTCTGTATCATTCTGTCTCTGATTATGTGGGTTGGTAGTCCATAGGAGGTTTTTAACTTAGTGGTGCCAGTGACTTAATAAGCAGTAAGAAACTGAAAAAAACAGAAGTACTTCTCTTGCAGATGAAATAACAGTACCTTTTGCTCTAGTTTTAATGTAATGTTTGTTAAGGTGGTTTCTGGACATGTTCTTCATCTGTATTCAAAACCTAGATTTTCTATATGACTTACTTCTTCATATGCTGTTAAAGATGTGTAGGGAGATAAGATGACACCATTCAACACCTATGTTCATTTGGTAATGCAGCTTTAAAGCCTTCACCTTCAAAGAAACGGTGCAATTCCATCACAGCCCTAAAAGCAGCATCACAAGAAATAGTGTGTGCTGTTAGCCAGGAGTGGAAGGATGAAAAGCACGGCATTCTTGCTGAAGGACAAAGTTATGCCAGCCTTGATGAAGAAGGTACTGTCTTTCAAATCAACAACCTAAATTATGTTTTTAAAAATTTTGTATAAGCTCTAGAAGTCCTGTAACTAGATCACCAACAGTATGACTGATCTCTCAAAATCAGAGTCAGGTTGTTCTTATGGAGAGAGTAGTTAGTAATACCTGGCAAAATGGACCTTCAGGAGCAAGATGAATTCAGAATCAAAATTTGTAATATGATATTAAACTTTCAGATTTTAGAATATCCTAAAAAAAACCATATTCAGCCCAGAGTCCAGAGCCAATGCTATCCTTTTCACTGACCTCTAAACAAGTGTGTTATATGAAGTGTTTTGAAGCTCAGTTCATTGTTCCCAGAGTCTTTTTGAAGAGGCTTTGCCCCTTTCACAACTTGCCTGTAGCCATGATGAAAGCAGAACCGATTTCCTTTTCCAATCTGATAAATGAGCCCTTGTAGCATAAGAATAGTCCCAGGGCTGAGAAGAATTCATAACTCATACCTCTGCTTAATACATGACCTTGGAGTTCTGTATTCCGGTGAATGTACTCGTTAGCAGCTGAAATTCACTCTGTAACACAAAAGAGTATGAGTATGGGCTTATGGATACTACCATCTCATCAATTCAAACATTAGGAAATTTCAAGAAACTGATGAGGGCACTATGGGATGCTTACATGAAGATTCTTGGGCTCAATTTAATATGAAATATATTAACATTTTTCTTTATTTCTGCATGTGCAGTACTAGGTTCACACCACCGGCCGGATCTAGTGCCAAGCACTCCATCTCTCTTTGAAGCAGCTTCCTTGGCAACTACACTTTCTTCTTCTTCCCTGAATGTGGATGAGCACTGTCAGCGTGATCAACCTACACTCTATTCTAGCAGGTAAAGGCTGTATATGTTAGAGGATTCCCCACTGTTCTGCTAGAAGTTTAACATTGTACTCAACAGAAGGGGGCTCTGCAAAAGAAGCAGCAGAAGGATCATGCATCTCTGTAACTCAGACTTTAATCTTTGCAGTGAAGGAGGGGTGCCAGAAGCCAGCAGGATTTATCATGTATTTGTTTGTAGTTATACGCATCGTAATTGGGGATCATGAAATAGAAAGCATAAACATGGTGAAAAATGCTATGTGAATTTTCCTTCATGTTTCAAAATGAAATTGGATATCTAAAGTTTGCTTGGGCCTTAGTCTGTACCACAAACTAAACTACATCAAGGCTAGGGTAGGAAGTACTTCTCATAACTTGGCTGTAGCCTAAACAGCTGCAGAAAATGGTGATGGGATAGGAAAAGGAAAAATTGTTCTTTATTCTGAATGTACAGTATTGAATGGTCTGCTTTAAATTCTTCTATAACAACCATTTTCTGAAGTAAATTTCTGTAAAACTTCATCCATGGGCGTGATTAGAGCCTGTCTGATTTTAATCCAGGAAGTATAAAACCAGGAATTTCTTAAGAATTGTGCATATGCTACTGAGCTAGGCTGAATGTGATTTGTGTTTGAATACATTTCATCTGTGTCTGTCCAATACCATGCTTAATCCAGTAAAGTCTTGCTGGGAGATCATCTCTGTATGTGCCCTTGTGCACCTAAAGTGTGCTGTGTTATGTCACTTGCCTGCTTGCAGATCTCTTTGCTGTGTATTGAGTAATTTCTTTGTCTGTTTGCATCAAGAAGGGTAGCCACTCAAACATCTTGATCTGTTCAGCATAATTTGGAGTCCTGAACTACTCAATGTATAAATTTGACATTTTACTAATGCGCCTAGATGTAGTTATTTCCTGTGAACTGCATACTGCCCAAAAAATCAAGTTATTTTAAAAGCAGTCTTGAGGCAGTACGATTTTACCTCCTGTTAAATATTTGACAACTGTATTTACATAAAAAGTAAAATGACTTGCACCATTACTTGATGAAAGTGATATTTACAGCTTCCACTTCCATTAAGTTGAAATAAATCTCACAGATGTGGCGCCTTCCATATGTCTGATGGTTTGCTATAAAAATTTGAATGAGGCACGTTTTGGAGTGTAATGAAGATGAAGTTTTAACTGCAGAACAAAAATGTTTCTACACAAGCTTTCGGAAATAAAACTACTGATGAATAAGCATTAGTAGAAATAGACCTCATTCACTTCAGCCTGTGTCAAGTTATCTGTAGGACTTCAATATTCATGATCTTTCACAAATTTTTTTCTTTGATAGAAATAAAGTTACAGAGTACTGGAGAGTTTTATTTGCTTTAAGCATCAAATAAAACTACAGAACTGCTTTGTATCAGCATCAGTCAGGAAAAGAGAATGGTAGAGTTGTCTGAATAAAGAATTCAGATTTAAAGCATTTCAAATATTCTTAACTCTCTAAAAAATTAACGGTAAAGAAAACCTATGAGCAATTCTGTTATATTTTACTGTCAAGATACTCCAGAATAATTCTAAAATGAAGTTTTTAGCAGGTCTACACTTTGATTGTATATCTAGACTCGTTTACTTTTCAGTTGTTATTCAGTCAATGAAACAACCTGCAATGCAGGACATGTTGCCACCTATGCGATTAGCATGCTTATCTTCTCAGATTGTTAGTGTCTGCAGTCCAGGTATGGACTTGTCATTACAAGAGGGCACATTCTCTAACACAGCAGACCAGCATTCACAGATGTGTGATTCTCTCCACATCTTCTGCCAAAACACCTGCACTGTAGCCAAGGGATCTGCCATAGGGGCTTACCCACTGACATCTATGCTGGTCCAGGTGTACCCTCTTCATCTAGGGCTTGGTAGCAGTTTTATTTCTCTTTAAGTAGTGGTGTCAGAATTTCAGTATGTACAATTCAGGAGGATTAGCCTCCCTGTCATATCTAGTGGGTTTCTCTTTGGAGTTAAGAAATCTGCTAAGCATATTCAGTATTGGACTAATTTCCCTAAGATGCTGGGCACCTGCTGTTTTGTACTTTTGGCATCAGTTCAGGGAGGTGATTCCTTCTTGGCACTAAGTAATATATACATCTGAAGTTTTACTTGCGTTTTTATGGTTCACTGAAGGAACTTCAGTTCTCTCATTAAAAAAAAAGCTAGGAGGGAAATAAACCCACCAAAAAAACCCATGCTACTATGGTGCACTGAATTTTAGATTCAGATCTGAGTTTTTTCTTGCCAGAGTTCTTCTTTTGAATATTAGAAAACTATGTGATGCAGGGTTCATCATTTTACCATTTGTCTCTGATAAACAGAAAGCTTGGAGCAGTCTTTAAAATAAAGCCTGAATTAAAGATTTGTTTACAAATGTGAGCCTGCTTTCAATCTTTAAATATGTAATTGACTATTAAATTCTCCTTTACTATTTAATAGAATTACAATTTGGCATCATCATCAGGCTTTTTCCTTGTTCTTCAAAGTAACGTAGCACAAAGTAGAGAGTACATGAATTTGCTTGCAACCTGTCAGAAATTTCTGGCGTAAGGTAATAAAGGAGGAGAGTCCTGTGTGCGTAGTAATAATGTGATATTTGTACAGCTCCTTGACTCCTACTAATGGGCAGTATGTGCCCATACCACTTAAAAAAACAGATGGTATTATTTTTTTCAGCAAAAAGAGAGCAGTAATACTTTTTGATAACTTGAAGCACACACCGTATTTTCTATTTGGGTTAGGTTTTTTCTTCAGATTTACCCTCTGTTTTTGTTATCCAATATATATACTTCCCCAAGGAGAGGCAAATGGCTTATAACATAAGAAATGCGCTCAGCACCGTCTGTCCTTAAGAGTGCTCAGCATTTGTGGTAGAAAGGGAGAAACTGCTGCTGCTGAGATTAAGCAGACATGACTTGGCACAGACTAGAACTAGCAGAACTAATTGGTAGATAATGCAAAGAAGTGTTTGGGAACTTGTGATTAAAGCGAAAAAGAGAGACTGAGCAGCAGTCATAAACATGCAGCTTATTAGGAGTGTTTTTCCAGGCTGCAAACTGATTATTTTCACCAAGTTATTCCTCAGCTGTTGAAAAAGTAGAAGAAACCCAAGGTGCTATCCAGACAGTGTGAAGAGGAACTAGGACAAGTGAAAGAGTAGTGGAGAGGTGGAAATGGCTGTATTTTTCAGCACAAAAAAGACTGGACTTAAAAAAGGAAGGAAAAAGAAAAAAAAAGACAATCATGACATACGCTGTTTAGTAAATGTAGGCTTTCTTGTTTGTCAAAAGACAGCCGGTTTCTTTTCCATGAAGCTATTTCTCAGTCAAGTGGTTTTGTCATAAGCAATGTCAAGTATTCCTTTAGTGAAAGAACAGAATTGACAATTTATTGCTTCTATTACAATTTTCAAATATTTTCCATTCCTCAAGTAGGTTTATATTTGGTGTGCAGATATTTTGGTACCCAAAGGGTCTGTTTTCCACTAGAAAATGTAATTATTAGTCCAAAACCACTTCTTTGAAAGAATTTATTTGTTTTATCTTAGGAAATGTAATACTTGCATATTATATTAGGGATTATTTTTATAGCAGAAGTGATAAAAGATTTTTTTTCTTCTTCCAGGAAAAGTTTTCTGATTAAATACTGACAAATTAAATTGAAGATGACAAATCTGAATGCCCTAAGCACTATGGCTCTTGTCTCACTTGACATTGCTTTTAGAATTGCAAAGAGCTGAAGGAGGTCAATGGTGCTTCTGGAAATGTTTGAAACTTGCTTTAAAATATTTTAAAATGCTTCAAACTGTAGATGTTCTACAATTCATGTTTTAGATGTTTCAAGAATTCAGAAAGTTTTTTTCCAATGTATTTTTCAGCAGGCCTCATGGGACTCTTGAGTCCCAAACCCAAACAAGATCCCATGATGTATAAAGAGGTGCTTCACCTCCCTCTTTAGAGCAATGCCAAGTTACTGTGAGCTGTATAAGGAGGACTGCTGAATTCTGATACATCTGAGCCTAAGGGAAAAAATCTATATGAAATCTAATTCTTCATTCTCTTTATGCATTCTGTGCCTCATTTCTGTAAGATGTACATGTAGTCTGCACTTTTGCCTTCTCTTTCTTCTTCCTTTTTATCTGTATATTTTCAATTTCTTGTTTGTCTTACCTTTATGTTGCTGTTTCTCGGTGGAGACCACTTGAAATTTTGGAAGGCTTTGAGAATTGGGAGCTTTTTCTCTTATATAGTCAAGCTTCCTAAAGCATCCAGACTTTGAAATGTTGTTCTGCTATTTTTTCCAGGGACAGGGATTTATAGGTATTGGTTTTTCTATAGTAAGTATTATTAAGCACCCCTTTTGCCAGCTGGTGTTCTATATAAACAAACTTTTGTGTGTTAAGTTTCAATGTTCTGTCTGTCCACACATTACTGACAGCTTCTGAAGCTTAGACAACTTTTTCTGAATCTGATTCAAAGTGGATTAAATTCACACATGCTTCACGATAATAAGCAGTCAAGTGGAAGAAAAAAGACTTGAATGCTTAAATGTGATGAACAGATGCACTGAGACACTGGAGGTATCCCCATGGGAAAGAAAATTTGACTATGATTGAAGTAACATGTAATTGTGGCTTAAACTAAAACAAAGCTTTCTCAGTTCTCTAATGATGGAATTATTTTTGCTTCTATTTTTCTTTTCTTAATTAAGAACCAAGATCAAATAGAATGTTTTAGCCAGAGGAGGGCAACAACATAGTTGAGCATGCTCCTTGTGGCTCGTCATTATTGAATAAAAGAACATACCTGTAAAAGCGCTCTTTTTTTTTTTTTTATGGCTTGGCTTTTCTTTTTCAATTTAAGAATTGTAGAAACTGTATTAAAACTCTGTTCCTCTGAATTGTTCTTTCTGAAACACTGTGTGGGGATTTCCCTTGTTCTCTCCCAATATATCTTTGTCTTATCAGTCTCTTTAAAATCAGTCTGCATTTAAACTAGCAATAAATGCAGCTATGATTATGCTACTGAAGAAATTTGAACTTCAGTTACCAGCTGCTAACAGCATGTGTATTGCTGTTAACAGATTAATTACAAGATTTTTGGTTTTATTCTTTTACACTGCTCAATAGAATTCAAGTTACACATATGAGAATAGTGCTAAGTCAATGGGACACGGGTCATCCTAGTGCAAGAGAAATAGTCTTGCTTTTGAAAAAATGTCCCGTGCATTATATGATAAAAAGAACATTGTAATGCGGTGAATGTAAAACTCTGTTCTAGTATGACATTGATTCACTATTTTGTTGAGCATTTGAATCTCAACTTTTCTTGCTAGTTTCTGCAGGTTGAACTTTGCATACTAGTTTTGCCCTTTCTGAAGTTCCATCCCATTTGAAGTATATGTAAAGTAGTGCAAAGGGAGGGGGAAATCTGTCTTATCTGGACTAATGGCTGTAACCATGTTTCCATACCTAGTTATAATTCAGAATTTTTGCTTTTCACCTTGTCTCCAAACAGATAAGAACTTTAAAAATGTGTCTCTGCACAGCTGACAGTTGAGTTTTCTAGGCAGCCTGGAGCCTAATTTCTGGCAGCTAGTCAAGTCATGCAATAAGGGACATCTGACTCCATTAAAACACCTTCTAGAGTTTCAGCTTTGTTGACCAATTGTGTTACAAAATGAGATTTCTATGGATGTGCATTTGCCATTTGACATTATTTTTTAAGTATCGTGGTTTAATGACAGGTGTCNTCTGCCCCCCTGTCAGAATACAACCTGACACCCTGTGGGTCAGGGTGTTGGTAGCAGTCCCATTAAATGGTGGCTGCAGCCCTCCTGGAGGGCTTCCTCCTCAAGCAGTGATCCTGTAGAAAGGTGCAGCCCTCCGCTGAAGGTCCAGTGGTGATAGATGGGCCTGGTCTTCCTCTGAGAATCCAGTGGAAAACGGTTGCCTTGGTGTCCCAAATCTCAGGTTTTTATCCAGGTAGGGATGCTCGGCTCCTCCCCCTGGATGGAGCATTTCCAATGGGATGATGTAAGTTATCAGTGGACTCAATGGCAAATTAATAGAAGATCTCTCCCTGGAGGGAGGATGGGTCATGGAAGAGATAAAGAAACTGCTCTTGATGGTTTCTTATCAGCTGGCCTACTGACAGAAGATTACNGGGCTGCTACTGCTGGGCAAAAGCTGCAGGGTCTCGAATCACAGGAAAATGAAACCACTTTTTTTTTTTTTTTTTTTTTTTTGTGTGTTACATTTTGCACTGCCACCCATGACAGTAAGGCAGAGAACAAAAAAATCAATCAATGAATAAAGTAATAGAGTGCACCTGCTCTGTAAACATCACTTCCTTGCATAGATGCACTAATTACAATATACTTTGTTCTCCCTCTTTCCCTTCTGAACTTATAGCTGCTGGTGGACTACGTCTGCACTGAAAAGTCCGATGTTACTTATGTTTCAATGTGCCTAATTGCTTACTCCTTTTTTCCCTATTTTGAATTACGAAATGCTGCCAAAATTTACACCATGTGTAATGTGATAGTAATGTATTTTGAGATTAATTATATTATGTGGCATTTACTGTGACATAATTTCATTTATTAAATAAATTTTGAAATTCAGGAAGGGCATTACTTTCTGATAAAGTTTTAGTAAATGCAAAAATAAAATATGATATTTCTGTACAAATAGTCAAATATTAGCTTCTAGCCATTGCCAACATATCTATATTTGTTTATTTACATTCCCTTTTTCCAAGTATTTGAAGATGTTTATGTTTAATAGGGAAACTTACTTTTAAATTTTCAGTTATGACTGAGCTTTGTAACTTGGACTTTTGGTTGATTGTACTCTCCCTTCTCTTTGCAGTAAAGGGTTACCTTCGAGTTCGACATTCACTTTGGGAGACAGTGCCATCTATTTGACTTCAGAGCAGAGCACATTGGAAATGGAAAATGATAATGCTTCAGTTTTGGATGTCTACTTAGTAAGTTGTCAAACTGTTTCTGATGGGCTTTTTTACCTGTAATTACTTTGACTCAGACTCAGTAAGTGACTAAAATACCTGCTTAACTTCAAGATCCAGAAGTTTATTGAGGTATTTTTTGTATGACATACGCATAAATTTGCATAAGTATGACTTGCCAAAGCAAATCCCTAAAGAATTTATATGCCTATTAACTATTGCATTAATAATGACGTATGCCAAAATACCTTTCAGTTTTTCTCTGATGGTAGGAGGTCTTTTCTGTTGTTTTCTATTGGAAGGGAAAAAAACAAAACCCAGAACAACAACAACAAAATCTTTCCTCTTTATGTGGAATATTTCACCATGTAGTAATTAAATTTTCTCAGGTTGGAAAGTTATTTGTTTATGTCACTGATTTTGAAGCCAGTAGAGATTAGCGTGAGGTACATTAATGGCTCCCTTTTCTGCTTTGAAGGATTGTCCAATTGTGATGGCTGATTAAAAATGTATCTTTTCTTTGCTGTTTCAGTTTCTAGTGAGCAATTTATCTGACTGCTGAAAGATAAGGTCAAGTCTATCTTTTGTCATCTTCATGTCACCTGCGCTTCAAATGTTCTCTTGTCTAGAGCTGTTTTATGGGTTTTAGATAGACAAGAGCAGTGACTGGCTGCTGTAAGGTTGTTTATTGCATTAATACCTCAGTCTTGAAGGTGAGAGTTCAAAGTGCTAAAAGTCTGTGCTAAAGTTTCTGGCTATGTCCCAAGCAGCAGCTCCTGCAGCCTCCTCTGGGATAGAGTCCTGAATAAGCAGCAGCAGCTCTTGCAACTTTATCTTCTTCTTTTCTTCTGTGTAGGTGCGTGTGTGTGTGAGAGCAAAAGCAAGACAGTGAGCAAGCCCTACATGGGGCTTTTCATTCATAAATCATCAAATCATCTAAAAATTATTCTAAAATATTATTTCTGTGCCTATTAGGGTTTGATTCTGAAGTGCAAAAAGCAGTGTCAGTTCTTACACATATTTACACATATAGTTCTATCTATTCACGTAAATGGTACTATTTGTTCTATCTAGGAACGCAAATACTGTTCTGCTATGTTTTAGTTATGTCTAGAGCTAAGGTACTGAATTTTAAACTAGGATTTAGGGCATTTCACTCTGTTAAGGCACTTAAAATGTATTTCTACTTACTTAAACATAACTTTAACTTATTTAAAACTAAAACTTCTACTTCATGTCTGTGTGATTTAATATATTTAATTTCTCCAAAGGCTTTAATTCAAGCCCTACATTCTCTTCTCTCTCTTAGGGTCTCAGAGAGGCCTCTATTTCTTGCACTCCAATGTTCCTGGTACCCACAGCTCACATTACACAGACATAAAGGCAGTCGGCACCCAATTTAAGTTCCAGTTGGGTGAAGTTTTGTGCATATAATTTTTTTAGGCTGTTCTGAAATTGTCAGTATAAATGCAGGAGGCAGCTATGTTAAGCCTGGGTTTTTTTCCCAAAGGCTTATTTTCATAAATCATAAACAGTTCTGACATAATTCTAGTAATATTTCCCCTTAACTCTCATGGCAAGAGTTGTACCAGAGATGAAGGATCAAAAGAGGGAAGTTAGCTCATGTTTCTAATAAATGTTTTGCAGAGATGTGGTTGTTTCCTTTCTAGATAAAATTTATTGCATTCTTTACTTTTCTTATCCCTAGAGTTACCTGATCTTTGTCTTACAAAATCCCTACTATCTTAGAATCATAAAACAGCTCAGGTTGATGGGGCCTCAAGAGATCATCCAGTCCGACTGTTTGCGGAAAAGGGAGCCTAAAGAAGATTGCCTAACACCCTTTTCCACTGCAGCTTAAAAACCTCCAGCAATGGGAACTCTGCCATGTCCTGGCAGAAGTCGTTCCAGTGATTATCTGTCCAGAAAAACTTCTCTTGTGTTCAGATGAAACATGTTTGTGTGTGATCTTACACCAAGATGAAATATATTTGTCACAATTCTCTTTTTCTTTAGGCTGTGTCACTGATGCTTTTTTCCTTTTTACTAGCCAGCAAGGCTTGAGTGTGTATAGGCACTCAGTTAACAGCTACTAATTTAATAGTCCAATACACTTGGAGGAGTTGTTGTCTGTCCTGCCTCCACTAACGCAAAACAGTAGCAAGTACCAGTGGCCAATTAGATGTCGAATTGGCTTAATTAACTGTGACGTCAAGTAGCTTGTTCAATCAATCTTCTCCTGTAGGACTTGTGTTAATTTGGCTCATTGCTAGTACAGTGTTGACCTGAATCATCTGTTCAACAAAAAGGGACTCAGAAATACTGAAAATCCTGAAACTTCTGGGAAGTTGACAAGTGACAAATCACACACAACCTAACCTTGCTAGCAGATTAGCTGACTTAATGAATTATGCTTTTAACTAAATAACCTGAGAGTAGTATCCAGAGCTGTGACACCTGAATGCTCATAAGCAAAGCACAGATGAGCATGTAGGTGTGTACTAGAGTAGGGGGCAATGCTTCCCAACACTTTGCAAAAGAAGAATCCTAAGTCCAACCACCTCATGTATAATACATGTATACCAAAGCATGAATTCCGGGCAAGAAGAGGAACTGCACATTCATGCCTAGTCTGAGAGTTACAATGTGAAACGAGTCACAGAAGCTTGGTGAGAAG
Organism: Polioptila caerulea; assembly: GCA_013397295.1. Classification (NCBI taxonomy): domain Eukaryota; kingdom Metazoa; phylum Chordata; class Aves; order Passeriformes; family Certhiidae; genus Polioptila; species Polioptila caerulea. The sequence goes on from VYXF01001080.1 coordinate 217,508, forward strand.
ACTCACATGACAGGAAAATCGCAGTAGATGTCTACAAACTCTTTTGCAAGATAGGAAGAGGAGGTGGAGCTGCATTTCTTAAGAAATCTGGGTGTATGAAGGTAAGCTATGGAGACCACAAAATGTCTATCAAATGTCTTAGGACCAAGATTAGATGTTCATCACCAAGGAGGATCTTTTTTTATGTGTATGCTCCTGGCCTTCAAACCATGATGACAAAGCTGACAAAAACTTACTTTGGCTCTTCAAGCAAGTATTGAGCCAATAGAACCTGGTCATCATGCGTTACTTCAATTACCAGGCATTTGCTGGGAGAAAAGTACAGCATGGACAAATGGACAAGTTGTTCATGAAATTCTTGAAATACATGAGGACTTGCATCCTGCTAAATGTGCTAGTCATGTACACTAGGAACAATGCATTGCTAGATTTACTGCTCATAAACTGAAAAGGCTACTTTGAATAATAGTCTTGGATGCAGCAATCACAACAATGTTGTGGATTTAAGATCCTACTGAGCATACCAAAGACCAGTATTAGGAAAAAGACTCTGGATTTTAGATAAGACAGCTTTGGTATACTCAGAGCCCAGATGTGAGGGATTTAATAGGAAGCATGAGTGGAAAGCAAAGCAGTAAGAGCTTTTGAATAACAACCTGCTGGAAGCAAAATAACAGTCCACTGCCTGCAAACTGAAAGGAAGAAAGCGGAAGGAGTGACTACCTAGGCTTAACAATGAAATTTTGAGTGTTGTTAAAAGCAAAAAGGAAGCATACCATCTATGGACAGATGATCAAATACCCACTGGTGACTACAAGATCCTTGCTGGGGCATGTAGGGTTGCTACATTAAGGTCAAGGCTCAGCTGGAACTGGAACTGGCCAGAGATAGCAAGAAGAAATGATTGATCAGATACATAAGCAGTTGTACTAGTTTGAATGCAAACTAGTAGGGAATCCCAAGTCAGAAATACAGTTTAATAGGAAAATTAAAATAAATGCAATAATACAGAAACACTGACAGAGTCAGAATTCAACCTGACTCCCTGTTGGTCAGGGTGTTGGTAGCAGTCTGATTAAATTGTGGCTGCAATCCTGTTAAAGTGATAGATGTGGTTCTGTTGAAGTGGTCATCCTGTAGAAGGGTCTCATCTTCCTCTAAAGGTCCAGTGGTGGTTACGGAGCTCTTGCCCTCTGGGAATCCAGTGGATAAGGCTGCCTGTGGTGTTCTAAACCCCAGATCATATCAGGTAGGAATGCTTGGTTCCCTCTCCTGAGCAGAGCATCTCACAGTGGGATGATGTAATTTTATCAGTCATGCAGTGAGGCTTGATGGCCTTTTAGCAGGAATCACCTCATCAATGTGTTTGCTGAGGCCGGCAGCCTGTCACAAGTGGGGGCCCCAGTACTGGGCCCCATGTCACATCTCCATGAATTATGTGGATAATGGGACCAAAGGCACCCTCACCACGTTTGCTGTGTCACTAAACTGGCTCTTGAGGTGACACATTGGCAGGGAGAGTCTCTTTCAGAGACATGAGCAGGCTGGAAGACTGGGCCAAAAAGGGCTGTGTAAAGTTCTACCAAGGGAAGTGGATAGTCCTGTACCTGGGAGCACAAAATCGAAGAGCCCAGCCAGGCTAAGACCCATGAGCTGTGGAACAGACTTGCCAAGAAGAGCCCAGGGGTCCCAGCGGACAACACACAGACACCCGGTCAGCAGATACTGCTGCAGCTACTGAGGCAAAGTGGATCTGAGCTGCATCACGGGGGCACTGCTAACAGAGAGGGATGCAATCAGCCCACTTCACCAGTGGGCTTGTCAGACTTGTACCTGGAGCAGTGTGTCCAGTTCTGGCCCCCACAGTTCCAGAACAGATGTGGATGGACTGAAGGAAGGCCAAAGGAGTGCCATAAATATGGTCAAGGATGGGGAGAGTTTTACATTTGAGGAAAGACTGTAAAAGTTAGTCTTTTCAGTCCACAGAATTTTCAGCAGGGACCTCCACAGAGTTTTCCAAAGCTTAAAGCATGACTACAGATAGTATTGAGACCCTCTTTTTCTCTAGGGTCAGTGTATACAAGCTGTAGTGAGGAAGGTTTCCTCTCTATGTAAGAAATAAGTGTTTTTACGATGAGAATGATTCAAAGAGAATTATTTACAATGAGCATGGTTTTATAATGATGAATGATTCACTGGAACAACCTCCCCAGGAATGTGGTAAGGTCCCCATCACAGGATATTTTCAAGATGCAGCTGGACAGTGATGCTCAATAATCTCATCCAGGCTCCCTTTCCTGCAAAAGGTTGAATTAGATGGCCTCTTATGGTCCCTTCAGCCTCAGCTGATCTGTGGTTCTTTTGGAACCCTTTAAACAGTGAAACCATTTCTTCTTGATAGTTTTTGAATCTAGTTTATAAAGCAACAGTCTTGATTAACAATAATACTGCTTAGCAGTGTGAAGTATTTCTTTTTAGATTTGAAGTCTGTAGGGTGGATGGTGGAATGCTCTGAAAATCTAGTAACAGGCACAGTAACACCTTTTGTAAAGCTGTCTGTATGTGTTTCAGGTGTGATATTCATCTCTTTTGCTAGATTTCAACTTGTAGAACATTTATTACTATTATGTTTTGGAGACTGCAGTAAGTATATGTGTAGTCCACTGACAAATATCAAAAGAAAAATAATTAAACCTCAACTTTCTATGTCATACAAATTCCCTATGTTTATTCCCCTGAGGAAAGGTCTGGAAGAATAAATAGGTCTTAAGTGGAGACAATCATAGATGCTTTTTGGAACTAGCAGCACCCTTTCTCTGCACCCTGAAAAAAATTCAAAAGTCAATAATCAAGGTAATGACACACACCTGAACTGTCTAGGTATACAATAGCTGACAGCTTCAAGGAAATTGGACATCATAGCTAAGTACATGTTACTTCTTAAGCAAATTTGTCTTGAGAATTTACTTACCCTTACCTTCTCTCTCATGTCCCACACCCCGTATTGATGCCTACTTAACTGTTTTGAGATTGCTGTGGAAGTGAGCTGTAAATATATAGCCTGTATGCATCCTGTGGTGTTTGTGGAAAAAACAGGAATAGGATGCTGTTCTGGCTACTAATCTGTTACTTCCTGATCCACTGCAATATCCTTCAGTGGACCTGGAAACAATTAGCCTGTGGGTGGGAAAACCTGATGTTACTACAGTGTAAGTGTTGGCCAGAAGGTAATTTTGCTTTTATAGGAAGATGACTAAATGCATGTTAAAAGGAAAAGACGTATGTTTTTGAGAACACTATGAAAAGTGTATATCTCAAAAACTAAGCAAATCAATGATGACCAGCATTAGCTGATCTAAACCTCAGTTGGAAAGGTTACAAGATGTACTTTTAAAATGAAAGGAGAAAAATGTAGTTTTAAATGGCATTCTCAGATTTTCCTTTAATCCTGTGATTAATAATCTTTTGTTTCTACCACAAGGCAAGCTGCTGTAGTCTTACCCACTTACATTTTAATGAAAAATACCTTAACTTGCTTTATTTCAGGCACCATTAATCCTTTGGTGTCTTTGCCTCCTGCTTTGAAAAGCTAAGATGTTACTAAAAAAAATTTTGTCATAAAATGACATTGTGTTAATCTACAACCAAAAGCAGCCTAAAAACAGCATTTCTGAGCAGTTTTGTGTGGAAATTCCAAAAGTTAAGTGAGGTGGAAGAGGGGTGTAAAAAAAAATTAAAAATTCCTCTTACAAGTAATAGTTTTGGTTTTGAGGCGTTACATTAAGGGAACTCCATGCAAACTCACACTGTGCTGCTGGTGTCAAAACTGAGAATGTACCTGGTAACAGCAAGAGTTTTGTTCCAGGACACAAGTAGAGAGATGTCTTGGGCTCACAACTGAATGCTGGTCTGGGCCCATAATTCCTTAATTCTGATAAAAGACCAAGTTCAAATTAGCATTTTGTTCACCTGCTACTCTAAGAAGCACTGTCAGGTACATTCTCAAATCAAGTTTACTTTAAGTTATCTTGGTTTACTTTCTCAGAAACTTTTAAACTCAGATAATAGCTTAAGAAATCTAGCTTTTATGACTAGAATATGACTAAGCATCATCTACAATGAGTAGTAGGTAAAAGACAATCTTAATTATTTCCAATTATTCTAGTAACATAGTTATGATACTGATTAAGTCATACAAATAATTTTAATTATCAATTAAATAGAAGGAATAAATAATAAAATTAAGAATAAATAAAGTTAAGAATAAATAATATCAAATAATAGGTAATAATAATAAGCAATAAATAAAAAATAGAAGGAAATAAAGGAAAAACTTATAAATTTTAAGTGTTTCTTTGCATAACTTTAAACATTAAAGACTTCTTGCTTTTATAAATATGCAATACAGTGATAGATCAGACAGTTTGAAACAAATTATTCTGTCTGAGATAAACAGGTTTCTTGTATATAAGCCAAAAACAGAAAAGGTAACACACTTCCATTTAGCACTTTGATGTAGAAATCCACAAAACAAGGTTTCCTTCTTCCTCTATAAATAAATTTGACCTCTTTTTAAAATTCCCTTGAGGCCCTATTTATTGGTGTCAGTTTAGGCATTGTCAGTAAATGCAATTGAACACAACAGTGTCTGTGTTCTATGGCATTTAATTAGTAAAAGATGTAAGTCCAATCTTGCAAAAGTTCCTTAATAGTGATCTATGATCAACAAGTGCAACCGATCCTAAAGACCTTGGTCCAGCATCACTGTAGAGCACCTTAAAACTGGTAATTCCACTTAAAAAGTAAGGAATAACTTAAAAGTTACCTCACTCCTTCTGTTCTGCAGTGAAGTCTCAAATTATTTGATAGAGTTTTTTCTAGCTAAAAAAGCAACATATGCTATTATAAAATATCCTACTGTGTTTTCTTAGCCATCCCATGAAATTATTTATAAAGATAGTTGATATATTGTACTACAATATGAGTAAAATCAGAGTAGTAAGACTTACGTATTTAATTGATTTACTTCAAGTAGGCTTGATTTCCCTTACACTTCCAACAGAAAAAAGCTATGCATGTAAATAGTAATGAAAAACGTTTAAGTTTGTTCCATTGTGATGTGTGTATGTTAAGTCATGTGGTAAATATAGGATTTAAATAAGCAAATATATATCCTGTCTATAGGATCTTAAATAAATATAGGTCCTGCCTATAGGATTTCATTAATTAATTATTTTTTGCTTAGAGAAAGCTTTTGTATATTTAACTACCATGCAAAATTCTTGGGTCACACAGTTTTCCCATGGAAATACAGCGTTGCCTCCTGTTGTTAAAGGAAAGGCTCATAAAATTTATATATAATATAATCAATGCTACTGAAGATATGGATTGATAAGGGCTTCAGTGAAATAAAATAATGGAATAACTATAGCGATAAGCAAGCCTAGTGTATTTAGAGCCTGGTTAGTGTAGCTATGACTTGTGTCAGATGAATTCCATAGATTATACTAGTACATTTAAAGTTACTTATGATGTGGCTTATTTCCAAATGCCACAGGATTCTGAAGTCTTAAAATAATATTGAAGATTAATTTTGTATTTCAAAACTGCTGTAGATGCATAGGTAAGCAGATTTACAAATATTGGTCTATAAAATACCTGTTTAGAAACAGTCAAAACTTTCTGCCTCTTCTTTCTCTTTAGTACTCCTTTTATTCTGCACTCTCTCCCCTAATTTCAACTAAATTCTAATCATAGTGTAATTTTTCTTCAGGGTGTTGTTGTGGAATAATAATAAGCGCAGCTGAAATTACAGCAATTCCCAGGCAGAATACATGTGAAAACAAGCTAGAAGTCGTGCAGTCACACTGCACAGCACACCTCAAAATTTGATATGTTGCTTTTTTTATGGAAGCTTCAGTTTCTCTGCCTCACCATTTCCTCTGAAGATACTGGTGGAAGAATATGGTAGACTGAACATGAATTCTGAGATTACGAGAAAGGAATTAAGACCTTCTCACTTACAGGCATCCTTTTTTTCCCCTGAGAGCACAATAATCCTTAAAATGTTATGTGCTCATGGTAGAGCCAATCAAGCACTATCCTCAAAATAGAAATTGGTTAAGGCAGAAAGGGGCAAACCAACTTGTTTTATGCAGTACAGTTAACTGGTACATAACAACTCTGTTGTTATTTAAGTTTTTCATGTATCCATCCATGCATGATCCTGAAAAGGAAAGGAAAAAAAGAGCCCTATGTGTCCTATAAAACTGAAACATGGTCGGCAGTGAAAAACAAACAAGCACATGAGTGTAGTTTGACAGAGGTGTTCTTGTAGAAGAAACATTATGTAAGAAGGAACATTTCAGTCACTCTTACATGAAAATCAGACATAGGGATTAGGTGCTTGATTAGATTAAAAAGGTACCAATTCAGATCACAAGCAATACGTTGCCTGAGGAAGACAAGTGTTGAAACGCCAGCACGTATTATCACAGAACCACATGTTCTTATGCCTGGGGCTTTTAAAACACCAGAAGAGGAAATAAATCAGCTCAAAAACATGTCCATGGAAAAAGAACTGGAGCACAAATATGCTCCAAGACAAAAAGCCTCAAGTAGGCTCAAACATTGTAAATCCATTTTATACACAGTGTGAGACATCTCAGGCAGCTATTATAGGAATGATTCCTGTAATGTCAATTGTGCATTATTTTTAATTTTGGACCAAATTGCTACAGCTAAACTCAGTTTTTATTGAAAGAAAAAAAAGAAAAAATATTCCTTTATCTGTAATCAATGTAAGCCCAGAAGTTGTATAGTGGTTACTATGTTGCCTAGAAGATCATGTTTTCTGCCTTGAAATAGATGGATTTCTTTCCAGAATAATACAGTACTGGACTGTACCTGACATAAATATGTACATCTGAAAATCTCATCTGCTTAAAATGGCATTAGTACCATCAATTACATTTCTGTGTGTGATTGACTCATATAGTTAGCAGTTGCTACAAGTTATTGTCAGGTCTCTTTTCGCCAAGTCTGTTATGCAACTTTTACTGGAATTTTTCACTGAAATGCTTTGGAAGGATCAGAGGAAAGGGAATAAGAATAAGCTAGTCATGGGACCATTGCATAATTAGTGGAATACCATAAAACCAGCATCAGCAATACCGAGAGAAGCCTCAGTGAAAAGCAGTAATAAGTCCAGACAGTGTAAAGTCGTGCTGAGTGATCTATATTTGTCAGAAATTGATCTGCAATCATTCATATCTGAGCTTTTAGACAGAAGCAAGATGATGCTAATGAAAATTTTGATTAATTTTTCTTGCTTTATATAACGTTATTTTGTTTGTTGATACTAGCATTTTTCAACTTTTTTCTAAACCAATTCTAAAAAAAAAAATCATTAATTAAAAGTCCTTGTTAGCTTTACATTACATCATGTTCATTTTAGAATACCACTTTCTTTAATTTTACTCAGTTGTCCAACAATTTCACTTCATATATAAAATGATTCTGTATTTTCTAAATACATTACTGCGTTTGCACATTCAGGTGTAAATACATCAGTCAACTTTATTTGCCAGACCATAGGTCCTGAGAGAAAGAGCAAACTGCACCTGAGAAATTGGCACTGTGCTCAAGGGCATCAGTGATTATGAACACCCTAACAGTGGTGGACAATACAGTGGGAAGTTTAAAGTTTTCACAGAAGAATATTGAAATATTGTTCCTCAAGGTTCAAGAGCTAGTGCCAGAAGTCATAACAAAAATATTGATTTAAATCTACTGGTTACCTTTCTCTGAGATAAGCTTAAGAAATACCTTCAGAGATTTTTTGTTCATAATCTAGATTAGACTGTTGTCAAACTATTTAAAGGTTAGTTAAGTGCTTGTATCAAGACACACAATGTAAAGGTGACTTTAAAAATCTGTTTAATAAATCGAACCTTACATCTTTGTAATGTTTTTTAATAAGGTTTTAGAGTAAGGTCATTACCAATCCCTCTGTTTTGATTTTGTGTCTTGCTCCATTTTGGATATATCACCTGAGATGCATTCAATTTACTGAAATATATTCTTCAGCTGTCAGTTTATCCTTAGTTTGATTTGTCATAATAAGATGTTCAGTAAAGAACTGTTTCTTTTCAAGTCATCTCTAACTCTATAAGGATGCCAAGAAGTGATCAACTATTTCTACTACATAGTCTAATCCATCAAGATTATTAACAACTTTTTTTTTTTTTTTT
>VYXF01001087.1:19176-48420 GCA_013397295.1 Polioptila caerulea
ATATTCCATTTTAGTTGTAAGAAATTATTTATCTATGTCTCTATGTCTTTCACATTAAGAGTTAAATGATGATAAAATGCAGTTTTTCTTTTTATACTGTAGGATTCTTCAATTGGTTCTGTTTGATCTACAAGGCATTACTATAGAACTTTTAAAAATTGGCATGGTATGCTGTTTTTTAGAGCAGCTTTTCTGATTATTTTGATGTTTGTTTGTGTCTAGTGAGTTTTAAAATTGCACCAGACACTGCTGAGAAGTATTCAGTTTGTTGACTGTTTTTTAAAAGCTGGTACCTTTTGCACATAAGAGATTTTCTTGCTCTCAAGATCTGTGATGTTCTTTATTTTGTTGGCTGCCACCTGTCTGAAGCAATCAGCCACTTCTTTCTCTTTCTCTGTACAAAAGGAAAATCCGGTCTTCCCATGGATGGTGGAAGGTAACAGGATAATCAGTTCAACAGTGATCCTCTGATGTCATTGTGGGAGCCCTGTAAAAGCGGATTATCTGTGACCCAGATAAAATAATTAGAAATTACTTGGACACTTACAAATAACTGATCTACTAATCTCATTTCCAAAGTTAAAAAAGGCCTGTCTCTCAACGTAACACTACCAGATGTTTCAGTTAAACAGCATCCTTTGCAGAGACTAATCTGAACCCTAATTTTAAAGGATTACCTTTGATTGTTTTTATCTCAAACACTAAACAGTGTTTTCATTTTTCCATATGTTCTAGCAAAGTATTTCTGTGGAAGAAATTTTCCTAATTCTTCCACTATGGTCCATTAAATATGATTTAATGTGATTTATGTTAGTATTGGAGAGAAAAAACTTTTCTTTGAAGTTATTTAGCAATTAACTTGTTTCTCTGGGGCAGAACTATTTAATGGATAGGCTTTTATAAATTTAATAGATACCATGTGGCCTTTGTGCAAGGTAGTGGATGTATTATCATAAACTAAGTGGACAGTGACTTTATTAATTTAATTAATGCTACCAGGGTTTCCTGTTAATTAACTGTTTGAATGGTGTACAGTGATATGCCAGTATCCCGTTGCATCAGTACTTTCTGGATGTGGAAAAGAGAAATTTCCCTTTATTTTCTTTAGGAAGTATAGAAGGGTAGTGTTCAACAGCCTGTCTGGTGCACAATATGATGCCTACCACATACATTTTTCCCCTTAGAAACTTTAGAAAATGTTGATACTTGCTTTTTATTGTTGCAGTGTTTCCCCTTTTCACCTTAAATTAGCATGTGTATTTTACGAGGTTTTTTTCCAACCTTTTTACAATAACTGAGTTTCAAAATCATAAAAATGTAGCTGCAGTAATTCTTTTAGTAAAATCAAAAGCTTTTTAATTCTTTGTGTATTTTATAGTATTGATCCATTGCTGATTTAATATGCAGAGTGACAAGTGATCTAGTTCTGCTGAAATGCTTTTTGTCTTTAATAATAAGTATCTTGTAATTAAAAATATTTGCAATCATATCTTTAATCAGATAATCTATTAAATACTATTTTGATTAGTGAATACTAAGGGCTTTTCCTGTTTTTTCAAACATGGCAGAAGTGTAATCAAGGAACTATTAATCCTCATAATTAAGTTTAGCATATTAAAAATTAGGATTGGTTGGGGAAATTAGGATTTTGAGGCAATTGTATTATTTATATGGCTACAATATAGTGTAAGATATAAAGTAATTACAGAGGGAAAGCAAAGTATATGTAAACTATAACCCCAAAGAGTAATTGGAAATTACTAACAGAAAATAACTTAATGTTAACATTATCTGTCTTCCTCGTTATTCTTATCCCTTCTTTTTTCCTGTCTTTACCTTTAATCCACCTATAGCTATATCTCCCATTAGAAGACTGTGTGAAGAATAAATTAAATTGCCATGAATTAGTAATGTACTGGTCTTTGAATACAATTTTGTTAACTGTGTAAATTCTTTTGTGTCTTTACCTTATTTCTCTCAAATAGGTTTGCAATTTGTTTAACATTATTCATGAATGTATTCTGACAACATCTATATTTACCATAAAAATAAAATACTAGTTTATTTTTAAAAGCCCCTCTTTTATAAGCTATTTAAAATGTAGGAATAATTAGAAGTGTAGGAAGCTCTAGGAAGCAAAAGATCTTGTCTCTTTTATTTAGGTCACTGTATGGCCTTATGTAAATATGAATACTTTTATTGAAATTAATAATTTAAAATATTTTAAGGAAAAAGTGCAAATTAGAATATGTAATCAGATTTTGTATTGTGCAAGGAGTATAAAATATCATCGAACATCATGCCAAAATGATCCCTGGTTCATTACTCAGAAAGCAAGTCCTTTTAGTAATCTGTTTTTCTAGTAGTAAAGGTAGTACCTTTAACCACTTGAAGATAAGTCATTATAAAAATATTTGAGTGTTCCAGGGACTGACTACATTTTGTTTACATATTGCTTGTCAGATTTAGACATTAGACCATTAAAATTACTTTTGTGTGGAGAACATCAACCGCTAGCTTTCTTAAAAATTTTTCCCTTATATTTTTGTCTTAAAGTATTTGTAAGGATCAATAAATATACTATGTTTTGTCATGTCTCTTGTCATGCAGCTATCTGCACCAAACATGCCATGGATTACCCTGAAGTTAAGAGATCTGCTTGTATTGCCTCTGTTGTAGACAGTTTCTTTTTATTGAGTCATTATCTGTATCCAGTAAATAAATTTGAAATCTATTTAAATCAATCAGAGCATAGAGGAGTGCAGGACTACTCCCTAGACATAACAGAGTGTAGCTTTATTTTTCATTTAGCACATGAGTCTGATACGGGGGTTTAAGCTTAAAACAGAGCTAATAGCTTTCAGGCTGAACATAATTATAATTGATAAAATTAACCATCTTACATGAAAAGTTTAGATTAAGAAAAGAATGCTAAAAAGTGGCCAAAAGTAAACCCAACATATATTTAATGCCAAAAAAAGAGAAAATTTCTCAAATACGATATATTCTTTCTATGTTTAGTATTTTATATTCTCACCTGTCACTTGCACACACAACATGAAAGGATGTTAGATAGAAGACAAAAAAAACCCTTATATAAAGGATGTGTTGTCTTGAACTTTCGGATAAAAGCTAAGGCTGCAAATCCAGGAAGGCTTGCAAGTTTTGTTTTTTCTTTTTCTGCTTCATCATACTTTTCTGCTGGTTCACCTATTCATCGAACATTTGAAAAAACTAAAATGCTTACATTCTACTACTGCAAGTATTTAATAGAGCTGTAATGATTGCATGGCACTTTAAGCAAACACAAAAAAAAACCTGAACCAGGGATTGCAGCTGCATGCTTTGGAGTTAGTCCTGTAAGTTACAAATTACAGTTTATACTTTGGAAAACATGAATCAGCAAGTGAAAAATATCCTTTGCATGTGCTTTTTTAATGATGAATTAGTTAATGATAAAACCCATCCTATAGGACAGTTAATTATACAGTGTGTGTGATCTTTTAAATTTTATTTTCTTTGGAAGTTGGTTGTGCTAAATAAAAGCATAGATGTGAAAGGTACAGTTCTCTTTGGAGCTAACGTGGGTGATTTGTGAGTGAATCTGAAGTTGGTTTGCTGAACTCTGTTGGTGCTTTTACATACGTCTTTTTCTCTCCATTCTTCTCCTTCCTCTTACAGCAGTCTTATCTGTGGCAGTAGCTTACTTAATTTAGAGTAAGCAAACTGCTCTTATGGACTTGTAGTATATCCTCAAAGTGAAAAAAATCCATATTTTTTTCTCCCTTCAACAGAATCTGAACACTTTTCCCTTTTCCCATTCCTGTTCTTGTCCTTATTTCCTCTAATTTCTTTTTCCTGTCTCACTAAGGTGTGATTTTTGCTCTAGTTGCTTTAAGATGTTTATCATTGGGTGTGTATCTCTGAATAACTAGGTGCAGGAACAATTTTTATTTCCAATCTGGATGATGACTTTGGGAATCCAGATGATCCATCATGTCAAATTAATTGGTTATGTTTGTCAATTTTATCTTGTATTCAATTGCAAATTTTAAGGTATTTTTAGAGTTAGAGATTACTAGAACTCCACAGATATGTGATGTTTGCTCATACCAAGTTATTTTAAACTTTCGGATGAGTGCCAGTGCTCAAAAAAGGTTTTGACATGAGCATTAGCTTTGAGCCTGGAAAAAAAAATCTTAGCAGAGTTCTATTTGTATTAATAGTAATCCAAGCTGATAGTAGATGCAGACAGCCAAAGCCTCTTAGGCTGAATGCAGTAATTCTGATGTTGTAGCAAAACCTTGGTATACATCAAATGCATAATTAAGAGAGATGATATTCTGCTTGAAAGACATTTGTGAGATGTGTTAATGAGCAGACCACCTTGTCATTCAAAAGAATAGCAGTTATTCTGGTCCTTGGTCTCCAAAAGAAAAAAAAAATATCATGTCTGAGAAGGAAGCCTTAAATAACAGGTCAAAACTCAACTGTGGTACTCTCCTTTTCCTTCATCTCCTGTCTGCAGAGGGGCTACTGACTTTCCTGGGGTGCTGTGAAGTTTCTCTTTCATATGAAAAGGTAAATTAGTTCACTCTCAAATGAAAGTACATTTCAATTGAGCCTGTTTGGCAGCAGTATTGGGGGAGGGAAGGTATGAGAGGCCTTTTGTCTTAAGTTCTGTCACTAGCACTTGTTAAGCAGCTGAACTTCAGAGCAATGTTTCTTTACTAGATTGCAGCTTTTAAAATGTGGCTCTAAATTTTTTTTAAAATTTGAAAAAGTATTCACGAAGCGAAGGACTTGCTGCTCAGCCCAAATTTCTTTACTGTAAAGCAAAAGTAATCTTAAGTGTATGTTGACATTTTTAGGTAAGGAGAGGGAGGAAGGGAAGGAAGGAAATGAAGGGAAGGAAGGAAATGAAGGAAAGGAAGTTCTTGGTTTGGTGCTTTAACTTAGTTAATTTAACAGGTTACAGTTTTGAGGGGAGCAGACCCTGATGAGAAATCTCCAGTTTCCAACCTGTGATTTTCCCCCCAAAAATCTTAAACACTGTATTTTAGGGAGCAGTACAATCGTATTAATGAATAAGCAATGTGCAGAAATAGAAAGCCATGTTTAAGGTATTTGGTGATGTTACTTCTGCACCCAAAGCTGGTTTAATGGACCCTCTTTGAAATGGTAGAATAAATATTCCATAGCTACAGGTCAATTTAGAGTCTGGACTAGCATGTCATTGTTTTAAGAAAGACCATTTGCCATTATTGCTTTCAAACATGCCAGTATTATTTTGTACTATTTGATAAACAGCTTTGAGTTGATCAGAGAATAATTTCCAGAACTGAGGTATTATTGCAGTTACAAAAGGAGCTATATCTCATGAAAATGCTATTACCACCTTGCTGAAATGCCATAGAAGTAATCTCTTGTTCACTTAGTCCTTTTTATTCAAGAAGCCACGTATGAATTTCTGTGGTTGGCAAAGATGGTGTTTTCTCTGACAAAAACTGACCAAAAAGCCAGTTCCATGGAAGCAAAGTATTCCTTGGCTGTGCAGTCAGGTCCTGCTCTAACAAGGAGAATGACTTGTGTCTTGTAATGCTTTCCTGACGCTTGTGGCAGGAGAGGCAAGACAGACACAACATGAGAGTTTATCAGCAGTTTATCTTTGGGAATCAATACAGCAAGCAATATTTACAGTTTGCTGCTTCCAGGCCTTTCCTCACTCCCTGCTGAGTGGGTGTTAAAACCCACCTAACGATGGGACCAGCATGGTTTATGTGACTTTCACTGGGCATGCCTTCTCTGCACAAACTTCTGGGCAAGAACTTGGCATCCTGGTGGATTGCTGTGACAAAAGGAGACTTCTCTCCTTTGCCGCAGTGCATCTTGAATTAATCTGGATAGGTCAGGGACAGAATTAAGATTTTTGTTGTTCACTGTGTGGTAAGGGATCCTGTTCCAAAACTCTTCAGAGCTGGGAAGTAGAATGGAAGGACAAAAACTGGCAAGGGAGTTGAGGCCACCCATACCTGGTGGAGCAGGGAATCAGCTTCCTGTGCGTTATTTCCCACTCACATTGCTCCCTTGCTTCTGAAAACTTTATGAAAGATAGGGGCAGGGTCCCAGCAATGCCTGCACTGAGTTGCATGCAGGAACAATCAAGGAGCACAGTATGGTTTTTAGTGCTAGGTAGTGTTTCCAGATGACAATGAAGTTGTGGCCTACTTAAAGTGAAGTCCTTTTGTCTGTATGTGGTTGGTACAACTGAGATTAGCTCTTGGTGTTATTCAAATTCTACTGTAATTTGACAGGTGCGTTATGTGCATGCCTGAATCAATGAAAAGTAGAGGGAAATACCAAACTACCAATGAAAAGGAGCTGAAATCATGAAGAATATTGCAATTAATTGTGTTTTGAAGTTCGCAAGGGATTCTGGAATGTAATGAACTATAAATGTGTGTTGAAACCTGTTACATGATACTCCCAAAGGCAGCTTTTTTGTGAAACCCATAGTGAAAAGTGAGGAAAAAAGTATTATCGGTAATTTGAAAAGTTTTATTTTGGGGTGATCTGAGCTAAAGCTGATCTGTTTCTTTTCTTAATGTTTTATAATTAAAGTATGAATTTAAGTTAGCTGCAGGATTGCCTTCACTCTGCACATTATTTACCTTCTATATTTTAAGAGAACAATTTTTATATTTGGTATTTAACTGTAGGAACTGTAGAAACTCGTATATTTTCAGTAGTGCTGTTTGCATTATAATACTCATGAAGCTAATGGTTTTAAAACTTCTGACTACCTCCTGCTTTTCAAAATACTACATCTGTTAATGACTGCATTTTAGTAGCTTTCCCTGTGGTTATCTCAGTAGGATACTCAAGTCTGGAATGAGGACTTATGGAAAGTATGGCAAAAGTGGTCCTTATACACATTGCTTCTAAATGTCTTGTACATTAATTGTAATATCTGAATTAATTTTAGCTGAATAATGGTGTAATTCTTTGTTGACATTCTTTGGTATTGTACTCAAACTACACAGGATAGTTTCATATCATGCTTGTAAAAACCATTTAACAGACTGAGTAAAATTTATGCATGTAATCTCAACGTTCATTTAAAACTAATATGGCATATGTGTATTATATGACATACTGAACCAATATCTAAACAATGTGCATTAATAATTAATTCCCTGCTATGTTTACTTGCTTCTGTAATGACATTTTAAAACTTAGGAATGTAAATAAATACTTTTTCATTGTTATTTTTTTTTCTTTAACAGGACACTACAAGTATAGAAAAAATGTCAAACTGTTGTGAAGACATGTAAGTTCTGTAAAATTCTTACATTGCTGAAATGCTAAGAGAGTTGCTGTTTGTTAAGATGATTTTACATGGTCCTGTGCTCTGTACTTCCTATCTCTAGCAACATCTCACTAATCTTTTAATAGTGGTTGTACACAAAATAGCCTCATGTTGTTCCCTTTCTTTCCCTACCCAAAGCCAGTGGAACTATATTTTCTTTTCAAAAGTACAGATCAACAGATACTTTCTGCAGTGTTTTGACGTACATTTCATTAATATTGAGGTCTCCTGTGCTTCAAAAGGTTCCTTTGTTTGATTGGTGACACATGTAGTTTCTATTCTCCATAGTTAAGTCTCAGTAGCATGTTATAATGAAATAAAAGTTGAATTTGTGAGGCTTGGACATAATTCATTAGAGTCCAGTTGTATCCCCAGCCAACCTATATTGTTGTAGCTGACTGAAGTGCACTGTGGGCATGCTGTCTTTCACTAATGATGCTGTCTTCTGTAGATCGAGGCCCCGAAAGCCATGGCAGCAGACCTTCTCAGAAGTTTTTGGCACTCACTGGAAGATCCTGTGGTTTATTCCTTTCAGGCAGAGGCAACCACTGCGAGTTCCCTACCACTTTGCCAATCATGTCTAAACAGATGGATGGTGGGCACAGATGGGTCCTCCATGCTGGAAGTGCATTACAGGTTTTATGATAATAGGACTACGACAGTCTTCAAGTCAATTAAAATCCAGTCATAGGCATCACAGTGTGCCCTGGGCATTATTTTAGTTATGGTCTTGATTCTATTCTGAAATTAACTCAAGTTAAACAATCAACCTCAGGCTTATTTACTTTCAAATTAGCTTTCCAAAGAGATTCCTTTTGTCTTTGAGGTTAATACTAGAAGCAAACAACTAGAATGTAGTCTTCATCCAGTTTGATATTGGCTCTTTTATTTTCCTTTTTTTTCTTCCTTTTCTTTGTTTTTTGTTTTTTGTGTAGGAAGCTTTGAAGTTTACATTGATGGTTAGATTTCTCACTAAGTGTCTTATTCTGCCTTAAATTTTTTTTAGGGTTTTTATCAGTAGGTCTGTCTGGATAATAGTCCTTTTTCCTGCTACATATGTTTAAAATTCTGTGATTCTGCCAGTTATTTATGATATGCAAAAGTAATCCTGCAGCACTGCACTATAAAATGGTAACATTTAAAACTGAAGCAGAGTCCTTCCTAAATTTTTCTTGGAGAGGTTTTGTAAAGGCACACAAGTGTGTGTGTTTACATAGAGAACAGTTTACAGTTATCTTTCGGCCTAGATATGATGTTAGTGAAAAGTGTTCATGTCTTTATGTCAGTGAGAGTTTAATTAAATATTTCAGGGTAAACTATGCAGATACAAAGCATGTTTTCCCTAAATCCCAAGGATTTGAATCAGCAATAATCAACAAAAAAGTTGCTTGGTCCAAATACTAGAGTGATTACTTTTAAAAAATACAGATGTAATTATTTAGCATAGTATACCATAAAGAAGAGTATATTGTCAATAAAGTTAAAAATTTTATATTTACTTTTTTTTAGTCTTGATTAGCTGGAATTGGTCTAAGTGTTTGTATATTCAAATAAAAGTAATTAAAATATTTATAATAAATATAAATTTGCTACTCACGTGAACAGTGAAGTACATTAATGCCTTTAATAGGGTACTATGTTGATGTATATAGTTTATTGTTCCTTTAAGTATGGAAGTAGTTAACCAAAGAAAGCATCTTTGAGAACTGGTAAAATGATAAGTATTTCCAAAGTACCAGCTCGGTCTTCCTGTATCTTGAAAAATTATGTATTTATTTACTTTAGCCCTCTGTATCTATACAAATATTCAGATGATTATGAAAACTACTGTGGATCTCTAGGAGGTGATCTCACAGCTCAGTGTTTCCAGTTATGCTGCTTACTGTGTTTGTTGCATGGTCTAATAGGACTAGGATCCACTTTAAATAGCAGCCATGCAGCAGGACACAATAAAAGACACAAAGTCAGGATTTAATCTATGTAGATTATGCAGAAAGTAATAATGTATTTGTGAACAATTACTTCAAAAAAGAAGGGTAAGATTTTTCATGACTGGTGTTCACAATATTTTTTTAGATCAACTCTTTTAATGTCTAGGTACAGTTACTGCCAATGTTAGGTCCCTTTACTGAATTAACAGATTTTGATGATCCATTGAGAGTTCCAAAAAGTGCATCTTAAAAATCACTTCAACTTTAAATTTTTTAAACATCTAACATTTGATCCAACTTTACTTTTTCTGGCCTTTTAAAAACAGATGCAATGTCTTATTCATTTGAATTTCAAGCCTAATGTTCAGCCATTTACCTTTTTTTCGTCATGCCAGTTATAGTGAGGTTAGACTTTTTTCAAGTAATATTGGCATATTGGCAGCAATATTTAAGCAAAAAGAGAAGCTTGAGGAAATGGATGAAAAGACTGGAGCAGTGCTTGAAATTGAAAGAAATGTGAATATACATAAAAAAGTGATGGCTCTGTTATTTTCTTTTCCTCCCCTTCCCCTCCCCACCCACTATTTTAGTCTCTGGAATATACAGGGAAATAATATTTCATTTTCCATGCCCATGTTTAAATGTTCCATGAGCAAAACATAGCTTGAAGTTTTTCACGCTAATCAGAGCAGATACCAGGGCAGATTGTACAGTTCTGAACCTTATTCAGAAAGAGAACCAAGAATTTAAGTATTTGGGGTATACTTATCGTGGGGCATAATATTGTGTGTTCGCTGTAACTGTTTCAGTGAATGTCGCGGCGAGTGGAGCCCCGAGCCCGTGCTGCGGCAGGGCCCGTGGTTACGGGGGTGGCCCCGGGGGCAGCGGGGGATGGCGCGGTGGCACGGCGGGCCCCGGGAGCGGCCGTGTCCCGTGTCCCTGTCCCGTGTCCGTGTCCCGTGTCCCGTGTCCGTGTCCCGTGTCCCGTGTCCGTGTCCCGTGTCCCGTGTCCGTGTCCCGTGTCCCGTGTCCGTGTCCCGTGTCCCGTGTCCGTGTCCCGTGTCCCGTGTCCGTGTCCCGTGTCCCGTGTCCGTGTCCCGTGTCCCGTGTCCGTGTCCCGTGTCCCGTGTCCGTGTCCCGTGTCCCGTGTCCGTGTCCCGTGTCCCGTGTCCGTGTCCCGTGTCCCGTGTCCGTGTCCCGTGTCCCGTGTCCGTGTCCCGTGTCCCGTGTCCGTGTCCCGTGTCCCGTGTCCGTGTCCCGTGTCCCGTGTCCGTGTCCCGTGTCCCGTGTCCGTGTCCCGTGTCCCGTGTCCGTGTCCCGTGTCCCGTGTCCGTGTCCCGTGTCCCGTGTCCGTGTCCCGTGTCCCGTGTCCGTGTCCCGTGTCCCGTGTCCGTGTCCCGTGTCCCGTGTCCGTGTCCCGTGTCCCGTGTCCGTGTCCCGTGTCCCGTGTCCGTGTCCCGTGTCCCGTGTCCGTGTCCCGTGTCCCGTGTCCGTGTCCCGTGTCCCGTGTCCGTGTCCCGTGTCCCGTGTCCGTGTCCCGTGTCCCGTGTCCGTGTCCCGTGTCCCGTGTCCGTGTCCCGTGTCCCGTGTCCGTGTCCCGTGTCCCGTGTCCGTGTCCCGTGTCCCGTGTCCGTGTCCCGTGTCCCGTGTCCGTGTCCCGTGTCCCGTGTCCGTGTCCCGTGTCCCGTGTCCGTGTCCCGTGTCCCGTGTCCGTGTCCCGTGTCCCGTGTCCGTGTCCCGTGTCCCGTGTCCGTGTCCCGTGTCCCGTGTCCGTGTCCCGTGTCCCGTGTCCGTGTCCCGTGTCCCGTGTCCGTGTCCCGTGTCCCGTGTCCGTGTCCCGTGTCCCGTGTCCGTGTCCCGTGTCCCGTGTCCGTGTCCCGTGTCCCGTGTCCGTGTCCCGTGTCCCGTGTCCGTGTCCCGTGTCCCGTGTCCGTGTCCCGTGTCCCGTGTCCGTGTCCCGTGTCCCGTGTCCGTGTCCCGTGTCCCGTGTCCGTGTCCCGTGTCCCGTGTCCGTGTCCCGTGTCCCGTGTCCGTGTCCCGTGTCCCGTGTCCGTGTCCCGTGTCCCGTGTCCGTGTCCCGTGTCCCGTGTCCGTGTCCCGTGTCCCGTGTCCGTGTCCCGTGTCCCGTGTCCGTGTCCCGTGTCCCGTGTCCGTGTCCCGTGTCCCGTGTCCGTGTCCCGTGTCCCGTGTCCGTGTCCCGTGTCCCGTGTCCGTGTCCCGTGTCCCGTGTCCGTGTCCCGTGTCCCGTGTCCGTGTCCCGTGTCCCGTGTCCGTGTCCCGTGTCCCGTGTCCGTGTCCCGTGTCCCGTGTCCGTGTCCCGTGTCCCGTGTCCGTGTCCCGTGTCCCGTGTCCGTGTCCCGTGTCCCGTGTCCGTGTCCCGTGTCCCGTGTCCGTGTCCCGTGTCCCGTGTCCGTGTCCCGTGTCCCGTGTCCGTGTCCCGTGTCCCGTGTCCGTGTCCCGTGTCCCGTGTCCGTGTCCCGTGTCCCGTGTCCGTGTCCCGTGTCCCGTGTCCGTGTCCCGTGTCCCGTGTCCGTGTCCCGTGTCCCGTGTCCCGTGTCCCTGTCCCTGTCCCGTGTCCCGCGGCGCCCCGCAGCCCCGCCACCCGCCGTGCCCGCCGCCGCCACACCCCGCGCCCCCCGAAAGCTGCCCGAGACGTCACATCTCCCTCCCGGGCAGCTGGGAAGTTAGAAAACCTCCAGCCTCCAAGGTGCTTACTTAATGACCGAAAGACAAACCTGGAGGCTGGAGTATCTGTTACACTTTCCAGCAGGGGACGTCCGTGTAAATCTTGCCTAATTCTCAGAGAAAAGTGCTAATTTCACAAATTCATGCCCTCAAATCTTTCCATATTGTTTAATTCTCGTTTAAATCTACTTTTTCTCAGTCTCCTCTTAAGATTAGGAGTCAATTTGCAACATGATTAAGACTTCTGGTTAATTTTTGTCCCTTTTCTAAGTATTTGGGGGAGAAAGGAAAGAATTTGGAGAGACTTGATATTTTAGGGGGTTCTAAACTTTATTCTTTGAAAAAGAGGCCTCTAAAATGTAAAAGTAATAATTTTTTTCCTTAATTTAACTGAAGGACTCTATCATGTTATTAGTTTCTCCAAGTAATGTTTCTGAAACTAATTCTCAGAATGAGTTGTATCAGGAAAAATCAGACTTTTATGAACCAAGTGAAATCCTTCAGACCTTGAAATTCTTGAGTCCTTTGAGCCATTACTTTCTTTCCCTCCAAGTCTTCTTTAAGATTCTTTGTTTTTGTAGAAACTATATTTTTAATATTGATTAGTGTTTGTCATTTTTATACATTTAAAAAAATCTTATAGACAGTGTTACTAAATTTAATCCTAATACAATATCAGAACAACACATGCTTTATTGAGAAAAGTGAGTATTATCTTCTGACTTGGTGATATTTGGTTTCCTGAGAGGCACAAAGAGAACTTAAAGAACTGATGAACTCCTCCCTGAAAGCATACAAAAGTAGCTGGTTTATTTGTGGTGTGATATAACTTCTGCTAGAACCAAAAAATGTTAGCTTTCTGTCTTCTCATAATCAGAGATTTAAGATTTCATTTGAAAAATGTGGATGTCTCAAATAAAAGCTGATGCATTACATAGTGTCTGTGAATCTGTCCTCTGATCTGTTGCTTTGAAGGAGAGGTTCCATCACACAGCTCGTCTGGTAGTTCAGGTACACAATCATTTTCAGTCTTGAGGAGTTATGAGTCTTGAATTCTCATATATGTGGAATTTTAAGAATAAATTTTCTATGCATCAGTCTTTGCTAATATACATAACTTTTAAAATATGTGCTGAGCTGTTCTTCAGACATTCCTGGTAATTTTTTTGATTAATTAGTTTGTAAATACGTGGTTAATAAAACACCAAGTAGAATGTCATGAATCCTGGTTTAAACCCAGCCAGCAACCAAGCATAACAGAGCCCCTCAGTCATTTCCCCCCCTTCACCCCCCCACAACAGGATGAGGGGGAGAACTGGAAGAGTGAAAATGTGAAACTCTTGGGTCAAGATAAAGACCATCTATAGGTTTGATAGGTAAAGCAAAAGCCATGCAGGCAAGCAAAGCAAAATAAAGAAATAATTTACTGCTTCTCATGGTCAGGCAGGTGTTCAGCCAGCTGTAGGAAAGCAGGGCAGCAGCGCATGAGACAGTGACTGGGGAAGACAGTCACCATCACTCCAAAGTTTGATGTGTTCCTCCTTCCCCCAGGTCTATTTGCTGAGTGTGACACCATGCGGTATGGAATATCCCTGGAGTAAGTTGGGGTCAGCTGTCCCAGCTGTGTCCCTTCCCAACTCCTTGTGCACCCCCAGCCTCCTTAATGGGATGGTGTAAGGAGAAAAAAGGGCCTGTCACTGTGTTTCCTTGTGGCTCAGCTGTAAGGAAAACATTCCTGTGTTACCAACACTCTTCCCAGCACAAATCCAAAACATGGCCCTGCATTAGCTACCCTGAAGAAAATTAACTCTACCTCATACAAAACCAGCAGATCATGACAAATCCCGTTGTTCACATTCAGAATCCAGGATATTTCATTGTTCATGTTATCATGTTTGGTTGATGAGAAGCTCAACATGACCTGGTAATGTGTGCTTTCAGCACAGCAAACCACCTCTTCCCTGGGCTGCATCATAAGAAGTGCAACCAGCAGGTTGAGGGAGGTGATTTTCTCCCACTAACAAGTTAAATTAAATTAGTTGAAATATTAGGATCTCAAAAGTTACAGTGAGATGCTTAATGCTGCTAGGAAATGCTTTTGGGAGGTATAGATACTTCTAAATTCGGTGTCCATACTTAGGTGACATGCTATATGACTGGATACTTCAGAAAACTTTCCTTGGAATACTTTTACACTACTTTCTCAGTGGCTGAGCATTTGACCTTGGGAGACATTGAAATTCTTGTATCTGTGGACAGCATAAGGCCTAGGATTTCAGTTCTGCTGAAATTATCCAGTGGCATCTTGTGTCCTGGTCCCAACTGTGGCAGAGTGGTTAAAGCCACTTGTTGCAAAAAGGGCCATCCAAGTACCAACTGTATGACTGTAAGAATAACTTATATTTACAGTGTTTTTCAAGTTATAAAATATGAAATTTAACTTCTAATTTCTGTGCATTTATGAGTATTTCTATGCGAATTCCCAAGACTGATATCTGTATATCACAGTAGTCTACAAACAGAAAATTATCACTTTGTCTCTTTAACAGGCAGAAAAATAGTACAGATTTTTGTAAACTGCATTCTGAGTTTTGTAGGTCACACATGGGCATGTGATTGAATTTTATTCATTTGTTCTTAGTTTGGTATTGACTGTGTTCAAATAATGCTGAATGAAGTTCCTACTGGAGTTGTTGAAAATTACGAGGTCCAACACTGGTTATGCCTGAATGGTAATGTATGAGGTGAATGACTGAATAATATGAAAAAAGGAAAGCTTGGTCTGGTATTCTTTTAATCAAATCTGAAAATGCACTAGTATGTTCAGCTGATAAGCAATGTATTGTTTTTTATTTATATTTGTGTATTTCATTCATGCAATGTTTATGTCAGATCTTTTAAAATTGATTTAAGTTACAGTTTATTTTTTTTCATTTCTACTGAGAATTTTTTCATCCTGTATTTTTATGAAATCTTATTTTTAAATAAAAAAAAGTTTCCTTCACTGAATTTTATTTACATTGATTTAAAGTTGTGCAAATTGTTTACTAATATTTTTCAGATTTTAGATTTTTTTTTTTGTTTTTAGATTCTTCTAGTTATGTTATAAATTACTCTCACTACTGTATATTTTTTATTGTGACAAGTGTAAAAGCTACAATCCCAAATGATTGTTTTGAAAAAATGAACTATGAAAAATTGCTGAATAGTTCGGTACCTACTATCTGAGCTTTGTTGTTTGCTTTTAAGAGAAGAGGTGAATGTTGGTGGATGCATTGAAAACTTTCTTTATTAGGAGCAGTCTACCAGCTAATGTTGGTATACTATAGTAGTTATAGTATTGGTTAAATTTTTGCCTATATAATCACAGTTCCAGACACAGTAGGAACCTCTGGTGTAGGTATTAACTAAGATTTGTATAAATTGCCATTTTTCAAGTTACAGAAACAGAGTTTGGCTTTTTTTTTTTTTTGTTTTTTTTACAATGTATTAGATCATTCATCCTTGGAGCAGTTTTTGAGAGAGCTAAATTAATCTGAATCAGCAGCTCTTCTGTTTTGTGTACGTGGGAATTTATGTCAGATTTTGATACAGAAAAATTTCCTACACTTTGGTCTATTTCAAATGAGATACTTACTATAAAGATGTAAAAAGAAGTGCTGCAGTGGACACAGGGAAAAAAAATGTAGAGATTAATTAAACAAAAGCTGCTGGTTGTGGTGCAAATAGTAGTCTCAGCTTTAGAAGCACAGGGGAGATTTTAGTACTGGAAAGATCACTGCAAGACTAGTAAACCCAGGAAAAAAATCCTGGTGGTTGTGTCTGCAAGGAAATGATTAGCATAGCTGAACCGTGTCACTTCATGAATCAGGATGCACAACCTGCACAGTGATGGTTTGTGGTACAGACCTCACGTCTTCTGTTTCAACCCAAGAACCGGATTCTGCTAATAACAGCAATAAAAATCACTTCCATGGTGATCTTTCCACAATAGCCTAAAACCAGCCTATAAAATTCTGTGTTTTCTGTGTATTCCAGAAAAAACCATTCTTTCCTCCTGCCAAAATGTCGGTTTCTCTTGCCTGGAATTTCAGTGAGCCACTTTCCCCATATAATGTTTTCAAATCTCAATATCTCTAAATGAAATTTATTTAATGTTTACAAATTGGATACAATTGACTTGCATGACTGCATGTTATCTTTTCTATGTGTGGAAACTGGCATCTATTCCCAATTCCCCACAGAAATAATTTTAAATTGTACACTCCGGTATTTTTAGTGCCTAAGGCTCATGAAAGTATTTCTTGATCTGTTTTATCAATTTATGAACTGAATAAAATAGTATTTTTGAGTCTATAAATTTATTTCAAGACATGACCAGGTAGTACAGATGAACAAATACATACAAACACTCCAGTAGTCTGATTAATTATCCATATGAGCTGAAATTATACTAATGTAGAAGGGCAAATGGAGGGAAAATTGGACCCTGTGTACTTCAAGCTGACTAAACAGGCTTGAGGAAGGATAGAGGATGTGTTAGTCTGAATAAAATGAAGCTAAGCTAAAAAAAGTAGGCCATAATTTGTATCAGTTACTGCACCTTTTTTCTGTGTCTTCTAGTTTCACAATATTTTTCTCATTAGACTTCCCATCTCAAAAGCATTCCTTTTGCTGAATGATTAGTGTGAGAACAGACATGCAGCAAAGGCTTAGTATGGAATAAGCCTAAAAAGCTCTATTTGAGTTGCACAGAGATACACATAAAATAAACTGTATGAGTGCTGCTGAGAAGTAACAACTCTTTAAAGCCCAAGTAATAATTTATTCCCAAATACAGCATGATTTTGCTGTTTAGGATATGCTTCCCAACCTCACTTGTAGAGAAATTGAAAACATACTAATCTATCTAATTTATCTAATTTATCTAATTTGCTCTTTTCTACACAGTTACATGTTCAGGGAATATTTCCACAAAAACATACATGCAGCATGTGTATGGATGAAGAGTAATTCTGGTTATTCATCACTAACAGCCAGGACTGGAAATTTTTATTTTAAGTCTCTTTATTCACCAGTAGTACATCTTCAGCATCATCAGCTGTTCAGCTTTATGTCAAGGTTTAAAATCTGGCACTGAGAAACCAGAATTTGGTTTCCCTGTTCTTCTACCTCAATACTCCCAGAACAAAAAAGCCAAGAAGGTTTTTTTTCGCCTTAGACTTGTCAAATAATCTCATAGTCTTATAACTCTGAACAAATATTACTACAGAGTCAAATGCAACAGGTACTACCTTCATATCCTTGGGTAGTGAGAAGTCACAGCAGCATGTATGAACTAGGAAAGGAGATGCAATGCCTTTTCTGCTGGTCCAAGTGTGTGTGTGGGGGGATATTTTTTTTTTTTTTTTGTTCTGTACTGAAGAGTCAGGAGCCTTGTTTAATGAATAAAATTTGTATTTTTAGCTTAATGTTATTTTCAGATAGAGGAAGTAAAAGCACTGCAGCCACAGGATACCACATAGAGATGGGGCTGCAGAGGAGTCTGTGAATAGCAATGTGGCTCTGACCCTTCTTGCTTGTTTTTGTGTATGAACAGAGAGATCTACCACCATCCTCCATATCTCAGAGCAGCATCTCCCTGTGGGTGGGAGATAAAATTTTTGTCACTAAGTTTATATTAATTTTCACGTAATAGCAGTTAAAAAAAAAAGTGTTACTTGGTGTCTTGGTGTCTTTATCGTTTCTGCTGCCATCAGTTCAGCTGCTTTTGTTCTGTTATGCACAACTCCTTGGAGCTGACCTATGGAATAGCCAAATTATGAATGGGTGCATCTGGATGGGACATACAGTCCTCCCTTCCTGAGTCTTTATGCAAATTCTCTAGAGATCTCACTTTTCAAAAGCTAGACATTTCAACTGTGTCAAAACTGCAGATACTTAGAAGATGTAGCACTGATGGAACTGTTGAACTTCAGCTGCACTCATGTACAACTGATGAGATTTCTCACGTGCATGCCTTTCTCAAAGCAGCAAAATGATTTCTTTTCTGAATGTACTAGCCAGTCAAGTTGATATTTACCTTGGAGAGTATTATCATCGAAATGTAGGTGCTGTTTTCTGAAAAATTTATTCAAAGGTTAATGTTACACCTAAGAAGTGTCACTCCCTACATATCCTATTTTATCTGCTTAGGGGAAAAAAAAAAAAAAAGAAAATAACTATCACAGTTAAAATCAGTGTGCATGTATGATTCATAGGAAGAATTTTGCAGTTTTGGAGAAGTGTAGATGAAACCATTATTCCTAGAAATAGATCTTGAATTAATCTGAAAGGCAGATGATGCAGTGCAGCATTTAATTAAAACAATTATCTCAATTACATCTCTTTTGTTTGAAGAAGTCAACAGTAGCAAATTTTCTGATAGTTATCTGCAGCTGATTCTGATAAAAGATTAATTATTTTTTTTTAGCACATTGTTTCTGTTTATCAAATTTTGGGAAAAAAAGGTATGTGAATGGGTGAAGGAGTCGTTTGCTTTCTCACAAAAGATGGGCAGTAAATAACATTAATGTATTGCTTAAAAGGGGTTGGAGAGAAAGATATTATATCTCCATCTAGAATAATACTGGTGCGGCTCCCTGTGTCCACTTACTAGGTCTGATAAAGGTTTTGGCATACTTACCTTAAATGCACTTTCAGTTATAATGCCCAAAGTCTTTGAATGTGAAGGTCTGTATTGTATTACAGTGGTAGTTGTGTAAAAAACCAGTGCTATGGATGTTGAGCTGTATTTGTTTATCATGTAAAATGGATGGCAAGTATGCAATGTGTAATTAGTTTGTGAGGAAGATAGCAACTCCAGGTTTAGTGAGCTCTTTGCAGGATATGCTATTGCAATGTATTATACGTAAATATAATACGTATATATGTAAAAATACATATAAAAATTATATTTTTCTGTTGCAGTGTGTGTTTCGTTGATTTTATGTACTTTTATATCAAGGATTTGCTCTCATGTCCAGTTGGTATGTTCCTAGTTCTCCCCCCGTTGCCACCCCCCAGTTCTATNTGATGTCTCCTCACCCCACCTCTGTTATTCCCCCATTGGTCTGTGCATTGTATCCACCCCTAGTTCAGCAGTTGTATAAAATCCCCAGTGCTCGTCACCTTTCGGACCCTGAACCCTTCAGCTACAATAAACCTTGGCTGGAACCTCACGGCGAAAGGTCTCCACCTTTCTCCTCTGCTCAACCCTCGCTGTGGTCTGCGACACTGTGGAAGTGGAGCAGCAGCTCCACAGGCTCTGCTTTGGGCACCCCCGTTTGCCTGGGCAGTTCCCCACACGTGGCGTGGTGCCGGGAAAACCCCCGAGCCAGCCGGGCTCTGGCGGGCCGCGTCATCTGGCGCCCAACGTGGGTCCGTGTCATTTTTCTTCACAAAGTTCTTTCACAAAGGCCAAAGGGCATTTGAAGGTAGAAATATGTATCATTAACTAAATACATTTTGATTATTATCACCCAGAGGAGCTGGCTAGGTGGTTAGAATAATTAATTCAATTGGTCTAATATGTCGTTAGAATTTCAAGTTGCTTAGATGAATTGAACTACATTATTATATGAAGTCCTTTCAGAAACAAGCCTTAAAAAGCAGACACTACTGAGACCCTTGGAGGAGTTCTCTGACAAGTAGTAGTTTTCCCAGATGTGAACTGAATTAAATGTTATACTTCTTTCTATTTATATGCAGTTTGTTCTTCTCTGTTGTAGCTTACTGTTCTGTGCTTCATTGAGGTGTACAAATGTGATTGAACTGAAAGAAATGGGGCTAGCTTCTTTTAGTGCTGCAGCACTGTGCTGCCTGTGGGCTTCTAATTACCCATGTTTGCTCTTTCCTGTAGGTTTGTGGTATCTAGTGTGGCAGCAGAGGATTTTTCAATTTGTTGAGTTACTTCATACTCTACTCACAGTGTGCTAACCTTTATCGGATAAAACTGGATCAAAAGAAGATGCAGAAACAAATATCAAAGAAAACACATAAAAAACAAGGCAGGTCAAAACTTGTATCAAGTCACAATAGTATCAGTCTATATATAACTATCAGCATGTGTGGATAGGTTGCTAAATCACATGCCTGTAGTCACAGGGATACTGATAACTACTCAGTTAAAAAGCTAATGCTTTTGATGGGAAAACTCAATCCTCCCCTCTGGCATCAGAAAGAGCCCTGTGTGAAGCCAATGATCTGCCACTAAAACTCAAGGCAAAAGACATCTATATAGACCCTTGACACATCTGGCTTGCCTACCATGGTCTGCAACCTGAGGAATAACCTGAAGTTCTGGGACAGCACCAGCCTTCCCGAACTGAGCAGGATGGGGTATTGAAGAGAAGATCATGGCAGATGCAAACCTTTTAACAACAAGACAGACACTCCAGCAGAAAAAAAAGAAACCATATATCTTGCATTATCATCTTACATCTACAGAGATTGTGTCTATACCCCTGTGTGGCACTCATAGAGATGATCTTGGAGGACCAAAAAGAAATTTACCTTATGCCAAGGGAGGCATATACTCAACTGTGGGATAACACAGCCTCTGTGACTCTGCAGCAGTAAAGACTCTCACAGTTTTGAATGTGCAGCTGAACGCTGTTTAAAAACCTCCTGTGCTTCCTGCCTTCCTGCATTTAGGAACTCATACAGACAGTGCATTAGCAGTCATCACAGAATGGTGCTGGGCCTGACCCAGCCTGGTGCTGAGTGAAGTCAGAATTCTTGCTTAGCATCTGGAGAGAGTTATGATTACTATCAACATTTTATAAACAAGTCTCCTTTTGCTGGTAGATGCTGTCAAAAACATTGGTTGGTCCAGAGGAAATGGGAAATAGAATTCCTGGATGTTTCATGTAGAAACTTTTTTTTAGTACTGGCCTATTCTCCCCCTTTTCTCACTTCAGTTGAAAATCACTCAGGTGAAATCAATTGCAGCTGTGCCACAATGCCTCACCCTACAAAAAGCTTAACCATACCGCTGTAGTTTTCTCTTTGCAAGCAAAATTGGCTTTCAGAAGTGCGTGAGGATGCAAAAATGATCATCATGGGAAATAATTAACCATTACTACCTGGGCAGCCAGGTGGAATGAAGATAACCATAAGCCTTACTCAGACATAAGCCAGTAGCTACGCTGATACCGTTGGATTATTCTCAGTGGATACACACATACATGATGCCCCCCAAACCAAGGAGACTCACTATCTGTGCCTCATGTCTAATAACAAACCTGTTTTACATCATTCCTGCAAAAACATCAAAATGAAATAAAGAATCTAAATATAAATATTCTTGGGAGAAATAAGCTGGAACAGGGCCTTCCCCTTTATTTGCTCTTCACTTCCTCAGGAGTTTTGTTTCATCAAACAAAACTGGTGGAGACCATATTTTCTGCCCCAGGTGTGCCATCTCTGGTTTGGCCAGCACTCAAACCAAGGTACTTGCCATGCCCACTCCTTCTGCCCTGGGAAAATTTGCTGTAAGGGCCTGGAGTTAGTATTCAACCACATGGGAAAATCCCTGTCCCTTAGCCAGTTATCCATCATATTCTTCCCATCCCAAGTATGGTCTGCCATAACCAAGAGGTTACCTGGACAATCTTTAGCTAAGGAACAATGATTCCTAGTCATAAGTCAACTCCTCCATCTCCTTACCCGAGTGTAAGTAGTCCTCACTCCTAACCAGCTGATAGAAGACAGGCAGAGTACTCCAATATATGTGGACTTAGTGTCAGACCTGCTTGCTTTAGGCAAAGTGACCTCAGAAGCCCTGTTGTGGATTGACCCTGGCTGGATGCCACATGTCCACCAAAGCTTCTCTGTCACTCCCCTCCTCAGCTGGAGAGAAAATATAATGAAAAGCTAGTTGAGGAAATAGCAGGGGGACAACACTCACTGATTATTGTCATGGGCAGACAGACCCAACTTGGGAAAATTAGTTGAATTTATTACCAACCAAATCAGAGCAGGATAGTAGGAGGAAACAAAAAATCCTAAAAACACCTTCACCCCACTCCTTCCTCCTTTACAGGCCTAATTTTATCACTGATTCTCTACTTTCTCCCCATCAGTAGTGCAGGGAGACTGGAAATGGGTCTTGTGGTCAGTTCCTCACATGTTGTTTCTCCTGCTGCTCAGGAAGGGGAGTCCATGAGGAATTCCCCATGAGGAATCCCTCCCACAGGAGACAGCCCTCCATGAACTTCTGCACTCTCAGTCTGTCCTTTTGGCTGCAGTTCTTCATAAACTGCTCCAGCATTGGTCACTTTCCACAGGGTGCAGTCCTTCAGGAACAGGTTTCTCCAGCATGGGTTCCACGGGTCACAAGTCCTGTCAGCAAACCTGCTCTAGCATGGGCTTCTCTCTCCACAGGGTACAGATCCTGCACAGAGCAGACTTTCCATGGGATCACAGCCATCTTTTGGGCATCTGCCTGCCCCTGCACCCTCAGCTGGCTGAAGGTGGATCTCTGCTCTAACATGATGGACTGCAGGGGCAGAGCTATTTCATAGCTGCAGGGGAATCTCATCTCTGCTACTTGGAGCTTCTCCTTCCCCTCCGTCTGCACTGACCTTGGAGTCTGCAGGCCTGTTTCTCTCTTCTCTGGCTGCAATTACTTCTGTGTAATCGCTATTTTTTCATTCTTAAATATGTTATTACAGAGGGGTTACTGCAATTGCTGATGGGCTCAGCCTTGGTCAGCAGTGGGTCCATCTTGGAGCTGGCTGACATTGGCTCTGCTGGACATGGTGGAAGCTTTCCAGCAGTTTCCCACAGAACTCACCTCCATAGTCTCCTTCCAAAACCTTGCCATACAAATCCAATACAAACCAACATACAGAACTGCAAAATCACTAACAAAGATTTAAAGTCTATCAAATTCAGAGAAAAAGTTGCTACTTCTGATGGGTTAAAACAAAGGAAACACCTGAGTTAAAAGGGAAGACAAGGCAGAAAAGGTCTTGGAGCTAGCCTCCTCCCACACCAATCATTAATGCTAAATATAGAAAGATATATTGGGAACAACTGAAGTTGTGAAAATGAATGTAAAATGGAACTAAAATAGAGTAGGAATGTGTTTCAACAAGAAAATACGCCAACCCACTTTTTGTTTGGAGATAATTGATTTTCATGACATAATAAATAAAAGAAATCAATCTAGACTCTTTTATGGCATTTAATATATCCAGTAATAAGCTGAGTTAGCCTGGAGAGGTGAAGAACTGATTAGAAATTGTGAGGTGTGAAAAGAATGTGGTAGAGCTAGCTGGGAGAAGAGAAGCAGTTGTGAACTGATAAATATGTAGCATACATGGTTTCTCAATAGTGTAAGTGACGTTTGCTCCAGAGACAGGTGCTGGCTTTGAGGGCCAACAGTATCTGCGCCACTCCTGCCCACCTTGAGTGCGCTTGGCACAGTTGTGAGGGCACAGCATGACACTGCAGTCTTTGGGTACTGTTGTGCAAAAGGGATAGCATTTCATGGCAGTGAAATGGCAAGGAGGCACTGCTGGGGGTGCCAACTTTAACTGCTTACAGTGTCCTAGGAAAGGGAAGCAATCAGCTTTGGGATTTTTTAGTACCTACCCCACCTCCTTAGATTGGCAATGCTGCCTGATGTAAAGGCGTTGCTTTCCCTAGAGCCCTCTGCTTTTACTGTTGCTCATGCCAGCTCACAGGGAACACAATGTGTTTTGGTCTTGGCTGATAGAGCTGTTTTGGCAGCCACTGAACTGGAGATGGGCTGTAAGCAAAGTGCTTGCTCCACATCCAGTTACAAAAGTGCACTGTATTTGATAAAGCCAATCAGTATGCCCTTCTCTTCAAAGAGAAGGTGAAAAGAATCCATCCCTTCTTCTAAGGAGATTGTGAGCAGGCAGCATAATGACCTCCATTTATTACTGGGTTTCTTAGCACTGAATCTCAGGGGATACAGTTCAGATTTGTATGATTCTCACATTGCTCATAGGGATGAAATCCAATCCACAAATGAGATGGATGGAGTATTATCCTGTACTGAACATTAAAGGCTACCCTCCTCATGAAACAGGCACTTATTGAATAAAGAAAGCTTGTGTGAGACACACAATTCTTAAATATCACTTTTTTTTTTTTCCTTAATGGCAAGTGTAACCCCACCTTTGCATTTGAATAATGGTTTTCCTTTGGGAAAAATATTTTTGTACATGAAAAAAGTTACGTACTGAATTTTAGAAACTTTTTAAAAGAGATAAATGTAAAAGATTGCTAGAAGTTAAGCATTTTGATTTATTGTGCATTGGATTCATTATTACACATGGATTATTTTGATGGAAATTAAGCAAATGAATTATTTTCTTGGCCTTAGAATGTACAATTGAATGTACAATTGAACATTCAAATTCTGGACAAGTCTCCGTCATTGGCTACCTGACTGTCTTCTGCCCAATTAGCAATATACCATAGCCCACAAGCATATATACATATATACACAACCTGCATCAGTCTTTGGACATAATGAAATTGTATCATTATTCATTTTTCAAGTTAAACCATCATATTTGCCTCTCAGTTGGACTGATATGTACTTGTGAATGGAACAGCAGCTTTCACTTCTTTGCCTTGCTAGTCAGCACTTAGCATCTATTACTTCAAAAAGCTGTTTGAATCAAATACTTTAGCATTACTTTTGTTCCTGAATGTCATTGGATTGGGAACTGAGTCTCTAGCCTTTTGGGAGCCAGCTTGTCCAGTCAAGGCTGTACCTGCCACCCTCTATTTTCTGCCTGTCTCAAAAAAGTGCTAGGCCTGCAAGACTAGCAGGCACTTGTGGCAGGAGAAAAAGTAAGAGTGTTGAAAGTACACTATTAGGCAGCCTCCCTGTCAGCCTTTACTTTTACTTTCAGTGTAACTGCAGTGAATCCTCTGCCAGGAATCTTTGTGACTTAACTGTGAAGCTCTTCGTGTTCCTGGAAGTATCCTGCCATGTCTTGGGCACCCTAGAGCTTCACAAAAGAGGAAGTATTTCTACCCACAAGAAAGAGAATTCTTAGGTGGAAGTGTCTGGTTGTAGGACACCCAGTAAACAGCTTCATAGGAATGACAGCTTTTCTTCACTCTGGCAGTCAGCAAAGACGTTTCTTGGGCAAATATTGCCATGGTTTAATTAATTTTTAAAAATCTTTATTTTTCTCTTCACTAATGTCAAATGAGAAAAAATAGAAAGGCTAAGCAAAGTTAATAGCAGTTATTCCCCACCCCCATTGCTGCCACATTATAAAGGAATAATCCAATTTATATTTTCCAGGATATGTAACTCAGTCAAAGGCAGCAGATTGTCAGGCTTCTGTAGCCATGTACTGCTCCCTTAATAGAAATGAAAAAGCCTATTGCCATTAAGGATGTTTCTGTGTGAGTTTATTTCAATGGGTTTTGCATCTGCCAATGATAATGAATTAAAATATTTACCAGAAAACAGCAGGAGAAACAGGAAAAGTACATGCTGGGGAACAATGTGTGGAAGTCCCCCAAGAACCATTAGGTTCTGGAATTTGGCAGTCCTTCTGGATTCCCACGAAGGTCTGAGGCAGGGCTGTATGTGCACCTGGTGAAGAAAGGAACACCAAAGGAGCCTTCCAAACACCTATCTAAAACCCGAAACCCGTAAAATCTGTCACTGTAAATAGCTGGGACTGGTGTCCCAGCTTCAGCACAGCACCAATGAGGGTGTGCAAGTGTGGATGAGTTTGTTCTCTACAATTACCTAAATCTACAATACTAGTTTGAGTGTCCCTGTCCTGGCACTGCCTATCCTCCAGAGGACTGTACTGTGAATTCTTTCTTTGAGCCTATTAGTAAGTGTTGGGATCTTATAGAAATAAATGAAAGCATTCCTGAAGGTTCCTTCTAGGTATGAAATAGAGCTGTTCCCTGGAGCAGAGTCAAAAGCTGTGTCAGCCTACAGAAAACAAACCTTACAAAATCCTAAACCTTTGGGGAAAAGCCAGATTGGCAATTATTTCTTAATGTGTTAGGAAGACAGGTATTAGAAGTGGGTGAATTTGCATTTTATTTATTTTAAATACGAAATAGATTTTAGTTCTGCCAAATTTTATATTTTCATACATGTCTTTTGTTCCTTTGAAAATATTTTTTAAAATGCTTAGCCAAAAGAAATTTGGATCAAACTCACTTTAAAAAATTAATTTGAATAATCCATCTCACTTGAAAATTCAGATAATCCCATTTTAAAAACTCCAAATTTATATCAATATGGAAGCCTGAATTACCTTGAAATTAATTGCTATTATGTAACAAGAATATTGTACCCTATCATTTTTTCATAAATATGTCTTTTTCTGAAAGGAAAAAGAGGTAATCTGAAAAATTTTGTCCAATAACATGTATGTGTCTGTGTTGGGTATGACTGTATCTTCAAGCCACACAGAAGATGTGATATCTCCACATATTACAGCGTTTAAAAAATCCCATCTGCAAAACAGATATGGCTGGGAGAGAGGCAGACCTCCCAGCAGGCGGGAGAAGGCATGGGAGCAGCATGTGTAGGAGAAGCACACACTGACCGGCACGGCAGGCATTGTTTTCCTGGGTGCCAGAAATCCCCGTTCTGCCTTCAGCTAGTGCCAGAAGGCAACATGCAGCAGCAGAAGGGAGGCTCATCATTAACTCTATCTTTCCTGGATGTACAAAAGCAAGTATCCATGTGGTGCTTGTGGCTATAGGAGATGCATAGTGTTCCTGAAACTTCAGGAGCTCTCTGGGATGGAGCATCTTTACTGTACACTGAAGACTTAGTAGACAAGAAATTGCTGCAAGATTGGATCTGCTGTAGGCTGGGCGTCTGAGAGCAGCTTGAGACCTCTCAGCTAGCTACCGTGTGATAAAACTTTTATCCTCTTTTAAGCACAGTGAACTGGCTCATGATTACCTAAAGTGTGGGCTCACACTCCCAGCCGTCACAGTGCTGCTGGGGATTTGTGAATTGCCCTAGTAAGGCAGATTAGTGGCTGAAGCAATTGGTCTCTTCACCTGTGATCAGACTTCAGTGGGTGGGAAACTGCAGAGAATCCCCCTCTTCAATGTCATTCCCATTTTCCTTTGTGCTGGCAAATATGCTTTTTGGCATGTTTGAAGTTAGGTGTTATGTGTGAAAGCACACGTCCAGGGTTTATCTCACACCCACAGTTTACTGCTTTCTGTAGTCCCATCATGATTAGCCTGTTAGTGAACACCACATGAAAGTTTCAGCCTCAGGACATCTGCCAATGCACTGCTTGCCTGAAACTGAATAAAACTCTGCTGCTAGTGCTCTCCATACCTTATAATGTTTATCACAAAGCCAGGTTATTTGAGCAGGATGTAGGGTACGGAGCCGGATTTAATCCCTCCTGTGCACTCTTAAGTGTGCTGAGCCATCCCACAACACCTGATCATAGGCAAGATTTTACAGTATTCAAAAATTTTCTCATGTCCCAATTGATCATTGTGACATAAATGAAATTAAAGAGGAAACATCTCCATCTATTGTACTGAAACTCTTCTAGAAAAAGAGCTATGCAAATTTAGGGGATAGGGATGTCCGAAATTGCCATTA
Source organism: Polioptila caerulea (assembly GCA_013397295.1). Classification (NCBI taxonomy): domain Eukaryota; kingdom Metazoa; phylum Chordata; class Aves; order Passeriformes; family Certhiidae; genus Polioptila; species Polioptila caerulea. The sequence goes on from VYXF01001087.1 coordinate 46,808, forward strand.
ATTTTTGGTCTGACTTTATTGATGCCCCATCAATGTATTTAAAACAACTGAGAAACTGAGGCTGCAAGCCAACCTCAATAGCACACAAGGAGAAGGGAAATTGGCACTTGTCTTTTGATGTACTGGGTGCTGCTACAGAGCTGTTCTGTTTTCAGCATTCTGGACTGGCTCAGGAAGTCATTTCATTAGGTGCTGTAAGTGTTTCAGAACCTGAATAAATGGGCCCTTAACTCAGGAGCTGATCTTGTGGAAACAAGAAAAAAAGAGAGAAAATAGTAATAATAATAATAACAATAATAATAATAGTAATAGTAACAATAATAATAATAAAATAAATTTTGTGCTGTTGCTTTGTTGTTATTGTTGTTATTGTTATTGTTACTATTTTAATATGTTAATTTTAAAGATAAAATTTTGGAGATGTGGGGAGGGTGATTGCTTTAGATTTGGCTTTTGCTAAAGAGGGATTTATTGCTAAGTCACATACGTAGAGAATCTGCTGTACATCAGTAAAACTGATGCTGATCACTTCATCCAGGACTGGTAAATCCTGGTCCTTCTTTATACAGCTTTTAAATGTAAGCCAGGTTTAGTGATTTCCACTGTGTTCCTATGCATGTACTTTTTTTTTTCTGAACCTTAAAAAAAAAAAAAAATCAGAATTATTTGTTCTTTTAAGCTAGTACTTCCTTCAGAGAATCACAAATTTTCTATCAGGGGAAAAGCTCGGCAAGGAAAAATTTGCAGGAAGAATGCCTTCTCTCCCTGGTGGCAATATGTAGAAGAGGTAAATGACCTGAAGCTGTGGGGCAGAAGGGAGCCGTGATTAAAATAGTTCCCTGCCCACTTACCTCCCCCTTCCCAGCTAGATCATTCAGAGTAGAGGAGATCAAGAGCATCCATGGGAAAGGGAGGAGGAAAAGTCTGTCATTGAAATTCTAACTACACTCCCTCCCTTCTCCTCCTGCGGACTTACAACCTTCCTATTTCTTCCTAAAGGCTGTTTGAAAAGAGTTAAACAACTTCCATATGTCCAGTTCCAGAGTTTGTAGCCTTTGGCAGCCCCTGCTGCATCCAGCTGCAGCTGCTACCTGTGTGTTCTGGGCGCCCACCTGTGCACACGCGTGCGAGCGCCCAGATCCGCGTGTGCACACACGTGTGTTCTGACCTCTGGGCCAGGCCCCCGCCAGCCTTCTTGGGGAAGACACCAATTCAGAATAATTTCTTCGCCCTCCCTTCTTACACTCGGAGCTGACCACGGATCATGTCAAACAATATACAACTGAGAAGAATGCAAATAAACTTAATTCTGTGTAGCCCAGCAATGCAGCGAGCCGCCCACTTGCGAGATACTAAACTGGTGTACACATGATACACAAAGAATGCTGGCTGGTTTCACCAATCCCTTCAGACAAAAAGAAAAAAAAAAAAAAAAAAAGAAGAAAAGACCTGATCCTTGTCTTTATATCAGTGAGGTTGGAATTCTTGCTAATAAAGGAGCTTTTCCCATGATGCAGTGTGATAAGGATTGGCCTACATGTAGCCCAGCAAGCCACTGCTGATGTTTTCTTGATTAGGTGTCTTATCTTCCATTGAGCTGCATCTGATGAAGG
>VYXF01001090.1:1839-14178 GCA_013397295.1 Polioptila caerulea
GCTAAAAGCCATTCCCTGTGTCCTGTCCCTCCATCCCCTGTCCCCAGTCCCTCTCCAGCTCTCCTGGAGCCCCTTCAGGGGCTCTGAGCTCTCCCTGGAGCCTTCTCCTCTCCAGGGGAACATTCCCAGCTCTCCCAGCCTGGCTCTGTGTGAGAAATCTCTTCAAATCCAGAAGTTTATCCCATTTTTCCAGGATATCCAGGTGTTGGGGAACACTGCACCAACTCAGGATCAAAGCTGACATGGTCAACATTCCCAGGGTGATTTGCTCACTCACACCAGGTCACCTCCAAGGGCACAAATCCTTGGAATCAGGATTGATGAGCACTCCAGCAAACTAAATCCACAGCAAAAATAAAAACCCGGATCATGAACTCCTTTTGCCACTGGAATAAGTCAAGCTGGGCTCCATTCCCAGCTGCTTTAGCCAAGAAAAATCGGGATTTCAGACAGAACAGCCCCACGCACTCAGGGCACACCCTCACCCACCAGCACCTGGAGCTAAAATCTCCAATCCCAGCTGGAATTCCCAAAATTCCTTCATCATCTTCCCATGATTTTGTTCCCTGGAATATTCCATTAATCCAAAATTAGACTTCTAAAACTCCCAGGCTTCTCTTCCCTCTGAGAAGGAGGAACAATTTGGCTGCCAGGGAAGTCAGAGCTCCAGTAAAAAAATTTGGGAATGCAGCAGCAAATGAGTCACTGGAATTTGGGAAGGGGAAGTCAAAGCTCCAGCAAAATTTTGGGAATGCAGCAGCAAATGGGCCACTGGAATTTGGGAAGGGGAAATTTGAGCTCCAACTAAAAATTTGGGGAATGCAGCAGCAAATGGGCCACTGGAATTTGGGACAGGGAAGTTGAAGCTCCAATAAAAAATTTGGGAATTCAGCACCAAATGGGTCACTCTGGAATTTGGGACAAGGAACTCAGCTCCAGCAAAAAATTTTGGGAATTCAGCAGCAAATGGGCCACTGGAATTTGGACTAGGGAACTCAGAGCTCCAGCAAAATTTTTTGGGATTGCAGAACCAAATGGGCCGTAAGAATTTGGGACAGGGAATTCAGAGCTCCAGCAAAGTTTGGGAATTCAGCAGCAAATGGGCCACTGGAATTTGGGCCAAATGGCTCCGAGTGCCCCCAGTGCATTTCCAAATTGCCACGGCTGGGAAGAGCACACGGATCACGCAGGCTGCAGGGAAATCTGGGAATGCAGCTGCACTTAAGGAGCAATTAAATTTTCAGGGCTTAATGAAGCATTTGTGTGCCATCAGCAGCCCTGGTCCTGCTGGTGGCAACCAGGAGAGGGAGAAGTGGCTCCCAGTGGGGTCTCCAGGGGAAAATTCCATTAAAATTGGGGATTCAAGCCATTCCAGCCTGGAATTAGAGGGATGGGAAGAGGTTGGGCTTGGGGTGGAACTTCATTTTCTCAGCTCCCTGTTCCGCAGCATCTCAGAGCTTGGATTGGGTTTTGTGAGTGGAAATTTGGGAATAAACCACGTGGGGAATTTGTGGGGAGAGGTTCTGTTTGCACCTCCCAGATTTCCTGCTCGGATGCTCCAGAAAAAAGGCTGGAGGGACAAATCCATGCAAATAAACAAAGAAAAGGGGTAAATTTACAATTATCCCTTGGAAAGATCCAGGATTTCAAGGCCATGCACCCCTCAGAATTTTATCCAGTCTTTCCTAGCCCAAATTTCATCCAATTTTCCAGAGGTTTCAATAATGACATCCCAGTTTCCCAGAATACTTTTCCCTGCTGTCATCATTCCTTAAAAAAATCAGGATGAGGAGGAGCTGGGCTGGAATTCTCAGAGCAGCTGTGGCTGCCCCTGGATCCCTGAAAGTGTCCAAGGTCAGGTTGGATAAGATTGGAGCAGCCTGGGATGGTGGAGGGTCCCAAAAGGTGGAACTGGATGGGATTTAAGATCCCAAATCCTACAACGCCATGATCTGAGGGTGCTGGAACACCTTCCCAGACTTTCCCCTCTTCATTGGAGCAGCTCCTGGCACTGCAGGAGGTTTCCCATGAATCCATACCCTCACAATTCCACAGTGCAGGGAGAAAATTGGGAATGAAACAGAACCATGGAGAGCAATTCCACCTGCAGCACATCCCCAGCTCATCCCACCCCTCTGGCTCTAATCCCAAAGTGGGGCTGATCCCACAGAATGGGCCCTCAGCAGCTCCAGCCTTAAGTATTCCCAAAAAACTCCCAGCATTCCCTCTGCTCCCAGATTCCAGCACGGAGCAGAGCCATGGAATCATGAGGTTGGAAAAGATCTCTGAGTTCATCCAACCCTTCCCCAGCCCTGCCCAGGCCCCCACTGCCCCGTGTCCCCAGGTGCCACATCCACAGGGATTTAAATCCCTCCAGCACTGGGGACTCCACCCTGTACCTGTGCCAGGCCTGGACAATCCTTAAGGGAAGAAATCTTCCCCAATATCCAATCTAAACCTCATGGAATCCCTGAGGCTGGAAAAGAGCTCCAAGGTCACCAAATCCCAGCTGTGCCCGATGCCCACCCTGTGCCCAGCCCAGAGCTCTGAGTGCCACCTCCAGGGGACACCTCCAGGGATGGGCACTGCAACCCTCCCTGGGTAATTCCTGCTTTTCCAGAAATTTCTTTGTCAATTCCTGCAAATCTCCCCTTCCTCTCCCACGCCCCCAATCCCAGATCCACATGGAAGCAATTCAACAGCTGGAGTTCTGCAGGAGGACGTTCAGCTCCTCGTGCTGCCACTGGGCAGCCCAGAAATAATTTCATGTTTAATTTAATAATTTAATCTCTTTTTGACCCAGTTCTGGGCAAACACTGATTTATTTATTTTTATTGTTGTCCACTTGCCAAAACGAGAGGGAAAAAGATGATTTAAGCCAAGCTGAAGAAAATGATTTTTTTTTTTTACTGCTGGGTTTCGGATTTTGTTGAAATACCAACATTTTGGGTGTTCTTATTCAATCCAAAATATTTATCTTGTTGTGCTTTGCTTTATTCACTTCATTAAATATGCAAAACCCCAAATGAAAATACTGAGATGACAACAACATTTTAATAAGGGAAACTTTACATTTCTCCAAGTTTTTCCCCCCTTTCCTCAGATGTGGTTTTATCCAAGAGCTGTTTCCACAGGACTGAATTATTCAGGATAAATTCAATAAAATAAAACGAAACCAGAGCTGAACTCAGCCCTCATGGCCAGATCCAAAAGGAGAAAGGAGTTGGATAAACCTTCTCCTGTTTATTTTGGTCTGACGCCCTTGGATATGGCAATGATGTATTTTTAATGGATAAACTCTATTATATAATTTTTTTTTTTTTTTACTATTTATAAAAAATAAATAAGGATTTTTGGTGGGTATAAAGGATTTTTTTAAGCTGCTGGAACAAGTCCAGAGGAAGCCACGGAGCTGCTCCAAGAGCTGGGAATGTTCACCTGGAGAAGGGAACAGGAGAGCTGGAGAGGGGCTGGGGACAAGACCCAGGGAATGGCTTCAGACTGGGAAAGGGGAGATTGGGGTGGGATCCTGGGAAGGGAGATTTAGGGTTTGGATCACTTGAAAATTTAGGGGCTCAGATCTTTTTGGAAAATTTCGGGGCTCAGATATTGGGAAGGGAGATTTAGGGTTTGGATCACCAGGACATTTGGGGCTTGGATCTCTCGGAGATTCAAGGTTTGGATCATTGAGATTTAGGGCTCAGATCACTGAGAGATTTGGGGCTCCGATCTTTTTGGAAAATTTGGGGCCCAGATTACTGGGAGATTGGGGTGGGATGTTGGGAAGGGACATTAAGGGCTTGGATCTTTGAGATTTAAGGTTTGGATGACTGGGAGATGTGGGCGCTCGGATCTCTCAGACATTTAAGTTTTGGATCTTTGAGATTTAGGGTTTGGATCACTCCTGGCTGGGAGGGTGGGGAGGGGCTGGGCTGGAATTCCCAGAGCAGCTGTGGCTGCCCCTGGATCCTTGGAAATGNNNNCAGTAATTAATAATCCCTCTCCTTCTGCTGGGATTTTTTTTTCCCCCCTAAACTCACCCCAGCCATGGCAGATCCTCAGGCCCTGCTAATTGGGATCGTGGGAGGTGTCCCTTCCCATCCAGGATGGGATTTAAGATCCCTTCCAACTTCTAAGAAAATCACCCCCCCCTCAGAATTACCCCAATGTCTCTGGTTATTCCAGAGGCTGGGAGAGAAATTTATGGGAACGAGGCAAAACCAGGTAGGCAGGAGGCTGGAAAATGGCCTCAGAGCTGTGCCCTGATTTTGGGAGAACGGGAGCTTTAGCACAGAGTGAAAATTAAAGCTGTTTTCTCTTTTTCCCCTTGGATCCAAATTTCCTCAGCCTCCAAATCCTTCAGGGTGGGTTCGTGCATGGCCTGGCCCAGTGGGATCTCAGCTCCTGGCACAGATTCCAAGGATTTCTGGCCATGGAAATAACAATAATAATAATTAATATTAACCTCATTATCATAATTAGCAGGGCCTGAGGAATGGTGGGTGGGAAAACAGAACCCCTGGCAGTGGTCGTTTAATGGCCTCGTTAATTGTCCTGGGGATTAATTGCTCTGCAGGGCTGGAGCAGGAGAGGGAGCAGAGCTGTCCCCAAATCCTGTTCCAGGGAGGTTGGAGGAAAAGATTCCCATTCTGCTGAGCTGCTCCAAATCCTTCCCCATTTCCAGCTCCTCATCCCTCCTTTTGCAGGTTCTGCATCATTTTCCCCCAAAACTCCAGCCAAAAAAATCCCAAATTCAGACTTCCAAGAGTTTTCCCATCGTTTTTTGCCGAGGCAGAGCTGCTTCCTGCAGGGATGAGGAGTCTGGGGGTGCTTTGGCCGTGGATGGGATCCAGATTTAAATCCTGCAGAGCAAAATTCCTCAAAAATATCCCTAAAACCCTCAGAGGGGAGCAAAACCCTGCCCTGAGACCCAGGAAAGGAAATTCCAGATTGAGCCTAAAATGAAATCCCAAAGGGAATTATTTCCTGACCTCTCCCAAACTATTTTAGCTCTCAGGTATCAGGGAAGGGATCCCAAAAAATTCCACACCACAACAGCTTTGCCAGCTTTTTAAAGGTTTGGGGTTTTTTTTGTCTTTCACCCTTTTAGAGCCCCTGGAATTCCTCCAGGACAAAGTTGGATGTCCCTGGGATGTTTCCCTTATCCCTGCCCAAATTTTGGGTTTCTCAAGCCCCAAACTGTTCCAGTCACACCCAAAACCCCACAGAGGTGCCCAGAGGAGGGAAAATTCAGGAAGGTTTTCCCAAAGACAAAAAAGGAAAAAAAATCCAACATCATGGAAAAAAAAAAAGCAGACTTTTCCCTGGAAAAAAAAAAATTTGGAAGTGTTGGACAGGATTGGAACCACCTGGAATAGTGGAAGTGTCCCTGGGCAGGGCAGGGATGAACCTCAAGTTCCCTTCCAATCCAAACCACCCCAGAATTCTGGGATTCGTAAAAAAATTAAATTTTTCCATAAGATAATTAGGGAATATCCTCAGCATCAACCACCCAGGACCCAAATGAGATTCCCAGACTCTGTCCCAAATTCCCACCTCTCCCTCTGCTCAAGTCTGGGAGGATTTCTTTGGTGCACTTTGGAAAATTCCAAGGAAAACGAAGGCAGCACCATCCTTTGATTCCCACCTCAGTTCTCCATCATTCTCATTTGCCCCTCCCCATAAAAAGGCACCAAACCCTGCCAGGTTTTCTTTAAATTCCCAATTTCTCTGCATTTTTCCTCGAAATAAAAGCAGGAATCATTTCCAAGCACTCCCTGGAAATTCCCCTGGAGCTGGGCAGCTCAGAGCTGATGGAATTCCCATTAAAAAATGCTCCTGGGATCAGATCTCCTGAATTTTCCCTGAAATCCAAATGATCCTTTAATGCTCCTTACAGTAATTAATAATCCCTCTCCTTTTGTTGGGATTTTTTTTTTTTTTTCCCTTAAACTCAACCCAGCCATGGCAGCTTCCTCAGGCCATGCTAATTAGGGTGATGATGATTATTATTATTATTTCCATGGCCAGAAATCCTTGGAATCCGTGCCAGGAGCTGAGATCCCACTGGGCCAGGTGATGCACAAACCCACCCTAAAGGCTTTGGAGGCTGAGGAAATTTGGATCCAAGGGACAGAAAAAAGAGGAAAAGAAGCTTTAATTTTCACTCCCTGCTCAAGGTTTTTGTTCCTTGGAATTCTCCATTTCTCCAATTCCCTTCCCAACATAAATATAAATATTCCCATCTCATCCTCCTTCTAAATTAGGGAATCCTCCTTCTCTTCCCACAATTTTTACGGTTTTATTGTTCCAGGAATCCTGAGTTTCCCTGGATGTGAAGACCCAAGATCAGCCATCCCTGGAGCATCCAGAAAATCCAGATCTATGCATAAAAATCCTTTATTGCAGCTGATCCATGAAAATCCCGGTTTTGGGCAGGTTGGCAGGGGTTTTAGGGGAGTTTTAGGAACATTTGGATGCCAAAAAACCTCAGAATGAGGAGTTAATTAAAGATGGAATTTCCTGATGAGGGAAAATGCAATTCTGAAAATGGAAAACTCTGAATCTTCACAGAGAGAAACCAACCCTGAGGGGATCTCCATTTGTTCCCACTTGGAATCCTCAACATGGGAAAAGCTCTCCAAGATCAAACCCAACCATTCCCAGCAAACCCACAGGGATTTGAAATCCCTCCAGGAATGAGGATTCCAACCCTCCCTGGGCACTGCCAAGGCCTGAGCGCCCTTTCCATGGGGAAATTCCTGCTGCTGCCCACCCTGAGCCTGCCCTGGCCCAGCCTGAGGCCGTTCCCTCTGCTCCTGTCCCTGTCCCTGTTCCTGGGAGCAGAGCCCAAATCACAGCTGGACACAAACTTTCAAGAGCTGATGGCAAATTAACTCCAAATAGAAACGTTTAACCTATAGGATCTAAGCAATTCCAGGCATTGGATCCTTTGGGAATGTTGGAAGTGTTTTACAAGCAAACTTCCTGCAGGAAAATCCTCAGCATCCCATTCCAGCCCCAGCACTTCCACTGTCCCAGGCTGCTCCAACCTTGGGCACTGCCAGGGATCCAGGGGCAGCCACAGCTGCTCTGGGAATTCCAGCCCAGCCAGGAATTCCCAATTCCCAAGATCCCACCCAGCCCTGCCCTCTGGCAGTGGGAGCCATTCCCTGGGTCCTGTCCCTCCATCCCTTGTCCCCAGTCCCTCTCCAGGGAATGATTCCCATTCCCAGCTCCACAAATCTCCATCTCCCAACTCCTCTTCCCATTCCAGCTGAAATGAATCCCAAAGTCCCCTCAAACTTTCCTCATTCTGCCAATCCAACAACTCCACCTCATTCCCACTTTTCTCCAAGGATCCCAAAGTCATTTTCCATAAGAAAAGATCAACAGGAGGACCTGGAGCAGAGGGAATTCCCAGCCATTCCCAATCCATCAGCACAGCTCAAGGGTCACCAAATCCTCCTCCAGCCTCCCATGTTGTCCCAGTGTGAGTCCAGTGAAGGCTGTCCAGGCTGAGAAAACATCCAAATTCCATGGGAATTCCTTTGGATCAGGACTTTGGATATCAAATAAACCTGGAAAGGCTCAGCCCATTCCAATCCAGGAACACCTTCCACCATCCCAGGCTGCTCTGATCCCATCAAACCTGGCCTTGGGCACTGCCAGGGATCCAGGGGCAGCCACAGCTGCTCTGGGAGTTCCAGCCCAGCCAGGAATCCCTTCCCAAAATCCCACCCATCCCTGCCCTCTGGCAGTGGGAAGCCCTTCCAGGCCTTATCCAGCCATGGATTCTCCCACATCTGATTTTTCCAGACCAAATCTCCAACTGCAGTTTGGATAAGGAAAGGGTCATTGCTTATCCAGAGTTCACCAGTTTATCCCATCCTATCCCGGTTTTCCCATCCACAAATCCCCAAACAGCTCAGGCAGAGCACATGGAACCTCCATTTCTCCCAGAAATCAGCTGGAAAATCCCACCCAGGAGTGAAGAATTCCAGAGCTTTCCCAGCAAATGCAGAAAGGAAAGATCTCATTTATGCCTTAAAAACCCTTATTTAATGCCTGCCCTCATTCCTACAATTTCTCACTATCCCTAAAAAACATTCAGGAGCTGCCTTCCCTCAGCACATCCAGGAAAAAGCTCTTAGGGAAGGTGGGAAAACCCAGAGCAGAAATCCAATGGGATTTCTCCAGATGGGAGGTGGGAAAACCCAGAGCAGAAATCCCACTGGATTTCTCCAGGTGGGAGTTTGGTTCCAGGGTATTGACACAGCACTTATAAAAAACCCCCGGAATTCTGAGGGAGTTTTTTTTTTTTGGAGCACGGAGTAGCTGTGGGCAAAAAAAAAAAAAAAGAAAAAAAAAGTTCTTTTTCTCAGGATCCCAGCAGGAAAATTCCAGGGGTTTTGGTGCCTGAGGTAAAGCTAAGCTTTGCTATTAGGCAGAAAAGAGTTTAATTAAACTAACGAGATCCAATTAGTGCTCATGGAGCAAGCTGGGATAGGGAAAAGCTTCCCTGGTTGTGGCAGGGGTGGGAATGGGATGGGATTTAAGGTCCCTTCCAACCCAAACCATTCCATGGGGGAATTTTTCCCTCAGATTTTCTCCTTTAAAGGTTCCTCAGGCTGGGATCTGCTGCTCTGGGCGATTCTGGAATTCCAAGGGATTCTGTCCTTGGAACAGAGCTGGCACTGCCTGGATATTCCCAGCAGAAATTCAGGGATCCCCAGCCAGGAGAAATCCCAGCGAAATTCCCAAAATTCCCAAAATTCGGGAAAAGATTTCCCAATTCAGCATTTCAGGCTCATTTTCTGCTGGCACAAAGCATTTGGGGAATTATGGAAAATCCTGAGTGGAAAGGATCAAATCCAGCTCCTGGCAATGCCAAATATCCCAGCTCCAGCAGCACCCACGGCCAGGTGGTATTAATTAACTGATAATTAATTAATTGGTGTCAAAATACAACAAATTTAGGTTTGATAGAGCCCAGGTGGGATCAGGAACAGATCCCACAAAGATCAAATCCAACACCAGGCCCTGAACAGGAAAATCCCCAAAATTCCAGCTCCAGCAGCACCCACAGCCAGGTGACAATAATTAATTGATAATTAATTAATTGGTGTCCCAATACAAGGGCTGATAAAGCCCAGCTGAGATCATGAGCTTCTGGTCCAAGAAATCCCACAAGGATCAAATCCAACTCCAGGCCCTGCACAGGAAAATCCCCAAAATTCCAGCTCCAGCAGCCAGGTGCCATTAATTAACTGATAATCAATTAATTGGTATTAAAATACAACAAATTTATTTTGAATTGAGCCCAGCTGGGATCAGGAACCTCTGGTCAAAGAAATCCCACAAGGATCAAATCCAACTCCAGGCCCTGCTCAGGAAAATCCCAACAATTCCAGCACCCACAGCCAGGTGTCATTAATTAACTGATAATTAATTAATTGATGTCAAAACACAACAGATTTATTTTTATTAGAGCCTGGCTGGGATCAGAACCAAAGCCAAGGAGCAAACCCAGCCTGGCTCATCCCAAATAAATCATTCCAAGGAGCTCGGGCTCCGTCCCTGGATAAAAATCCCGGAATTCCCACCAAGGCCGGGATTGGGAGCAGCTCAGTCCCACCCACCCAAACGTGGCTCCTTCCTTCCCTCTCTTCCACCAAAATTTATTCCAGCCCAAATAAAAGCTGGATTCTAGAGGCTGCCAGATTCCCTGAACTCCTGATCATCAAATAACTGGAAAACATCTCGGTGTTGTGACAGATTTTAGGGGAAATTCCTCAGTTTGGAAAGTTCTCTTCTGCTTTAGAACACAGAACCAGGGCAGGAAAATAAAAACACCAAATTCCCAAAGCAGGAGAATTCCCAGCACATTCCCATTTTTCAAAACATTCTGATCACCTGGGAAATCCCAATTTATCCCAAATTGTTCCCATTAGGTTCAGCCTCAGTGGTCCTAAATCAGCCTCATCCCAGAGGCTCCCAATTCCTTCAAATTCCCTTTTTCTCCCATATTCCCTGGAATTCCATCAATCCACATGGGAGAACAACTCCAGGGGCAGCACCAGAAGCAGAACCAGCCCCACAAAAGCTCCTCCAGAACTTTCACTCAAAAAACCCAAAAAACTGGAGCACAACAAAGAAATCCCCTCCCAATCCACTTTTCAATTCCATTGATTTTCCCAGGAAAACACTGGATTTTCCAAAACATTCCAATCACTCGGGATAACTCTGGGATATCCCCATTTATCCCAAATCTTTCCCCTTAGGTTCAGCCTCAGTGATCCTAAATCTCATCCTAGAGACTCCAAATTCCTTCGGATTCCCTTTTATTCCCGGGAATTCCAATCCACATGGGATAATCTGGAAAAGCACCAGGAGCAGAAATCCCCTCCAGCCCCACAAAAGCTGCTCTGGGACCTTTACCCCAAAAAACCCCAAAAACTGGAGCACAACAAAGAAATCCCCACCCAATCCATGTTTCATTTGGAATTCCATATCCAGGAAAACCCTGGATTTCCCTCCCACCTTTCCCTCTCCTCTCAGGCAAATGAAATAAATAAAAAGTTAAATAAATAATTAAAAAAAAATAAAAACTTACTTTGGGAAAAGCAGGATAACTGGAGCTCCCAGCACCTTCCAGGGTTTTGGGGGGAATTAAACCAAGCTCCAAGCTTTAAGGAATTCTCAGGATTAATTCCAGGTGGGAGTTAAAAAAAATAAAGGGAGTGGGAGCAGCTCGGGTTGGCTAATGAGGGGCTCCAGCTGCACCAAATTGGGATAAATCCCAATTTTTCTGCATTTCATCCTAGAGGAGGGACAGCTGGGAAAAAAGGGAATTGTTTTGTGCCTGAGGAGAACAAATTCCAGCTTAAAACCAATCCCAAAAACTCCTGGGGCAGCATTCCTGTGTGGATTCGAGCCTTGCAGTGCTTCCCAAATTTCTGGATTGCTCCATGTTCCAGCCAAATAATGATGGAAAAATCATTAAAAATCAGGAAAATGGGAAGGGAATCCAAAATCCAGGGAGCAGAGTTTCCACTTCCAGGGAAAATTATTCCTAACTGATATTCCAGAGGTTTCAGCTCAGGGGAAGCTGCTGCTGGAATATCTGGGCTGGGATGCAGTGGGAATTTGGGAAGGAACCCATCCCATCCTTTCCCCTCCTGCTCCTCATTCCCATTTTCCCATCCCCAGTACAAAAAGCCATGGATGGCAGAGCTGGGATGCCAAAAATCCCTCTTTTTTGGTTTTAATCCTAAGGAAATCCAGGAATTTTTCAGCTATCCAGATCCCCTTTTCTCAAGGATTACCTTCAAGAGTGCAAATATTTTTCTAGGAAAAGGGGGGACGTTTCTGGGATAAAGGGATACAAAGGCAGGAGAGGCTGGATCAAATCACATTGTTAGAAACATTCCATGATTTGGGAATTTCATCAGTTCCCCTGACTGGATCATCCTTCCCAAAAAACTGGATTGGAATTCAAACCATCCCAAATCCCTGCAGCTCCCACTCCCCCCAGGCACATTCCAGCTGCCATCACTTCCCAAGGATTCCCAGCTGAAAATCCTCAGGAAAATCCTTCCCAAGGATCCTCAGGATGCCTGAAATTCCAAGGAAAACCTTCACACCCTCACAGGGAGGGACGTGTGCGTTTTCCAAACATTCCTGGAATTCTGGGAATGTGCCCATTCCCTATCCCAAGCCCAGCACCCTGTGGGGGAAGAACCTTCCCTGATATCCAACAAAACACGAGCCTGGGAGCAATTCCAGTACTGGTCCTTCAATATTCCATGGAATTCCATGGAAGGAGGAATCTCATGGCAAATCTGGTCCCACATCTTGGGAAAAAAATTCCTCATCCCAAAAGATTCCCAGATTCCAAACGGGTCTGAGAAGAGCCAAGGGAGTGCCCTGCATTCCCAGCTGGTTTTGGAGAGATTATTTCTGGAAAAGGCAGGAAATAATTCCTCAGGATGCAGGCAGGCCTGGGAATTGGGAAAAGGGGCCATAAAAAGATCAAGGAGCTGATGGGATGGGATTTGTCAGGATTCAGGATTCCAGGGAAGGGTGACGGAGCAGCAGCATCCCAAATATCCAGCGTGTGACCAGGCTCCACAAAAAAAAATTCCTTCAAAAACAAAAAAAAATTCAAGGTAGAAAAAATAAGGGAAAGAAATGATTTTGTCCCTAAACCCATCCAGGTTAGGGAGAGTGGAATTATCCCAAAGGGATTTTCCACTGGAGGAAGGGGATTTAACACATTTCCTACAAGAATATTCCCCTTTGTAATAATCCTATATAATCCATATAGGGACTGACAGG
>VYXF01001117.1:0-19129 GCA_013397295.1 Polioptila caerulea
CAAACACCGGGCACTGGCAAACACCGGGCACTGGGATGTCGCGGCTGGAGCTGCCTCGGGCAAGCAGCGGGGCAGGGCAGCACAGGCGCCGACAGGGAAGCAGGACCGCAGGGAAGGAAAGGCGAGGTGGGGAGGAGGGCCAAGCTGAGCCTCCGGGCGAGCCCCGGGACTTTCCAAGAAATCCAAAGCAAATGGCACTGGCTGTGTCGGAGTTAATTGCTTCGCTGTGTCAAGGCTCCTCCCACAGCCCGATTTCTCAGGCATTTTTTGCTGGGTGCCCGGGCATCTGCCCCACGCTGCAATGGGGGTCGCTCGCAGCCTGATCGTGGAAGCGTTCTGTGCCCTGCTCGGCTGCCAGGCGAAGCCTCCCCGGGATAGAAAGGGCTCCCAACTCGTGTACAGTCCCTATGAGAATACTGATGTATAACATATGTTGAGGCATAAATTAAAATCAAATTGGTCCATCTCACCATAGGCTTTTTCATTCTTACCCTTCCAGTCCTTTTCCCCATCCCACTCTGGAGAATGTCAATTACACATGTGAAATGAAGCCTGTTTTCCTAATGCTTTAACTTGCTCTCTACACTCCACGCCACATCTTGGAAGCCAATGATCTTGGAGAAACTAAAGTTTCAGGGATGACAGCCTTTCCCCAGAAGGATGTGTACAGAACGTGTCCATCTCCAGACTGGGCTCAGATGAAACGTGGGCTGGCAATAAATGCAAGCACATGCCACCTCCCTGCTGCAGCCTTTACCCAGTGCTTCATGTCATGGTCAGAGGATGCCAATGTCACGATCGGAAGAGGGGTCTGGTATGATGACAGCTACCCCTGACAGTCATGCAGGAAGGAAACTGTAAATCGGCACTGAGTGAAACCTTGATGGACATCAGTGACAGACTGACCTAGGACACCCATCACTGAACAACCTCCTTCCTGGAGCTACTCCACCTGCCAACACTAGCCTGACCCAGAAGCTGCTAGCTGAAATTCTATCCCTCAAGCAATGCAAGTTGAATTGAGCCCCTTGTGGGCTGAAGGGTAAATGAATCCACAGGTGCAGATGAGACAGAAGAGTGGATTATCCCATCTCACAGCAACTCTACAAAAAAATTCGTCACCATTGTATCTTGCAGACCTGGATGCTTATGCTGGGAGTTGACATAACTGGAAATCCCACAGCATGTCCAAATGGATCCCTGAAGGTCAAAGAGCAAACCACATGGTAGAGAAACTGCCCCCTTCTGATCCTTGTCATATTCAGCTTCCTTTTCATGAGAGCCTCTCTCATTGTAGCCCTGCTGCTTTTAGCTGTTGCTCCAGCAGTGCAGAGGTCTCTCCAGGAAGATGGTGTATCCAGGGGTTCCCTTTGGGCCTCACATTGCTTTTGAGCAGACCTACAGAGGCAAGAGGCCATTGCTTTCAACCCTGGTGTTGAAACATCCTCACTACCACAGTGATTATGACGGGGACAAGTTTTCTGAATCTGGACAAGGCCTGGAAAGCCCTCTATTCAGAAGCTCTGAGACTCTGAAATGACAGCTGGCTCTAGTCTGACGAGAAGGGTCAGACATGACCCCTGCAGCTGATTTTACAAACCACAGGAGTCACACTAGACCATTCAAGCTGGGAACAAGTTGGTCTCAAAGCAACATGGTCTTGCTGCAAGGATTGGGCTGAGACTGGTCAAAGAAACTGATGTAAAAACACATTCAAAAGAAAAAGCAGAACAGGCACCACTGGATATGGACTTTCTATCTCCCCTCCCACTCTCAGAGAGCCATTAGCCAGCAGAAGTGTCACAAGCCTATTAGGCAATCGGGAAGTAACTAATTACATTAGTGGGGGTGCCCTCTCAGGTATTCAAACAAACACATGCTATGTGACTACAGCCTGCCAGTGCACCTGGCACACCCCCTGCTCTGAGACCCTCCACACCTAGAGTAGCTCAATATCCAGGAGTGAATTTAACCAACAGGACAAAGAAGGATGATCAAGATTAGCAGGTCTAGAAAGACCATGATAAAAGTGTGTGTAACCAGTGTGCTTTTCCTTGGAAAACTGTGAGAATTGGAATCAATCAGGCATACCACAACAGAGTGGTGTGAGGGAATCAGCTCACACACCCCTGAGATGTATTTGTCATAGGGGGGAAGTACAACAGCTGTCTAGCCATGTACAGTAGCAGTGTGTAACAGTTTTATGCTAAGAATGCCTGAATTAATTGGACCTTTGGGGGAACTGGGAAGACAAAGTGTAATTACTTGAGCTGGAATTTATCCAATTTGAAAAAATCCCTGATTATTTCTGGAAAAATTACTATGGGACCTTCCATAGCGAAATCCATTATTCAAAAGGACCCAGAATGCTGCATTTATATGTCCTACTAAAAGCTATCCAGTTCTGTAAAGAAATTGGTCAAACACACTTTTAAAATATAAGATGATTGTAAGGGGTTAATCTTATGCAGGCAGGTCTCATCAGTGAAAAATGCAAGCCAGTATATACCAATTGACTATCAGAGCAACAGAACTCCATACACTGATTTATAAATGCTCCATGTCTGGCTGCGGTGTGCTTACAACATGAGAGTTATTTAAAATAAAATAACTAAACATTATTTTTTTTTCATTCCTCTGGCCACCCTGAAGGCAGCTGTCATGTTGTGGATGTGCAGAAGCCTATTGAGAAGTGACCTGGAGTTAATGTCAATCTGTGAGCTTCTGAGCAGCTACAATTCTCTATCATTCAGCAAATTTTGCACCAAATGTGATTGGTTTATCTAAGTTGATTTAGTTAAAGAAATATTAAGGTAATGGATAAAGTTAAGCCTCTATTAGGCCAGTGGGTAATTTAACTAGGACAAACCAGGCTAGTGAAGCAAGCTGAACTGATCATGCTTTTGTGTTTAGACAAAGAGAAACATGTCCAACCTCTGTTCTGAGACTTACTTTTTAGTGGCTGGGTCTCTGCAGACAACTCACCTGGAGCACATGGTACTTCAGTTATGGAGCTGTCTGTGCAAACCTGTGTAAACTGTGAGCTGCCTGAGCGTCAGGCATTGTTTGAGAGCCCATCAGCCGCCGGCATGTGCCAGCAGGACAGGCTGGGGCTCAGCCTCCTGCTAGAAGCCACCTGGGATCTGATGCAGCCTGTGTGCAGCTGACTCACCAGCCCTGGGGTCTTGTTGTCTTGTTCTGAAATGAATGCAGTGGCAAAGAGCAACTTAGGGCATGCTCCCACTGGAGAAGGCTCTGCTGTTCAGGTAGCAAGAGGACATCTTCCAGGACACAGTGTCCCGCCTCTAAGGTGAGTGGCACAATTTAGTTATTAGAAAGCTAGGATGTATATTTTCGAACATCCACTGGATCTTTTTACAATTGCTTTGTGGAACTAAAACTCTGATAGTATTCATACAGGCTTTTTTGTCACATTCTTTTGAACACAAACCTGACAATTAAAATCTTAATTTAACAACAAATAAATAAATTTTTCTTGCTCATTCCCACTTATTCATATACAGGCTTGGGGGAGCACAGGACAATCTTTTAGATATCACGTGCCTATGGATAGCTGGAATTCATGGAACTCTGATATCAATAAATTACACTTTTATTTGGTTAGTGAAAGTTGGGTGCACCATTTGACACTTCATGTCTTGGATGTACATTTAATAATTTGATCCAGCTAATACACATTTAAGCTTTTATCCAGTAAAAATCTCCCTGGGACATATGGATTGACAAAGCTGATGACACTGTCCCAAAATTGGCTCTGAAGTGACAGTGGGCAGCTGTTACAGAACTCAGTGATGAAAGCTGATCTGGTTTCTTCTGCAGGCATCCTTGGAATTGCCTGCCCTCCAAACATTTCAGCAGAGAGAAAGAGGGATTGTAGCCAAAGGAAATGAGAAAGTGATAGGCATAAAAAGTGGAATCAGCTCAAATGCCACAGAGGGTGATGGCATAAGTCTAAACACAGGCACAGCTTTGCTCTCTTAAGAGGCTTAGCACTGTCTTCCCAGGGCTAGCTTTCACACAAGGGAGCATTTTGGCTCACTCTAAAGAAGAAATGAAGTGTTTAAAGGCATTTCAGGAATACCAGAACAAATTCAGTGCTAACATGATGGGGGAAATAGCTACCACCAGCAAAACATTTGCTTTGCTAGCACAGTCATGCTGCTGAATTTCTTTCCTTTTCTCTAAGTACGTTTGAGACACACTCCACAAAAAAAAAATTCAGGGGAAGATTATCAGAGAGATTATCTCAACACCCCTCCACCAAGTCTCCTAGGAACAAATAAAAACCAGTGGAAGTTCAATGCCAGGTTCTGAGCACCGATGGTTACAGGGACTAGAAATGCACAGCTGCCACCATGGAGGTAAACTTAGCTTAGCTCCCATCTAGTAGGAGCCATTTTCCAAACTCAGGGCTAAATATATGATGATGAGAGAAATTGCTACAGCATACTCCTCTGACAAGACTCCAGCTCCTGTCTCAGATGATTCCCAGTTGTGAGAACAGGCATCATCCAAAGAGAAAGCATAATACATGCCTTGATCTCCCCACCCAAAGAGCAGGGGAAGGGATTTAATATCTTCTGAAGCTATAATGTTATAATGGTCTTGTCCACTAATCAGGGAGAGTAATATCCTGGTGTTCTGAGGTTATTAGTAAAATTTCCATTAAATTTAACAGGATAAGAACAGGGCCTTTGATCACAGGGGATGAAACTGTCAAACCAAAGTTGCTGAGGAATTTTTGATCCAGTCTTTGCCCCTCTGGCTGATTAGATGTTTTGCAGGTAGCACCTGAATAGGAAAAGTGGAAAAGATCCTGATAGGGGTGCAGGGTCTGAATGAATGCTAAAACGCCCCTAGAAGCTTTATTTGCTGAAAACAGCAACCCTGCAAAAAGCCATGGGATAACATGGCAGCTGGTGGCTCCCCTTGGCAGAATAGAGATTTAGGACAGGAGTTCACAGTAGGAAAACCAATGCCCTCACAAGACACATAGGATCATACTCTGTAGTTTAAGCCCAAGGACTCCATGCTTCATGAGCTTTTCCCAGCATTTTTAACAGGAGACTGTGTTGCCCCTGAGGATAGCCTTGCCCCTGAAGGGAGGTAGGAGTATAGAAGAAACCAAGTGCAATACCCGGGACCCAGGGCATGAGAGTACCTAGGAATCAATGACACACATTTTGTGAGAGTCTGAAAATATAAACTGCACAAGCAGGTACAATGTGCTGTTCAGTGTTGCTGCTGGGGCTGAGCAAGCCTCTGCAAGGAAATGTGAGGCACGGTGGGTTGTGGTCACTTGGTGTTCAGATAGTGCTCATCCACAAGATCTTGCCTTAGTCTCATGTTCCCATAAAGAATTTCTGCTTTGAAAAATTATCAGCAGATATCAGGTCAGCTTCAGGAGCCAGACAGACTCTCAAGTACTGCAACATGCCCAAGTACTCCATCTGTTGATACATGGACATGTGAGTGTACAACCTGGGGGCTCTTACACACAGTATCCTTAGAAATCACGCAATATTCTTGGAAACAGATATTTAATAGTAAATAAAAGAGTACAAAAAAATGACCACCTTGTAGTTTCAAAAGGAATGACAACTGCAGCTCATCCAGTTGCACCCAGCAGTTGACATGAGCGCCCTTGTAGACAGAGTTAATTTTTGGGCAGATTGAGCTCAGCCAAGGGAGTAGCATGCCAGATACGAGTCAGCAGAGCAGCGCCAATGACCTGCCATGAAGCCACCATGAAATGCTCAGAGGACCAGCCAGAAAAGGACAGAAGTAAAAATTTCATCGATGTGACTGGCTGCTTATATAAAGCTAGTCCTCAGGAAAAAAAAAGCTCTGGAAGTGCCCTGCTTAATAGGGTCCTTGGAGGCTTTTGGCAGGAGGAAATACAAGCTGATATCACCGAGGCAGTATTCACCTGTGAGGAGTCTGGCCCTGTGAGTCAAGAGCACATTTTGTCACATGGCTATGGCAGAAGCATCTGCTGGGGGAAGTGCACAGTGTGTGTTTCAGAGGCAATTGCATTCAGTCCTTACTGCCTTCTGCCTGTCAGCACTCAGCTTCAACAGAGCTGCTGGGCACTGCAGCTACCCTGTGTTCCATGGTGCCTTCAGTCTCGGGAAGTGGGTCACCATCCTCCCAGCATTCAGCCACAGGGGAAAGCAGGAACAACCTGAAGGAATAGGAGGCAGAGGGCAGATAGCTATAGCAAATGAAGTCACACTTGATATTTGCTGTAGCTGCTTGCATGCAAAAATGCTCAGACAGGACTGGGAAGGAAGTGTTTACACACAGCCAGCCTGCAACAAGGGATAAAAATCATAATGTGTGTGGCTTTGTGGAGCCTCTACAGCATAGCTCTGTTGCCATGAAACAGGGGAAATGTTCCAAATTCTGATCACACAGAATTTCTGGGAGTGAGGAAGAGTGAGGCAAGAATTACAAACAATTACGTTCTGAGAAATGCAAACTGATAATCCTACTAATGTTTTTAGTTTTCACTTCCTATGTGTTATCCTAGACAAGGACATAGGGATTTTAGTTTTCTTTAGAAAGAAAAGCATGGAAATGCTCCTCTTCATCAACAAACAATGATCTGTGTGCTTCTGAGCAGGTGACTCTGAGCAGATGACTTGTAGGGAGGCATTCCCAGTTTAAGCAACTTGTCCAATGAAATTATATATCAAAATTTCAACCAAACTTGGAAGCAAAATTAATCTCTGAGGCTTTAACCTAAATTTCTGATGGTGTTTGAAAATAGGGAACTGGTTAGTATCCCCCCATAGAAAAAGAAAATATATTAAATGTTCAAATATTCATTTCAAAGAGACCTTCACAATTAATTTTAGTGATAACAAAAAACCTGATCTCAGTCATGTGGAGAACTGTATCCTGCTGAAAGTCACACAGAATATTTACTTGCTGCTGCGGCATCACTCTATTGCCCTGGCAAGGCCTTTCAACTCATGTTCTTTGCTCTCTTTCCCCACACAAAGCCCTAGACTTCTTTCCAAGCTGTGCAATCATTTGCTATGTAAGGTCCAACCTGCCATCTTTGCTGTCATCCGCTCACTCTTAATTTGGAGTCAAATATTTCACCCTCACAATTGTAATTTGTGAACATGAGGCAGTGCAGAGACAGTAAGGGAAGGTAAAATATTCCTACACATTTTCCCATTAGGACAGATTGTGTGGAGAAAACCAAGTTGCTTCTGGGCTCGTTTTCAACCCATGTCATTATTTTGGTCCTTCTGGCACTCCTGTATGTTCCTAAAGACAAACTGCATTTGTGCAATTAGGTAGGGTCAAGCTTAACATTTGAAAGTTAAGGTAGAAAGGAAGGACACTCCTTCCTGACATTTGGGGGATGTAGGGCCCTTTTCTTATTCTGGTAGGTTTTGTGGGAGATCCTGTGGAAGCCTTGGAGTTGTACATGTATCAGAGTTTTCCACAGTCATAGATGCAGGGATCCTTGGGCTAGCAGGAAGTTTGGTTCCTCAGTCTTCACTGAGATGCTGAAACAGACAACACTGATAATGTGGTGCACTTAGCACTCTTGGTGCTCAGTCTGCAAGCACTGCAAATGACTCTGATGGGCAAATCACCTGCAGGGGCTTTAATCAGCTCCTAGGAACCAGCACTTAGAAGGACACCTTCAGTTTTCAAAACTTCTAGACTTAGGTTAAGGTAACATCTGAAAACAAATGACAGGACACAAAATATCAGAAGGAAGCACGTGTTTTGCCTTGATAAAATTAGTGCAATCTTTGGCAAAATTGTATTGACTTTTGGTAGCTGGGAATTCAAAATGTCTATTAAAGTTCCTGCTGTTTGCCACACATTAATCTAATGAGTTGCCTGTGAAATAAACCATTAGAAAAGCCCTTGTTAAATTGTATCAAAGTAAATGGTTATCTAAAATAGACACCACAGGGAGGTTCTTAATTAGTCTGTTGTCATCTGGGACTGAAAATGCTTGCGGCAGCATGAGGCTAATTAATTTCTCATCCTGCCACATTGCAGCTTCCTGTCAAAGTACAAGGTACGATTCAAAACACACCAATGGCTGGATGTTCCTTTTCAGAGACCGTGACAGCAGCAGAGAAGTGTTCCGGATTGGCCTGTGCTCACTTTCCATGGGGAGATGGATTGAGGGGGTGTCCAAGCCAGGTGACTGTGCCTGGGATAAACTGTCTAGACAAGGAGTCTCTGATGCCCATATTCTATTGCTTCAGCTGCACATTGCTTCCTGGACGAAAAATGAAAATTAGTTTTGGAAAGGAGGGCATTTTGAATCACCTGGAAGCCCCAAGGATGTGCTTACACAAGGGTCTTTATCCTTTGTCAGGGTGACACTCCACAAGTTGTGCCCATCTGCTTGTGGTGTGGCAGTCAGGGAAGCAGGAAGCACACTGGCTTCTCCTTTTACAGTGTCTTCCCTGGCAGGTCTTGGGGCTAGACCTGTGACAGCTGTCCTGATGCAACATGACTTCTGGGAATAGGCCAGCTAAAGAGACAGTGCCCACGGACCCTGGTGACCCAAAATGCCATCAGAGCCTGAGGAACCACTTGCACTTTGCAGGAAGGAGCAAAAAGTTACAAAATATCTATTACTATGTCTTTCCTATCACCATGCCAATGAAAAATTTATTCTCTGGTGGAAGTGACTTAAACAGTTTTGCACACACTTTGGACAGTATTTCACCACAGCCTGCAGAGCCAAAAAGGAACCTGCTGTGTGCCCTTCTTTGTTGGCTGGAGATCCCTTGACAGAGGACAGAGGGCACCTGATGCCTGACACTGGATGTAGAGATGGGGCCTCAACCAGGGAATGGCTGGTGACAGGCTGTGAAGGGCCAGCAAGAGTAAATAAATTAGGTAAATATTCTCTGGCACCCTCTAAACCTAGTATCTCTGGGATGTGGTAAGGAACATCCTTGCTCAAATGAAGCTGCCCCAAGTGGCCTGAACTTTCTCTGCTCCTGGTAGAGTGCAGGGGAAATTAGGGTAGGTAGAGGAACGGGTCTGGCCCTTCTGAGCTTGGCTCAAGGCTTGGTTTGCACCAACCACTCCTGTGGGATGGCTGGAGACCTTCACGTGCTCTGTTCCTCCTCTGCAATATTTGCAGCTGTTTTTACAGCATCCTTCCCTGTTTCTTCAGAGACACAGGTCTGTTCTATGGAAAGGCAGTGAAAAGCAGTGTATTTACACCCACGCTTGCAATCAGGAGCCATTTGATATCCCCTGATATCAGCATGCAAGGGTTTCACCAACTCTAAATGCTGCAAGCACTCCAAGTATATAGCAATAAAAACTTTATTACACCCCTGCATCAAATGCCTTTGAAGCAGAAGAACACCCTACTATACTGAAATGTCTGTAATGCTGGCTAAGTCCTCCCCAATCACTGTCCTTCACCCTTTGTGGTTACACACCTCCTCATGTAGTAAACATCAGGACCTGGTCTATGCATAAAGCATTCACAGAGCTGCGCTCCCAGCACAATGGACACACAACCCTTCCTTTAAATACTGCTCCCTGACACAGTACAGTACCATGACTGACTCATGGTTGTTGTCATCTCACCATCTTCAATGGCTTAGTTAGATAATGGATACTTATGGGTGCAGCTTATGGGAAAAGGGAACAAGTCCATAGGAAGGAAATGTGAAGCTGTCCACATAAGCTGCCTGATTAGTCAGTAGGGCACTAAGGTTAATCAAGTACACATTTAGCCACTCATATAAGTGATGTCAGTACAAGTCAGTTCTTAATTTTTAGACATGCAAGGAGGCATGCAAGGGCCATGGTGATGCATATGCGTTTTTCTCTGGACAACAGAACATCTGATTTTTCCCCACACTATCACAGAAGCCTTACCATACTACCACTTCCTACCCACGCATTGCACTATCCATGGAGGAAAACAGCAAGATCTTCCTAACAACCATTTCTGCAGATTATTCCCCAAAATCCTCTTGGAGGATATCTGTGTGTACAAACTCAAACACTGTTTCCTCTGAAGGCAGTCTTCAGCACATTAAGAGTGTTGGAAGGAAACCTGGACAGACTCCTGTCACTCCCTGATCTTGGTCTCTGGTGCACCCAAAAGCCAAAGAGGAAAAAGGAAATTTCACAGTGTATACATGCTTTTGTCTGGTTCCCAGCTGTGCTTATTGCTAGGTGTTGATCACTGGGACAGCAGAGCTGGCCAACATCTGTCTCATAGGTCACCTCTCTCCTCTGATCTTTAGAGAGGCTCTGAAGGCTCTGCACAGCAGCCACCAGCAGCAGCTAGCTGGGCTGAGATGTCCCCACAGCTGCTGGAGGGCACTGGTTGAGAAACCTCCTCTCAGATACTCGGTTTGCTGGGTGGCAGAGGGTGAGGTAGGAGGTATTTCCCAAAAGCAGCAAGAAGCAGGGCTGCCAGGGACATGCCTGAGAGTGAGGGGCTGCCATGGGACCACAGCAAGTCATTCCTGGTGCCTGCAGCCATGTGATGGCTGATTATCTGCTGGAGCAGATCGTTTAGGGAAGCCATCACTATTTGACAGGTATTAGACAGGCTGCCTCCTGAAAAAAAGTCAAATTTTAAGTTATTTAACAACATAGCTGCCCTGTGACTTATATGCACACTTTGTTCCCCATTGCACTCTTTTTCTCAGAGAATTCCAGGTGTACCATGCAGATTTCACCTCTTCAAAGAGAGTTGCCTGTGTCCCCATCTTCAGTAAAAAATTATTTGCCTATCTCTCACAACTGCCCCTGCACACAGTGATGACAGCATGCTCAGTCTGTGCATGCACACATGTCCACACTCATCCATTATTTTCTCTGCCATAAAAGAATCACAGAATGGTGCATGTTGGAAGAAACCTCCAATTAGGCAGGGTCATCTACAGCAGGCTGCCCAGGACCATGTCCAGATGACTCTTGAGTATTTCCAAGAAAGGGGACTGCACCACCTCTCTGGTCAACCTGCCCTAGTGTTTATTATCCTCCCATGGAAAAAATGCTTCCTGAAGTTCAGAGGGAAACTCCTGTATTTCACTTTGTGCCCACTGCCTCTTTTTTATCACTGGCCAGCATTGGAAGGAGCTCTGCTGTGTCTGCTTTGTGACCTCCCTTCATGCACTCAATAGACATTGATGAGATCCCTCAGAACCTTGTCCTCTTCAGGCTGAACAGGCCCAGATCCCTCAGCCTTTCCTCACAGCAAAGGTGCTCCAGTCCCTCAGTTATCCTAATGACCCTCCCTTTGAAGGGTCCATTGAGGAATGGATTCTCTGCAGTGTGTTTATGGCTGTACTGCATCAAAGAGCACAGAACTAGACAAAGTACTATAGGGATATCCTCACCAGCTCTGAGTAAAGGAGCAGGATCACCCCCCAGCTGGCTAGCAATACTCCTTCTAATGCAGCCCAGGACATCGTTCTCCTTCTTTGCCACAAAGGCACGCTGCTGAATTATGTTCAGCTTGGTGTCCCCCAGGATCCCCTGGTCCTATTCTGTCAAGCTGCTTTCCAGCTGGGAAGTACCTAACATATATAAATTTTTTTCTCCCCACGCACAGGATTTGGCATTTCCCCTTGCTGACTTTCATTAGGTTCCTGTCAGCCCATTTCTCCNGACATCGTTCTCCTTCTTTGCCACAAAGGCACGCTGCTGAATTATGTTCAGCTTGGTGTCCCCCAGGATCCCCTGGTCCTATTCTGTCAAGCTGCTTTCCAGCTGGGAAGTACCTAACATATATAAATTTTTTTCTCCCCACGCACAGGATTTGGCATTTCCCCTTGCTGACTTTCATTAGGTTCCTGTCAGCCCATTTCTCCAGGCTGTTAATGTCCCTGTGATGGCAACATGGCCCTCTGATATCAGCCACGACTCCTAGTTTTATGTCGTCTGAAAAATTCCTGATTGTGAACTCTGCCTCATCATCCAGATCATTAATGAAGACTGTTAAGGAACCAGTATTGACTCCTGGGGTACACTGCTAGTAACTGTCATACAGCTAGGTCTGCCACCAGTCATCAGCATTTGGGTCTGCCCATTTGAGCAGTTTTCAATCCAGCCCACTGTCTGCTCACCTAGCCATACAACAACTGCCTGTCTAGGAGAATTTTATGGGAGACAGTCTCAAAGGCCTCGCTGAAGTCCAGGTAGTACCCATGCTCCCCTCATCCAGCAGGCCAGCTGTTTCACTGTAGGCTATCTTGTTGATCAAGCATGACTTCCTCCTTTGTGAATCCATGATGAGTGCTTCTGATTATTTTCTTGTTATTCATGTGCCTGGAAATGTTTTCCTGGACTAGCTGCTACGTCTTAGCAAAGGTGTAAATGTGGCATGAAGTAATCGCAGGTCAGGGAATCAGGACTGTTATGACAAAGATTTCATTTCTTCTTTCATATCCACAGCATAAGATGATATTTTTAAAGACATATTTGCATTGTTTAAATGAGCTATAGACTTTGATTATATCCATCCCCATTTAAATTTGCTTCAAATAATTAGCCTGGGAAGTTCCAATCTTCCAGAGCCTGCAAGAAACATGCATAGCCTTTTGATCAGTTCCCTTAGTTTTATACTAAATTTTCCTAAACAGATAGGAAGGATGTCAGCAAGCTTCACAGAAAGAATTAGTCATTACAGGAACCCTAATACATGGTTATGATTATGCTCAAAACTGCTTTAAAAGTGTTCCAGCATATCAAAAATTATTAGCTTCTTCTGCAGAGATAGGTCAAGACAACCTATTTTCCCTTCCTCTTTCTCCATAGACAAGCAACTCAATTAGAGACCCCCTTTAAGAAGTGTATGCTAAGTTCTCTGGGACAAAGCAAGCTACCCATTATTCACCACTGTGCGTAATACGTGGTACTTGTGGGTGACTCCCCTGAGTTTATTGCATCTTTTGTGAGCAATTTTTGATAGAAGAAATAAAGTATATTTAATCAGAAGTTTCCCAAAGGGGAAGAGCACATTAGGCAGAGCAATGCAGATAGATAAAGTTCCCAGTGAATTATATTGGCTAATTTATTGCCTGATGCCGTGACTCATACAGCAGCTTGTAGCTCTTCCACAGCAATCCTGCTAAGTCCCCGAGGTCACCTGAAGACGGATGCATGACTCATTACCAGGGTTTCTGAATCCCAGTCCTAGTGTGATGGCTCAGTGACAAAACACAAGCCCTTCAGGCTTCTGATATTTCTCTTTTGCCCCTTGTTTATTGATTAGATGCTCTCATCAGCAGAGTCCTTCCACATCCAGCCAATCGGCCAGCAAGCAGCAGTCAACCACAAATGGTTGTCTACAAAGAGAAAGACCCATGGGCTTGAGTGAATAGTCAGAGCCCAAAAATCCTCCCTCAGGTGAACTTCTTGTGCTTCTTGTGCTTGAGGACATAAAGACACAGAGAAATTTTGAGAGCAGTCTGGAGGCATGGAAGAGGCATCAGAAGTGGCTACACAGACCCCCTAAGAAATATAAATAAGGTAACTATCATATGTGGAGCTTGGTAAACAACAAGCATTTTCAAATGGAGAAAAAGAATCTCTTAACAGAGTTATATGAGGATCACAGCACACAGTTGCACACTACAAAAAAATTGTCAAGTATTTCCTTTTGTATATGCTGCCAAGAAAACACAATGTACAAAAAGGCCTGGAGATGGATGTTGCGCATTCAGCATCCACTTTCAGCAAGGAGTACTTGCGGCAGACAGGAAGAACTTTTGTGAAGCAGCTCTTGAGCAGGTTTGAAGTGCCTGCCAGTGACCTCAGCAGAATGACTGACTGTCTCCTCAAGCTAATGGGGTGGCTCAAATATGTGCACAAGTGCATTAGTGTAAAAGCTTGAAACCTGAGTATCCCAATCCACACAGAACTTGCCAGCAAAACAAGTCCCATGTTCCATATCCAAATTATAGATAGGACTTACATGATCACATACTCAAAAACAGTATCAAGTTTTAGCATTACCACAGAGCTTAGAAGATGAAAATTAGAGTCTAATTTTACCTATGATGTTATTAAGGGCTTGTGGAGTTCTTGGATAGTATGGCTGAGATCTTATAGGAAAGCCATTGTAATCTATCAATTCAAAACTCAAAGATCTGCCAGATCTTTTAATTTTAGGATTCTAAAAAATATGGCACAAACACTTTTCCATGGATTTTGCAGTACTGCCCGGTCAGAGGAAATCTTTGCTCTTGTAAAAAGCCATTGACTGAGGCAGACAATCATATCTGCAAAACAGCAGGTTCAGAGAAGGGTTTAAGAAAGAAGTACCAGAAAAAATTACCTGTCATTCAACTGGTACCATTTTCACCACATCCATCTCAGTCCATCCCTTCCTGATCTCTGTCTTCTTAACCTACATGAAAATCCAAAAGGAATGTAGTACATCTAAAGCTGCTTATCTAAATATCTGTTTTGGTTCCTCCATTAAGAAAGGTCAAAGACACTGATGACATGACTAGAAATTCAGAAAAAATGGATGAGAGAAGGATGAGATATTCAGCAACTTTTTTTCATTGTCAATCTCTCTTCTCACATCTCTTGAGTGGATGGACAGCAAGGTGGGGGCTGGGTGAGAAAAGTGCTCTCTTCCTTAAGAGATCAGGTTACTGATCACCTGAAGAACCAGAACATTTATGTCTATGGGATCCGCTGAGATGCATCCCAGAAAGTCCTGAGAGAATTGGCTAATGTAGTTGCCAAATCACTCTCCACCATATTTGCAGAGCTATGGCAGTCAGGTGAAATCCCCAGTGGCTGGAAATAGAGAATTAATAGAGTGACTACATCAGTGGACAAGGGAAGGGCTGTGAATGTAATTTATCTTCTGTAAAGCCTTTGACATGGTCCCTCACACCATCCTGCTCTTTAAGTTGGAGAGAAATGATCAGTGGACTTTTAGATGGATAAGGAATTTGTTGGACTGTCGCATCCAGAGGGTAGTGGTCAGCAGCTCAGAGTGGACATCAGTGACAAGGGATATCCCTCAGGGGTTGGTATTGGTACCAGTGTTATTTAATATCTCATTAATGACACAGATAAGGGTATTTCATGCACCCTCCGCAGATTTGCAGATGAAACCAAGGTAAGTGGTGTGGTTGACATTCCTGAAAGACAGGATGTCATCCACAGGGATGTGGATGAGATGGAGAAGTGGGCCCACAGGAATCTCATAAAGTTTAACAATTCTCTCAGCTTTTTGTTGTAGGAAAGATGCTCCATACCTCTAATAATCTTAGTGGTCCTACTCCTTACTCACTCCCATAGGTCCATGTCCTTCCTGTGCTGGGACCCCAGAGCTGGATGCAGGGTTCCAGGTGGGGCCTCACCAGAGCAGAGCAGAGGGGCAGAATCCCCTCCCTCCCCTGCTGCCCACGCTGCTCTGGATGCAGCCCAGGACACGTTTGGCTCTCTGGGCTGGGAGTGCCCATGGCTGGGTCATGTCCAGCCTCTCACCCACAGCACCCCCCAGTCCTTCTCACAGGGCTGCTCGATCCATTCACAGCCTGTGCTGATACTGGGGATTGTCCCAACTCAGATGCAGCACCTTGCACTTGGTCTTGTTAAATCTCATAAGATTCCCACGGGCTCAATTCTTAAACTCATCCAGGTCCCCCTGGATGGCATCCTGGCCTACAGGTGTGTCCACAGCACCACTCAAACCACTCAAAGCAGGTTGGCTGTAAACCTGTCAAAGGTTCTCCATCACTGACAAAGACATTAAAAATACTTGTTCCAAGGCAGATCCCTAAGGGACACCATCTATTACAATCTTCATGTGAAAATTGAGCTGTTGACCACCACCCTCTGGGTATGACTGTTCAATGAATTCCTCATCCACTGAGGAGCCCACCCAACAAATCCTTCTCTAGACAATTTAGAGAACCACTGGGTAGCTTTTAATAGGAAAGGTCAGTCCAGGGAGGGTGAGAGATCAATAGTTCCCAGAGTTCTCTTTCCTAACTTTTTTAAAGGTGGTTCAAATATTTCTGCTCTTCCAGTCATCTGGGACTTCTCCTGACTGCCAGGACTTTTCAAGTACCATGGAGAGTGTCTTGGCAACAATGTCAGCTAACTCTGGGATATATCTGTCATGATTTCACTCCAGCCAGCACCCAAACTCCAGCAGCCACTCCCTCACCCCCTTACCACTGGAATTGGAGAGAGAATCAGAAGTGTAAAAGGTAGAAAATTTACAGGTTGAGATATAGACAGTTTAACAGGTACAATAAAGTCCATGCATGCAAACAAAGCAAAACAAGGAATTAGTTCAATGCTTCCCAAGGGCAGGCAGGTGTTCAGCCATCTCCAGGAGAGCAGGGCCCCATCACACCTGACAGTGACCTGGGCAGACAAACATCACTCCAAACATTCCCCCCTTTCTCTTTCCTCCCCCCAGCTTTATGTACTGAGCAGGATGTCACATGGTCTGGAATATCCCTTTGGTCAATTGGGTCACCTATCCCAGCTATGTCTCCTCCCAACCCCTCATGCTCTCCCAACTCCCTCACCAGCATGGAAGTACAAACAGCAGCAAAGGCCTTGGCTCTGTGTAAGCCCAGCTCAGCTCAGCTCAACATTGTATTCAGCACAAATTCAAAACACAGCCACTGTGAAGAAAATTAACCCTATCCCAGACAAAACCAGCACAGCATCTCATCAGATCCCACAGACACACATGTTCAGGTTCTTCATGTGATCACAAACCTGATCCATTACAGTAGAGAGCACTTTTTCCCTTCACTCCCCATTCAGCTGCCCATCCACTCAAGAGAGGGTAAGAGAGGTTGCCATTGAAAAATGAGATAAAAACGTGGTTGAGTACCTAATTTTTGTGTACAGCACCAGAACATAAACATATTTTGCCTCAAAGGAATGATTTTTTTTCTCTGGTAATGAACAGGATAGAAAATTGAACCATTTGCATTGTTGCTCAGTTGTGTTAAGTGGCACTTGCTGATCTCTTGAATTCTGGCTTGGAAAGACAATTTTAACAATTGTGGCATGCTTTCCTGGAACTAGGTGATTGTTTTCCCTATCTATCCCCTCCTGCTGGAAGCATACAATCTTGTCTTGAAATCACTCACAAAGGGACAAATTGAAGACATTTAGTTCCACCTTTGTCCTGACATTTTCTGTGTTTTTCTGTCCACTAACAGCTTTCTGTTCCAAAGTAGATGTTCCCTCTTCCATCTCAGTAAGCCTGTCGCTTAAATTTGAAGGGCCATTTTTACTCCTGTTAGATATTCTGACATGTACTTCAGCTCTTACAGCAATTTTCCCCTCCACAAATGCCACTAATATTTACATTTCTGTGTCCTTTTTCTATCTCTGAAGGACTGTTGATGAATACAGCTTCAGGTAATTGCTTTTCCCAGGCATCATAATTTGTTTTTCAACAAAAGAACAATTTCCAATTTTTTGAAAAACTACTCAACTGCACCAGGGGAGGTGAAGGAAGGTCAGGGAGCAGGAACAGTGACTTTCGTGGCCTTAGTTACTAACATAACTTCATAACTTACAGTTTACAACATTTTAGTTATATGGGACAAGCTTGCTGAAGGTTAATAACTTCCTTTCACCCAGAATCTAGCTGATGGATAAAAAAAGGCATTATTCTTTCCAACGTGAGAACATAAACACTGTGTATCTGAATAACAGCAGATGGAAAGAAATGGCAAATTTTCACTCTGGAAAATAGGAGCTGAGAACTCTACTGTCATTTCTCCTACTACTAAATCCTGCACAGTGGCAAAAGTAGAAGTTAACTTGTGCTGGCTAGAAGGTTTTGATTTTTAAATCTTTCAGTCAAGAAAGGTATTTCTAACAGAGTCCAAAATATTCCTGTTTCAGCCCACTCTGCAACAGGTGAGAGGTTCAGTGTGAATTTTACTGGACAATTTTCTGGAGAGCAAGTTGAAACAATGATCATGATCCATTACAAACTTTTAATCTTAAACCCAGGCCATTGCCACTGACTTTAAAACTCTCCCCAGTATGTACTTCTACTCCCATTTACTCATCCTTCAAATGAAACAGTAAATACCATAACCTGATACCTCATTTATGAAGTGTCCTGTATGGCAGTAGTTGTTCCTACTTACAAAATTATATTCTTGCAAGACAAGATTATAATATTCTCTTGCAAGACAAAATTATACTCTCTGCAAGACAAGTTGGAAACCTACAACACAGAGGTGCTCTGTTGATGTTGTAGTGTAGGGAGAGTAAATAAAACCCATGCATTTCATGACCTGAGAAACATCTGAGTGTTTTCTAAATTGGCTTCTCTGAGCTTTCCAAGTTTGTAGTATGAGGAAAATGAATCATGTTAATGGGAAAACTTAAAGAAACCATGGTTTCACAATTTTAGTTCAGAGTGTCCTTTCCTGTTACCTTAATTTTCTTGGAAGCTTTCTAGTATTACTCTTTTTTGTCTCCCAATATCTCTGCCCCAGGTGAAAGCATTTAGTCTTTTGTATCACTGGCAATCTGCCTGAAGATGCTGCTGCCTTTCCACATTCCCACCTATTTGAGATCCTTTTCTATACTCATTCAGCTGGTGGTGCTTACTTCAAATTACCATCACCGAAGTGCATCAAATCACAGGGACAGAACGTCACCATCACAGTTGGCAGGCCACAGATACTAAGGGAACCCCAACATCTGTGTTCATTCTTGGGGCGGGAATAACATCAGGAGAAGCTTTATCCCTAAGGGCCACCTTCAGGATGAAATCCAGCTGTCACAGAGCATCTCCTGAAGCCTTGCTCTCCACTGGTGCCTGACTCGGGAGAAGACTCGGGGCAGGACTGCTGTCTGCCCGGGAGAGGATTTACTTCGCAAGCCCCGTCCTCACCAAGAAGAGGCTTTAGGTGCGAGGGCCCACAGGGAGGATGCACATGCTGGCTTCCCAAGGAAAGACGCCCGTCGGGGGTCCGCTCCCCTTCGCCCGAGAGGGAAAGGCTGCCCGGGGTGGCGGCAGCGGCCGGTCAAGCAGCGGTGGCCATCAGGTAGGGGCAACCCCGCCAAGCCCCCGCGCCGGCCCCGCAGGATCCCGCGCCGGGCGGTGCGCGTACTC
>VYXF01001118.1:0-52535 GCA_013397295.1 Polioptila caerulea
GCCTCCTCTTATCGGCACAATTGGAACAATGCCAAACTACAACATCAGGATATACCAATAAAATAGCTTGGCACCTTGGTTATTCTAAAATGGTTATGTAATTACGAGTTAGTGATTCTGTTCCTCTTTCTTTTCCTCTTTGCTAGTCACCAACTCGGTCAGCCTAATGAACAGAAGAAAACCAGAAAGATTTTTTTTTCAATTTTTCAAGCATTATAACTGACAGCCAAGTTTTTCCTTGGTTTTCTGGCTGATTGGTTTGTTTGTTTATGTGACTGTTGAACCAGAGCAGTCTATTTCTAGAAAATTAGTGTATTTAGCATATTTCTATCCAGTTGGTTTAGTTTATTTCTTTTAGAAACAAATAATTTATTTACTTTTATGTACTCTTTGAATCATCTTTCCTTAAATGCAGACAATAACCTTCTTTTCAGGCTTTTATCTTGAGCATTTAAGCCTCTAAGTACTTTACTTTGGACTTGAATAACTTTAAGGAGAGAATAAATGTGATTCTAAAAAAATAATATTTTTAATTATTGAGTTTTCCTTGGAGAGGATGACCCACATATTTAAATCTAGAATATGACTTGTCTGCTTTTGAGCTGTGAATATCAAATCATTAGGGTCAGGAATCTAATTTAATCTGCAGTATTAAACATGCAAGGCTTTTTAGTCCTTGAGTTTTCTTAAGGAAGAATAAAGTGATGGGATGATGATGACATATTCTTTAACTAGCATCTCAAGTTGGTGAATTTAATGTTATGGCAAATATACATCTCAGAACAAATTGTATTTGTAAACACATAATGAAGTAATTAATTTCTCCTAGCATTGGATTCAGAGAAAATAGTTTTTATGACTGAGACAAATGCCACAAGTAGTAAGCATTAAACCAAGAGTTAGAGTTTTGCCTGAAATAGATCATGAATATGTAAAGACTGTGAATAAATATGAACTGGATAACTGCTATGTAAGTATGTGTAATTTATGTATTTTCTTTTTTGCCTTTCTCTCTTCGACCTCTAGTTTGTTTAGGTTAACAAAGCATAGGAAACTTTATTTCTTTATTTCTCCTTGTATTTATAGAAAGTAATGGTGTGTTTTTAGAATACAGATAATTTAATAATATCCTGCTTTCAAATATACCATGCTCAGGCCAGCTAGAACTGCAAGAAAGAAAGTCATGCTATGAACATTTAAAGATAATATTAAAATTTATTTAAATTATATAGAGAAGTTATTTAATATGGCAGCCAGAAAAAGAAGAGGGTTTTGAAATTATATGTTTCCCAGCTCAACCAAAATTCAGTCTACATTGCAAAGGAAACAAAGAGTCAAAGTACGTATTTCCCTGAGGACATTTCCTAAAGATAGTAACAATATATTATATAAACACATATGCACTAGTTAAAAACATAAATCAGCCATGCATATGTGTTGAATTAAGGCAGTACAGTTGACATTTGCCTGATACTTCCTGATTTTGATGGAGTTTTTAAACTTTCCTTCTAATTAAATATAGTAGCATGGATTCTTGTCTCGTACAGACAAGAAGAGTAATACACTGATTTCAACACCATGCTATGGATGTTGTGGTGTCAGATTTTAGCTTTCAGTAGTTTTCCAACTGAATCTGTGTTCCAGAAGAAGTGGTTGATGTGACTTGCTGCCATAATTCAATCTGACTAGTTTCACACATGTACTTTCAGTATGTAGTCCTCAGTTTTTGAATCTGTTAGTTGAAAACTACCAAAGAGCTCCGGTCCATTGTGCCAAGTATTAACCTGTGGGAACAAACACACAGTGTTTTTAAATTGCAGCTGTGTTTCTGCACTGGGCAGTACTATAATCTCAGTTCATACCTGGGTCCAGATAAGCACTGTATAGCTTTTACATTAACTTGTATAGCTCCGGTTGGATTTGTTAATCTACCTCAGGTCTCAGGTCCTGTTGCATTTCTGAGATTGACATGGTAGTTGTCTATCACAGAAAAACATGGTAGTTGACAGAATAGAAACCTCATTCCTGTTGTTTCTCCTGTGATGAGAAACTGGAAATTGATCTTTCAGTCAATCCTTGAAGATCTGACTTTTGTCATAGTCAGTGTCTCTTCTGTCATGAAGGTCATGTCCATTTTACATAAATTTGCAAGAAATTGTGCACTGCTTTTGTAATAGTTTTTGTTGCACCAGTTTTGTTTTCCTCTCAGCCTGGGAGAGATGTAGAAAAACACGTGATGAGATTGCTCTGATTTAGCCCAGTTGGAGTCAGGGGGTAGTGGAAATCCTAGTTTTCCGAGGTAGAGTTCCCTCACTCACTTCCCAAGACAAAGTCACTCCTATTTCAACTACGAAAGAAAGAGTAGAGAGGCAGAAGGGAGTAGTTGCACATGTCAGGGGTAGGAGCTGGAAGAAGATGTGGAAGCTGGTTCATCACTGTGACCTTGCCCCACTTGCCTACCCATCCTAGAGAACGGAGAGAGCTATTCAACAATCCCTGTATCCTCACAATTTTGGCAAAATGAGAGGCAAGGATGTTAAATATCCCTGAAATGGG
The DNA here is from genome assembly GCA_013397295.1 of Polioptila caerulea. Classification (NCBI taxonomy): domain Eukaryota; kingdom Metazoa; phylum Chordata; class Aves; order Passeriformes; family Certhiidae; genus Polioptila; species Polioptila caerulea. The sequence goes on from VYXF01001118.1 coordinate 2,557, forward strand.
ATTTTCACAGGATCCACAACTTAGGGATCAGAAAGAATTTGCAGTTTATAGCACTGACTTCTGTAGTTCAATTCACTGCTGCTCTTTTTGGCTTTTTAACATGAATTTGAAAAGTGCAAACTGTTGCAAAATAGTTACTTACTTTTCTTTGTATGATTTTAGCTATCTTTAAGTTGGAGAAGGAAGTTAGCTTCAAATAAATCCAGTTTTAATTTATAAGTGTAAATACATAGTGAGGATTCTATATCATATTTTCCAGACAATCCAATTAAAATCTGGTTAGATTCAGCATTTTACCTTCTTTCACAGTGCATAGTGCTGCTGCTTTCCTTTTTCTTCCTGGGGCCATGACTATAGTGAGGTTTGGTCAAATTTATTTATAGATATTGCCCAGAATATATATTCTGTGGTAAACTCCAATTACTAAAAATAAACTGAACCTTGTGAGAGATGTTTGGCTTTTGTTGTCATAATAAAGATGAATATGTAGTTCTGCCTTGCTAAGGAACGATTTAATACTTCTGACATAAGCATTTTATCACTTCAGAATTTTCAGAGAATCTCAATTCAGTTAATTAGCCATTTTCTATATGGGTTTTGTCAGGCAGGATGCAGTCTTGAAAAGATCACCTTTAGTCTTCAAAGTCTCAGCACACTTGAGCATGCAATTGCATTCCATTTAAAGGAATAGGAGTTGTGTCCATAACCATCCTTATAAAATGCTGCTGGATAATATATTACTTATCCAAAGCTGCAAAAGAGGAGAGCACTCTTAAAATTGGCACAGTATGAGAAATGGTTCATTGTAGTGAGGTTCGTTTATCATATTAGTGATGGCACTTTCTTTAATTTCTCAAACACAGAATTTTTTAAATACAGTCACTTGAGATGCAAATTGTGAAGGAGTGGATGTTTTTGCATGATTTGCTATTGACTGCTATGGAAAGCTTGTGTTTTGTTGCAGCCCCCAGACTTTCACAATGTAAGCATGCATTTAGAGTGTGCATTTGCCTGATGTGTTGTATAGCATCAGATTTTTTTACACAGACCTCTTTAGGGAACATCAGCATGCTGACCATCCAAAGTTCTCCTAGTGGTGTTCTTTTTAATAATAAAATAAACTGTGTGCCTGGGTTTATTTGTTTAAGAAATATACAAACATGAACATGGAAACATAATCCTTCAATTTTTACTGTTTACTCAGATATTTGTAATTGACATGGGAAATCTGGGTTGGAATAGGTCTAGAAAGAAAATATATCAATAGAGGATCTAGGTTTGTAACTTCTAGTGTATGTGATTGTGTTTTGGATTTTTTAGTGATACTGGTCTCAATGACTGGATATAAACCAGTAACTGCAATATATCACTGCCTTGGGCGTTTTTTTTATTGTCCTTTGTCAGAAAATTTGCTGGTAATGAGAAAGTGAGCACAGTAAGAATGAGATTGACGTCGATGGTACATTTTCAAATGGCCACAAATTATGGGAAGGAAAACCTGTGTGTATGAAAAAAAGGCTACCTTTGATTTTTAATTAGCCCAAACTTTGTGGTTATATTTGGGAATTTGACAGGGAGGTTCACTGTTTATATGTTTTAACTAGTTTTACTAGTGTTTCCCTTATTTTCAATTACATGTATACTATTTCATGACAATTAACAATTTTGAGTTTTGCGAGGTTTTTGGCAGTGCTCTACTTGAGGTTGTCATCACAGATCTGTGTTTTATGAATATGTGAAGACTTCTCAGATTCCCCCAAACACACACCCCCTTCATTATTACTTGACAACTTAGACTGTTGGAAAACAGAACTGAAATTGAGTTTAGTATGGGTCATGTCCATGACATTTTCCAGGTAGCCCATTTAGGGTCCTAAATGCATATAATGTTCCTAATTCTTTCAGCCATATTCTGCTGGGACAGTAGATTCCTTTTTTCCTTTCCTTTTTTTTTTCTGCTTCATAGCCAAAATTCACACTTGCCTTGAGCCATGTCAGAACATTTGTTAGGTTGCCAGCTAGATACCATTTTCTTTATGTTCTCTACCAAAGTGAACTTATATGTTGAAAGCAAATCTGTACATTTTGGTGTTCTTCGTAGCAGAATGTTATCATCTTTGGGCATCTTGTCCCTTTGTAGAAGGGTGCAGAATTTTTCCTTTGGTAGGCCCGAGTCATACTTATATAGTACTGAATTCCACTGTATGTCTGCACACTTTGGGGGTGCAAAGTACCTCCTACATTTGAGTTAAAAATTAAGAGATCAGGATATTCAGGCTGATTTAGGGCATTAGGGCAAGATAGCACTGCTAGTAAAAGAATTCAGTTGCATTTGATGTGAAAGGAAGAACATTATTTAGGTGTTATCTATGGTGGTGAAATGCTTCAGAGGGAGACAGTTAAAACTATATTTGAAGGAAGTCAAGGCACACAAAAAGCTCCCTGATTTTGGATAAGCTGTTTAAGATGAATTAAGGTAGGAGAAACATGTTGCCAGCAACAGACCACTGTAAAAAAAACCAGAAAACCAAAACAAATCCAAATGTTATTGAGGTAAGATCTTTGCCTTACGATAAATTGTGCCAAGAAGCTGACAGAAAAGCTGGACAGAGGGTAGAAGAGGGATGAGAGGACAGCACTGCAGAGCAGCCAGCAGGATTAGCTGTGTAATAGTGTCTTGTTCATTGTGGCACCATCACAGGATAGTTTACTGTACTGAATGGTATTTAAATACCATATGTAATGTTTTCAGAATACCCATAACATGCTATGTTGTACTGAAGTTGATAAAAGAAGAGTATACAGCCTGATGCTATAAAATATTTGACACTTTCATGAGTCACATAACAACCTTGCAAGGAAAAACACTCCTTATTCGTAAGGACTAATCATATGCTTTAATGTATCTGCATGCCCTTGGGCTTGTCTTCTCCAGTGAATTTAGCATGGCTAAAGATTTTTAATGTGTCAAGTAATTATGAAATAAGCTGCCACGTGCAATCTGTTGAGACTTACTACCTTATGCACTTACTGAAATTTATGAAATTCACAAAATTCTCCCAAAGAAATCCTTGACCTATGTGCTATAGAAGATTTTCAAATTCACGTTTTCTATCAAATGGAAATACTTTTCAAACTGCATTTAAGAATCCAAGAAGAGTGGTGTTTGAGGGAGAATGAAATGAAAAACATCATTCCCTTTCTTTCAGAATTTGTCTCCCCATAATGTATCACAGGCCAAACCTAATTACCTATTCAACCTATATTTTATTTGATCTACATGCCTGAGTGTCCTACAATCAAATTTACTGAAGAGCTTCTCACTTTTTTCTGCATTAAAACAATTGCCTTGAAGCAGCTAACAATTAAAAAATAAATGAGTTAACACTTTCTGCCAAGTGCTACCATTTAAGTTGTAATATGCAATTAAAAACTACATTTTAATTTCTGTTCAATTACATTGACTTAAATAGTAATTTTAGTGTTATACTTATGAACCATTTAATTGTGACATTTTTCCTCTGGCATGCGTGATGCAAAAGTAGATTTGATTTTGAGAATGTGGCAAGAAGTAACCTTTTCCCCCTCATGGTTTCTTGTAATGACAAAAAGAAAAAGAATTACCTGGCCATTGTGTAAATATGATGGAAGAATTTAATTTCAAAAGCCATAAGAATATGTTGGAATTCAAATTATTTTTCATTATTTTATGTTTTTAAAAACTATTCTGGTGGAGGAATACTCAAATTGCTTTATGATAATATAGATGGGTATTTGAAACATACATGCATGTACTTGGTCATGTTAACAGCTATAGGTTAAAGAAAACTTTGTGTTAAGTCCCAACTCAAAGCCTGGTAGAAGATGAAGTGTGAAAAGTTACATTGTAGAGCAGTGGCCTTTTTCAGGTGTGTATTGCTGGAGACATGCTTTACTACTTTGGTTTCAGCTCCTGTTTGAAAAAGAAAACTATTTCTGAGTTGATGCATTGTGAATAGCTAGTTAACACATTTTTATGTTAATGCTAGAGAGAACTTGGAACAAGGTCCTTATCAGAATGGATTAAGATTTTCTTTTTCCCCTCTGAATCCTTCAGGTCCTTTCAGCATGCTGAAAATCACATCGAAGCATTTTCTAATGTCCAGAATAAACTTCTGGTAAATAATAATAAGCCAAGTGCTCATGTGTCTCTTCTGTGATGTGTTACTCTGTTCTGCTCAGGTTACTGGCTGTAGGGGTGTGAACATAATCAGAAAGTTGTGATTAAGCAGAACAAAACCTGGCCTAAAAAGATGTTTTATTTTCTCAAGTGAGATTCTGTGTTCTGGAAGGACCTTATTTCATCCATTTGATAGTATCTTTTGTGGGTTTGATCTCTGAATAACAGTGGAAGTTTGTAGTGACCCTTCTACTGGTAAACCTCGTTCTATATCTCTTGCAGTTGAGTTTCCAGCTTATGTATAAATTGAAAGTATCATGCACTTTATTTAATGCCATCCCCATTATATTACCAGATTTGTAAAGTTCTTAAGATATGCTGGTCTTTGCAAAGAGCCAGAATTTTAGAGTATCATTTTTTCTGGTGTTCAATCTTGTTTCATGAAAAATTGTATCTCAGGGCTGAAATGAACCTTAAGACATCTAGCTGTATTTCTTTCTGTTACATAAGTTCAGGTATTGCCGTGAACTGTGCCTCAGTTAGATGCTGTGGTGAGGAGGCAGCAGCTTCACTACCAAGAAGGGCTCTTGCTATCGTTTAAAGAGACTGTTGCTGCAGAGGATATCACAGGGCAGTGCTGTGGGTTTGCAATATTTTTTCCCAATTTAGGGTTCTCAATGAAACACTCCAAACCATGCCCTGTGATAGGCTGCAGAGGAGAACTGGAGGCACAAAAGATAAAGATCATGAGTTGACATAGGAGCAATTTACTGGAAACAGCAGCAACAATAGTAATGGCAGAGTTTACAGGAAAAGGTGAACGATTCACATGTGATGGCTCAACTCCCACAGAAACCCCTGACATTACCTGACCTCTGCCCCTGCCACCCATAAGGGAGCCCTTCCCCAGTCCCCAGAAGATGACCTGAGGCGGTGTAGAATAACCTCTGGGTCCTAACCGTGCTTCCTTCTGGCTACTGCAAAAATTAACCCTGTTCTGGCCAGAACCAGAACAGTCTTTCAGTTCCAGTCCCAACCTCCTAACTTAGTGTCTTCAGACAGCAGTGTCAGCGTGACTGGTGGATCTGTGTGCTTAAGAAAGGAGAAAGAGTTCAATGTAAGAAAACTGTGTAGAATTTTAAGAACTTTGAAAAACATTTTACTTTTCTTAACAATTTCCTGATTGATAAATGACTTGCACCTTCACCCATATTCGACTGTTCTAACAGGGCTTTGTGGCCCAGGATACAAGAGTGGTTGCAGATGTGAATGTCTCTCTGAGCATCAGGAACACTCTCCTATTGTGGGAGTGGCAGACCACTGGCACAGGTAGCCCAGAGAGGTTCTGGAGTCTCCCTCCTTGGAGACAGATACTCAAAAATTGTCTGGTCATGATCCTTTGCAGCTGGCTCTAGTGGACCTACTTGAGCCGAGTGTTGGACCAGATGACCTCCAGAGGTGCCTTCCAACCTCAGCTGCTCAGCTCCCTGCATTAAGTGATGTGTATTAACTCATGGACTTTAATCCTAGTCTCAGACAATTCCAGGGTGATGTCAGTTTTAACTGACTGTAAGAAGGTAGTAAAAAAGAAACATCTTACTCATCAGATATTAGTGATGTCTTGTATCTTCCTGATACACAAAAACTGAAATAGAAGTGATTCTTCCAAACACCTCTGGTTAAAACAAAACCAGGGGTAGAAAGTTCATTAATTCATTTATGTTTCTGATACTGTTTGAGGACTATGTAGTGAGTAATTGTTCTCTGACTTTACCTGAGGAAATTTATGGTCTAACAACCTCTTTTTTGGTTGTGTGTCCTTTTCACATGTGCTCATTTTATCTGTGTTTTGTAGAATTTTAATTCTTATCTGTAATCTCTTTGAACCTTTGACATCACAAAAGGGTTTCAGCATTTAAGTGAAGTCAAGCAGTAGGTTCTGCCACTTAAAGGGTGACCATAACATTTTTAGGATGTAGACATTCATAAAAGATGTTCCTTTTTTACAAGGTAGTAAAAAAAAAAAAGAAAAAATGTGAATAATTTTTTGTCAAAAGCACCTAAATCACTGAGGGAGTAACTTTTTATTAAAATTATCATTAGTTGGTATAGGAAATTCAACCAGTTTGTTAAGGTTGTTCCAATAAGTAATAAAATTGTTATATTTATTTCTTATAGAGGTAGATCTGCAGACTATTTTATTGCTTGGAGAGTTTTGCTTAAAATCTGGTATTTGTGCTGTTGCAACCAACAGCAGCAATTGTAGATGCTTCTAATCTCCTGCAGTTTTTAAGGAGATATCACCAAAAACTTTTTCCCAGAACTTCTCTTTGATACAAACCATTTATTTTGGTACTTCATAATTCTTCAGTGAGTGTACTGAGGCTGGCTGCCAGGTCCTTACCCAGCCACTCTCTCATTCCTTATTCTCAGCACAACTGGCTGAGAAAGTAAAGTGGAAAAGCTCACGTGTTGAGGTAACGGTGTGGAGCTCAAGTAATCCATTGGTGGCACAGACAAAATAGACTTGACTTGGGAAAAAAAATTCATTTATTGCCAGGTAAAATAGAGTTGGATTGTGAGAAATCAAGACAAAACCTAGAACACCTTTCTCCAACTCCCCTTGAAGTCGAAGGCTCACCTTCACTCCTTTCCCAGTTCCTCTTCCCTGCTGCCGGCGGCCCCAAGGGTTGGGGTAGGGAGCACTTGGTCAGTCTGTAACAGTTCCTCACTGCCAGCTCCTTCCTTCTCACACTTTTCCTGCTCCAGTGTGGGTTCCCTGCAGGCTGCAGCATGGGGCTCTGCTCCAGCATGGTCTGCTCCACAGGCTGCCAGAGCTCTCTGCCAGAGCACTTTGCCCATTCCTAAGTACAGTGCCACAGAGGTTCCCAGGGGTGCCACCAGCTTGGCTCACGGGCTCAGCCGTGTCCTGCCCTGGGTCTGCAGTGCCCAGCACAGGGCAGCTCCTCACCTCCTTTCAGAGAGGCTGCCTTGGCTACCAAAATTCTGCCCACAGGCAGCTGATAAAAAAATTTCACTCTCACTTTTTCTGTCATATTTCCAAAGATTTTTGCAACAAAATACTAAGTGTTTTCTTTCTTTTCCATCCCCTGTTTTTCCAAGGTGATGTCACTTTAACCAGATTCCTTCATATCAATGATTAGGCATTAACAAGTCATTGGTTTTGAGCACTTTTAGCTCTATTGACAAGAAAATGTTTTCATTTAAGTAATATAAAGTTGTTTTTGAGGTATTGTTCTGCAAAACCTAAGAATTACTGCTTAGCTGTGCCTTTCCTCTATAGATTATTGATGAAGAATTGGAGCATTTTTAAAATTGGCATTAAAGACTCCATTTGGCTCTGAATTCTTGAAGTAGGAATAAATAATGAGTGGGAAAGGGGAAGGAAAATCAACTCTGAATGGTTTTTTGTCATTCAGAGATTTACATTAAAAAAAGGTGTAAAATAGATATAAAGAAAATCTAGAAATTACTGAAGGATTGGAAATGGTGACTACTGATACTTGGAGAGGGACCTTTATTGGAGAAAATACTTGTTATTAAAGGTTTGCTTGGTCTGGGAGGAAGACACAGAAAGGCCAGTGGCTAGAAGTGACAGGCAGAGATGTTGGAATGAATGTAGAACAATAGCACTCATCTTGTGAGTATACAGCACATCTTGTGTTTCATTTTCAAGTCTCTGTTTGCCACCTTTTCTGTAAGATGACTGATTAATACTGTTTTTCAAGTATCTGCAACTCTCTGAATATAGTCATAAATTTAAAAAATGTCTTACTACTCCTGTAGTTCTTAACTTGATTTATATTTATTCTCCTCCTCCCCTGATTTTTGTCTGTCTTTTTGAACACTAATTCTTCAGTTTTAAGGTATGGCTTATTCCAAATCTAGAATCTAGTAACACCCTGGCAGCACCAAATAATATAACTGAAGGTGATGGTGTGAGAATCTCTTTTTCATTACAGCTTCCTGCTGAGGTTAAGTAAGATACATGTGTATATATATATATATATATATATATATATATATATATATGGAAAGAGAGAGAAAAAGGCAGGCACATCTTAGGAATGAGAGAGCTGAATAGTAATTACTTTTTGACCTACATTAGCTATGAAGTGTACTTGTAAATAAATATTTTCGTTGTTGTTTATGAATAAATGGCAACTGGTTTTGTTTTCCCAAAAACGTATGGGATCTGTTGTATTGGCATTATATGTTTGTGGACATATTTTCATTTTGGTGTGTAATATGCCTAAACACTCAGAGTTGAATTTTGGTTTTTTGGATGGAGGGATTGGTATTTTGGTTTTGTTGGTTTGTTTTGGTGATTACAGCTCATCTGTTGACATGCAGTTATAATGGGTTAACGTATAGCTTGAAGGTATAACAAAATTGTCAAAATTGTGAATAATTAATATGGTAGCCAGAGGAGGAATCACAAATATAACCATTTTACTGGAGTTAAGTTATTCTTGTCTCAGACTAAAAAGTGAAGATAGCTGCTTTGGGGGCAGGGGTCAATGTGGTGAGGAGCTTCAGAAAGGGAAAGGCTTGTGCAAATCCAGAATAAGGTTAGCCCAAGAACAAAAAATTACAACTTTTTGTTTTCTCAAGAAACAGAGAAAGCAACACTAGGATTTTGATGAAATACAGGATGATCCAAATATAAAGCAGTTTCTAGAAGATGCTAGGGCCAAAAGTCCTTTTCGTCCGTGTTTACCTCAAGGAAGTTTAGAGACTTTTGTCATCATGTATTGAAGACAAGTGAGAAGGGAATGTTTTAGATTGAAGTGTTCATCTGAGGATGATAAATAACAAATTGCTTGGAACAATGGTCTTCACCATTCGTTGACCTGAAAAGAACTCTAATATCAAATCCATTTAATACTGCTGTTAATATTTTAGCAATTACTTAAATGAGCCTTGAAATGAAAGATAGAAATAGGATACCAATTTTTGAGCTTGCTTGAGGATTCTGGGAAGTACAGACTGGTTAGCATGAATTCCATACTGGGTAATTTTTTGAAGTTATGAAATGAATGGTACTATTAGGAGTGCCAATTTAAAAATAATAGTAAGAAGTCAGTGTGAATTTAAAGAAAAGTTATGCCTTACTAATAGAGCTTTACAATGCGCTTGGATTTTATAAAGGTTTTGACAGGTTCTGTCAGCAAGACTTCTTACAGACACAAAGTAATGTTAGGATGGAAAGGAAAATCTTTAGTGTAATGCTTGTCAAGAATAGGAAACAGATACATTTTTGTTATTGCAAAATGTCACTAGAGGAGTTTCATATAAATCTGCAAGGATCTGTTCAGTGCTGGAAATGGTCTGTAGTGCAGTGAACTGCAAGGGGTAACAGAGTTATTCAGGGCAGCACTAATTGAAATGTCTGTGAAATCCTCATTCTCAAACAGGCAAGGTCTAGAAAAATCTCTCCAAGGAGTACAGTCTTTTCCTATGGACTCTCTTCAGCTGTGAGTTTAGAAAGTAAGGAAATCACATGGCTTCCTGGTAGTGGGGTTTTTGGTGGGTTTTATTTTTAATGTGGTTTTTTTCCCTTCTCCCTCCTATATTATATCTGAAGCTGTAGAGCACAGCAGAAATACATGGGACAGAGAAATGAAAAGGCAGCAGGGTATGGTAAGTATGAATGTGTAGAAAGCCAGCTTATGATGTTGATTTAGAGCAAAAATGGGATGCTGAGAGTGGACAACTTTGGCTTTGTAACCAAAATGGATTCAACTTCATGCTTAGGAAATTGCTAATCCATGTTGGGGACGTCTGTGAGGAAGGAAATAATCTGTCCTAGAACATTTGCTGCTACATGTGGTAGAAGACCTGATACTGGGGCAGATGAAACTTCATGTTTCTGTCCTTAGGTTCTCACTCTTCTCTAAGAGCTGTTGTCTGCTTATGTATATTGTTTCATATTTTAATGCTTTTAATGCCAAAGGCATTCCTATCTGAGGAATGGTATAAACAAAAAATGGTTATGGTTAGGTTATTATTTTGACAGCTTTATAAGAGAAGACAGTTACTTATATCTTCATGTTTACATGTAGTTGCTTTGAAAAATTCTAAATTTAATGTTCTTTTAAACGTCTGTAATATATTGTTTAAGATTAAATTATTTAAGTTACTGGGACCAGAGGATGTGCAACACAGAGTTCAAAGAATATTTAAGGATTAAATAATTCAAGTAACTGTTTATATTCATGGGTGCCCGGGGACTGAAATGGCAAATGTGTCATTCTGCATATTTATTAAGTTGTCAGTGGAATTCAGGGACCTTTACAGGCCTGTACTTCCAACAGCTTTTTAGAGAAAACTTACAAAAAACTGATACAAAGTGAAGAATTCCTGAGAATCAGGTAAATATGACCTGCCAGGAGTCCTGAACATTGCTTCTATAATGGGGAGTCCTGCCTTAAACTTCTGTTCCAAGTCCTGCCTTTGTGCTTCATAGAAAGATTAACAAATATGCAGGGAGAAGGTGATCTGATTGATATCTGATTGATAATGTCTGCTTGATTTTCTAGGAGGGCTTAACAAGGCTCGTAGGTTTCTAAAGAAAGAAATGGAATTAGAGTCATGGAATTAGAGAAATTAGAGAAAAGCTATTTCCCAGACAAATAATTAAAAGATGGGGAATGGAGGGTAGAAATAAACATCTCTTTCAATAGAGCAAGGTTAGCAGTGCAGTTTGGCTGAATTTCTGCTAGGAATTTTGCTGTTCAATGTATTCATATAGTGAAGATGGTAATAGGATAAAAAGGTGATTATTAAGGTGAGAGAGTAGTGTGGAACAGTGAATGTGAGAACAAACACTGAAGAACTGCAGAGTGATCTTAGTAGTTTGACTGCTTGGGCAATAAAATAGCAGAAAATTTTCCCAGTATGTAAATACAAAGTGATGCAAAGGCTGATACAGTGGATGACTGTCCAAACTTCATGCACAAGGTAGTGAGCTCTGAGCTGGCCTTGATCCTTGAGGAGTTATCAGTGCTGGCTTCATTGAAAACATCAGCTCAGGATCATTCCAAAAAACAGTGCAAATTGTTTGAAACTATTTAAAAAAGAATAGAGAGCAAAACAGAAGAATCCTTATTCTACTGGATAACTTATGGTTAATTCTGCTCTGTGCAGTTTGGTACTTCATTTCAAAGAGGTTGGTTACAATGGAATTGCAGGTGGTTTAGAAAAAGGCATCGTGGGAAGTATTTTGTGTAACATGGCTTTACAGCTGAGTAGATCAGAACTCTTTAGCCAGAAAGAGACAACTTACAGAGGAGTACTCTTGAGGGGTACTTTGTGACATGGAAGTCAGGAGGTGCAGACTGTTTGGGGATGACTCTCTGAAAGCCAAGAGCCAGATGTCATCAAAGCTTGTGGGAGCCAGGTTCAAACACAAAATAAGCCATATTCTTGTATAGTGAGTAGCAGATACGTGCAGCTCCTCATGAACATGATGTTGAAAATCCAGAAAGTTTACATAGTTTCACGGGAAACTCTGAAAAACTGAAAAACAGATTAATTGAGATAACTCAATCTAAGTAGATAAAATATATCCAGCTAGAGAAATTGCTTGAGATGAAAATAATTGGAGTTGGGAGAATATTTGGGGAAGCATAGGTAACCTAAATGCTTGCCTTCATCTAACTCCTGTATGTGTAATATGGTCCCTGTTTTTTCAGAGCAGGGTGGGACTGAAAAAAATGAATGCAGTATATTGTCTTCCTTGTTATCACAAAGTTTGCTGCTGCTGCACTCCCTGAGCACAAATGATGAGTTTACTGATCTGCTCTGAACCATTGCTCTGAAACAGCATAGCTGTCTTTGTTTTTGTTGGCTCCCCTAATAAAAACAGTGCTAGTGAAAGTTGAATGTAAGAGCTTTGAAGGACCAAAGGGTTATATATGAACATGTGGCTTTGAATATGAGTTCAGATCATTAATATCCTTTATCTGATCTTGAGAGCTTCACAACAGATCTTTAGAACTGGAGCAAGACCCTTTGTGTTCAGCAACAGCTAGATCACAATGCCAAATGTGAATTAGACTAGATAAAACAAGACTGACTTCAGACTTCTTGTGGGTAAAGCAGGAAAATGTAACAATATAGAAGACTATTGTAATGAAAATAAGACATTATGAGCAAAAAATAAAATCAGGAAAACTTTCAAACCTAAGGAAATTCTGTTCCTTAGTTGCTGGACCAAAACACTACCATCTTTTAGGTTCAATGTTTTCTGATTTGCAAAATTGTCCAGTTTTACTAGGAGCCTTGGCCTAAAAATATTGGTACAGATATTTTTAAATAGGTGTTGCCTCATGCTTTATTTGCAAGATCGTGGACTAGATGTGCTCAAAATCAGTGAATCATCAAAATTAAATGAAGTGTAGCATAAAGTTTTAAATAGATTGAAACATTAGCTAAACTTCCATACAACAGTGATTTTAATTATATATACAGTATATTGATGACAGGAAGAAATGATGTGACGGTAAAATTTAATCTAGAAAAATCAAATTATTTCAGTGTCAAGGTACTGTAAATGACTCTGAAAGTTTCCTTAAAAACTCTCAAATACCAGCACTTTCCCATTATACCAATAAAAGCATATATAGTTTTATACTTATTAACAGGATTAAATGAGTGAGACTTATCTTGACAAGAACTGCTTTGTTGTCTAAAAACTTCCTTTTAATGTAATTGAAAATAGTGTTGCTCATATTTTAAAAAATCCTAATAGTGTAAAACTGTCATGCTGAAAGAGGTGGGATGGAATTGCCAGGTGCAGATGCACATGTAAGAGTGATGCTGAACAATAAACTGTGTTCATATTTCTTTTCTGTAGAATGTGCATAGTGGTTTGGGTGAACTAATCCCTCAATATTGCCAGCTATGTACAATAAATCATGTTAAAGGATTATTATTTATGGGAATGCTATGAATTTTTTTTGTGACTACACTTGTAGCTTATTTTCATTTTAAAGACTTTAGACCATAACTCTGTACTTATAATTTTGTATTCAGTATGGGGAGTTAATCCCAGAATGGGGCTTTTTGGATGCAAAATCTGAATGCTCCTGTAGTAACAACAGCTGTCCCCTCACCATGTGGTGTCTTCCATTGCTTTACTGTAGAGATGAATTTTGGCCCAGTGTTTCAGTAATATTGGACACACATGGTTTTAGGTGACAAAGCAGTATGTTTATGCATTCATTTGACTCTCACAGTTACAGTTGGCTACAGATTAGAACAGGGAGAATACATTCACACCATGACCACCCTCGTAGCTGCTTGTAGTACTTGGATCACAGTAGGCGCTGTTGCATCTAAAGACACAATTAACTGTTGCTGAGGAATTGCAAATTCACAAAAGCTCCTTTACAGCTTTTGCTGTTGAGAGTGGATTTTCTAAAATTTAAAAAAAAAAAAGCTTTTTCAGAAATGTTCCAAATTTATAAGTGTTTTAGATCTTCACATTTTAAAATTATTGTCAGCTTGAAATACGATTAAGAAATCGATATTTTAATGTAGCTAATGAATTCATATGCCCAGAATTAGCTGTGTAATTAACTACAGATCTACAGAATGATTATAGTTTTGTCCATTATTTAGGAAGATAACCTCCAGAGTTCTGTAACATTTATGAGTGGTTAGTGAAACTGTGAGCACAAATCGCAGCTTACAAAAAAGTCTGAAAATAAAACTTTGCAGAAAGCTTCCGACGTGTGTATATCACTGAAAAGATCATCTTGATTTCCATGTGTAATTGCTTAGATATGCTTTGGATATGGTAAGAGAGAATAGCTGTGAATGTAGCTGTGAATCTATTTTAAAAAACCCCACAAACAAACAAAACCCCCACTATGTTTTACTACAGATTAAATAGAAAATTACTGTAAACCGCATATTAACCTTAATTTTGAAGTATGAAATTTGGCTAATTTTTAAACAAAAGGCTTTTAAGCAGAACTGTTTAGAAGAATTCATTATTTAAATTACAGTGATAAAAATTTTTGTAAGTAGAACATTAAGCACTGGAAATGTTTCTTTACAAAAATCCCTGATAAATATTTTTGTATAAAATATCTATATGGAGTATAATGTAATAAAGCTATAGAGTATAATAACTTGTTTAAACCAGTAAAAGTAATAAGGCTGTTTTGCAATGTGGAGATTTTTCTATGTATGTCATTTCTTCTGTAGGCCGGGGTGTAATTATACAATGCAAGAAATGTATGTGTGAGATCTCTCTCATAACATGCACACACGTTACTTGGTGGTCTTGTGTTTGAATCATCAGAGATAATTCATTTTATTCTTGTATTAAAAACTATGAATGTTTGAGGCTTTCAGCATTGAATAAAGAACTACATGCATCCAAACCAGGACGATTGATAAAATCCTTGCTACTATTGGCTATTATTTACTGTCTTTTAAGTGGCAGGTTGTATTTATGCCAATTTATCTGCTTCAGGGAACACTCTTGATAGCAGAACAAAGTGAATAAAAGTAGTTTGCTTTGCAAATGAATGCAAATGGTGAAGCCTTTCGGGAAGCCCTTTAACGGGAGCAATGCACTTTGATTAGGAGTGAAGCTGCCATTTGGACATGGTGAAAAGAGCACGCTTGAACCATTGATTGGGGGAGACAGTAAAAAGTCAGGAAGGGCCCCGTTAAGCTTGCAGTGCGGCGGGCGGATGTCAGTGTGGTTAGAGCACAGTGGGAGAATGACAGGCAGGATTAGTGTCAGGGAGAAGCTTTGCTGTAGTTGTGGAGATGGTCCCTGGGGTCACTCACCTCTGACTTGTTCTGTGCTGATGGCTCTGTAATGCAAACCGCCTGATATGTGCCTGTTCATTATCGGAAATGGTGATTAGAAGAGGTATGTCATAAAGAATTCCTTAAAAATAAATAAAATGGCAAACTACTGATGATAACAAAGATTTGGCTCTGCAGTGGTTGCCAAAGATGCTGCAAGTGTCAAAGACGGTTACTGTGTTTTGCCTTCTGAGGCAACCGCGATTTCATGCCTTAAACTGCTCTAATTGTGTGTTCCTTGCTTTGTTCACTTTTATTTGGCCGTTATGAAGACAGTCATTGTTAACAGCTTGGCATGTAGTTAGAGTGAAACATTTTTATATCTTTTGGGTTTTGGGTAGTAGAAGCATCCGGTCTGGTTTTGTGGCGTAACTGCATTTTAGGCAGGGGGGAGGGATGTTGTTTAATCATCTTGATGGAATATTAGTGTCAACAGATTTCATTCCTGGTTCATGCTAGAGCGCTAAAACACAGGATGATAACAGTGACAAAAAGCTGACTCTTCTGTTTCATTTAGTGGTTCTTTTTAATATGTCAAAATGGAGATATTTTCTGTGTCTTTGCTGAAAAAATATTAGATAGGCAATTAAGTAAATGTTTAAAACTTTGTGTCTTAAACTGTGGTTTAATCAGGAATCATTTAGGCTGGAAAAGGCCATTCAGATCATTGATTGTAACCATTAATCCAGCAATATGAAGCCCACCAAGTGTCACATCCACTTGGTCTTTTAAATACCTCCAGAGATGGTGATTCCACCACTTCCCTGGGCAGCCTGTTACAATGCTCAAAAACCCTTTTGGTGAAGAAAATAATATACAATCTAAGGCTCCCCTGGCACAACTTGTGGCCATTTCCTCTTGTCCTAGATCTTATTACATGGAAAAGAGGCCAGTCCCCACCCACCTCGCCACAGCTTCTGATCTCAGGTAGTTGCAGAGAGCAGTAAGATCTCCTCTGAGCCTCCTTTATCCAGGCTAAACACCCCCAGCTCCCTCAGCTGCTCCTCACCAGACTTGTGCTCCAGACCCTTCCCCAGCTCCATTTTCCTCCTCTGGACTCACTCCAGCACCTCAATGTCCTTCCTGAGCTGAGGAGCCCAGAACTGAGCCCAGGATTTGAGGTGTGGCCTCCCCAGTGCCGAGTACAGGGGGATGGTCCCTGCCCTGCTCCTGCTGGCCACTCTGTTGCTGGTCCAGGCCAGGGTGCCATTGGCCTCTTGGCCACCTGGGCACTGGCTGGCTCATGTCCAGCTGCTGTTGGCCAGCACCCCAAGTCCTTTTGCAGCCCCTCTGCCCAGCCTGTAGCCCTGCAGGGGTGGTTGTGAGCCAAGGGCAGGAGCAGGCACAGGCACTTGGCCTTGTTGAACCTCAGGCCTCTGGCCCCTGCCATCAGTGCAGCCTGTGCAGATGTCCCTGCAGAGCCTTCCTGCCCTCCAGCAGCTCAGCACTGCCAGCCAGCTCAGAGTGTCTGCAAACTCACTGAGGGTGTCCTGGGGCCCCTCCTGTGGCTCACTGATGAAGATATGAACCAGGGCTGGGCCCAGCCTGGGCCCTGGGGAGCACCACTGGATGGAATTCCATTCCCCCACAGCCTCTGGGCCCGGCCATGCCAACAGTTCTGTGCACATCCCACAGAGCCCCCGGCCAAGGCAGGAGCAGCCGGTTCCTGCAGGAGATGCTGTGGGAAATGGTGTCAGAGGCTTTGCTGAAGTCCAGGTGGGCACATGCACAGCCTTTCACTCCTTTGCTCAGTGGGTCATCTTAGCACAGTAAAGGAGATGAGGTCAGTCAGGCAGGACCTGCCTTTGACAAACCTGTGCTGGCTGGGCCTGGTTCCCTGGTTGTGCTGCACATGTGGTGGCTCTCAAGAGGATCTGCTCCATGACCTTCCCTGGCACTAAGGTCAGACTGACAGGCCTATAGTTAGATTTTCCTTCTAACCCTTCTAGATGGGCATTGCATTTGGAAACCCCTTGTGAACTGGGCCCTGCCCAGTCAGCTGGGTGTGCTGGTAAATGTTTCAAAGGGAGTCAGTGAGCACTTCCTTCAGTTCCCTTGGATGGATCCCATCCATCCCCATTGGCCCCATTTTTGCTTGGATTATGGGGGCTTCATTGTGCTCTGTCTTCCAGGGGAGGGACTGGGTACATGGAGACCAATGGATCTTTCCATTAAAGACTCAGACAAAGAGGAGATATGAAGTTTCCTCATCCAGTGACATTGTTTCTGCCTGTGTCTAGTAAAGGATGGACATTCTCCTTAGCTCTCCTTTTGTTGCTCATGGATTTGCAGAAACATTTTTTGTTTTCTTTTACAGTAGTCAGAGTAAGTTCATATTGGACTTGGACCCATCTAATTTTTGCATAACCCTATAACCTAAATAAAAGTATTGTTGAATATTATCTTTACTGAATTTTATAGTCTTGCGTTATGTATGTTGTATTAAAGTTAATAGAAATTAAATGTGTTAGTCTACATAAAAGACAAAGTGCAATTTTTGAGTGCTCAGGACTTTTAGTATCTTACTGTTGGTCTGTTGGTTTTATCCTTTTTCAGCAGCATGACAGAGAGAAGATACCCAGATTTATTCTATTTTTACATTATTAGATTAATTTGTTTAAAGATTTAATTTCTTTTGTCCATGTATTACCTTGCAAATAAATGTCCAATATTCCAGTGTAATGAATGTTTTACAAATGTTTTACAGGCACCTGAATGGACAGAGGAGGACCTGAGCCAGCTGACAAGAAGTATGGTTAAGTTCCCAGGGGGGACCCCTGGTCGATGGGAAAAGATTGCTCACGAATTGGGTCGATCAGTGGCAGATGTGAGTTCACTCAGATTTGCATTGTGTAGAGGATGACAAACCAGAACAAGACAGGCAGTGTAGAAGGCAGACGTATATGGGGGCTGACATTGTCTTTTGAGAGAAGCTACAATCCTTTTAGGACCTGGAAGTGAACCATTAACTAACTATGCAAGAAGCAGATGTCAGCCCGGCTCTCCCTCCACAATTAACAGCTGTAACTGATCAGCTGGATGGGGGATTCTGGTGCTTACAAACTTCAGCTACTGTAACCCAATAACAGAAAAACAATGTGCTGCAGGTTTTGTAGCAACCTCGTTTCACTGCAAGTGGAATGTTTGTGTGACTTGGTTAAAGATTACGACTCTGTTTCAAGCCAGTCCTTAAAAAATGCATATGACCTAATGGT
This sequence comes from Polioptila caerulea, assembly GCA_013397295.1. Classification (NCBI taxonomy): domain Eukaryota; kingdom Metazoa; phylum Chordata; class Aves; order Passeriformes; family Certhiidae; genus Polioptila; species Polioptila caerulea. The sequence continues at coordinate 20,785 of VYXF01001118.1, forward strand.
GTTTAGACAGGTGGTTTCCATTAATTAAGCAGAAATATCTTTACAAATTTTAAAACGAGTAATGTGTATACTTTTTCAGTGCCTTTTTCAGTATTATAGCATACTTAAAAATTATATTATGTAAAATAGACAATGTCCTTGTTAATTCCTATTTTATAGTATGTACCAGACACCAAAGCAAGCTTGTACTTATGTTTTTTAAGTATTATGATCTTAAAACCCTTAGGGGCTAGGCTGTAAAAGACTTCTCCTTTTCAAGCAATAGATCACTAGAACATGATGTAGTGTCTGCTGAGGACCATTTCAAAGCCCTTTCAGCTGACCCTATTTTATAGGCTCTGTAGGGGTTAATGAGAATAATGTTTAAATCTGTTCATGTACATTTTGAGATTAGATGTTCTGTGTTTATCATATTTCAGGAATAATCTTAAGTAATGGGAAACAAAGCCACTGACTACAGTGAAATATTATAGCCCCCCTCTGGGAAATTTGTGTACTTCTTAATTTTTTTTTCATTGTTGATATAATCACAAAAGGATATTTTTAGAACTTACTTTTAAAGTCTTAGTGCACCTATACTGTTCTGATACTTATGCTAAAAAAATAAGTCTTTTGCACTATTCTAATTTTAGAACAATACATTATTAGCAAAATAGTGTATGTAAGCAAGAAGTTACTAGCCTGCTAATCAAATGAAATTAGGGTTTTTAAGGTTTATTATGTTCAGTGTTATTCTATTTCTTGAAGTATTCATACTACTGAACTAGAGTGATTTTATTAATAAGATGCTACATTTTACTGATATTAACAGCAAAAATATTTCATATGTTGGTAGTATACAGTGTTCATGGCAAAGAGCTTCTGAGATTGGTTTGGAAAATTTGATTATCTTGATACAGATAGTACAGACATGTGGAATGGTTCTACATACATCCATCACAAAACTAACACTATCTTGAGATTGCCTTTTGCACCCACTGTCTGCTTTATTCCTAGCCTTGGGTGCATTAAGAATCCTTTCCATTACATATTCGGCCATCACACTTGAACACATCCAAGTACTGGAAAGAAAAAAACAAAGCTCATTTGTTTCTTCCATTAGATGAGAGGTCCTCAGCAACTTGCTGTTTTGTTTCAGTGAGCAGCAGAGAGAAATGAAAGAAATGTGATTGTTCTAAGAGTTGTCATTTTCTTGTAGAAAATAAAAGGAATTTCCAGATTTTTTTATGTATGAAGAAAGGTCTGAATATAATCCTTTTTACTTCAAGTAACCTCCAACTATATGATTAATGTAATTATTCTCCACACAAGTTTTTACTTCTCTAAAAATTTTCAGCTGCTGCTAATGCTAGGTCAACTTGCCTGACACAAACTAATTATTAGAGTTTCTCCTACTTTTACCATTGCATTACACAGAATTGCAGCAATTGGGTATTACAAGGAAACAAAAAAGAATGTTTTACAAAATGAATTTTTTAAACAAAAACTTCATGGGAACTTCTTTGGGTCTCAGATTGTTACTGCATCAGTACTAGAAATGGTGAAACTGGAAACTACTTCAGATATATCCATTCAGTAAGATTTCAATATTCCATAAGATATACAACTTTTCCGGTATATTTCTTGAAGATTACAGAGAATCTAAATTTACAGCAAGGATTCTTATTTTCTTTGGGCTTCACTGTAATTAAATAAGAAATGTCATAGTAAAGCTGCAGGAGAAACTTTGAGTTGAAACTGAGTTGTTAAACTTTGTGTGCAGTAAAAAAGGTGTTTGCATGTGAGGCAGCATTTGCTGCCCACGCAGCTGTTCCCTGTTTCTGCTGGAAGCAGAGCAAGGAGAGAAGTTCTGGTGTACAAGGTGCTGCTTTGAAACAGCTCATGTAGCAGAGGTTGGGAATGCCTTGCTTACAGCTGGTTTAACAGGAGACAAGCCAGAGAGGGCTTGAAGTATGTAGTATCTAGCAAATGTACTAGGTCTGAAAGAGAAACATTCAAGGACAAGTTTGAATTTGGTTTTCTAACATTTTCTAGTACAGGAAATACTTTGTAAAAACTGGAGATTAGTGTCTGCTTCTTTCTTCTCCTGCAAAGCATCAAGAGCAGTAAGGCTTGGTTTTCCTTTCACAGTTAGAGATTATGATGAAAGGATTGATAAGGTACAGTGTGCTTGTTTCTGAGTGATTTTACGCATTCAAACTTTATTTAATTGTAGATTAGCTAAATAGATATTAATAAAAATAGCTCAGAGTAATCCAGTCAAAAATGCTGTCTCCATTGTTGCTTCTGTCTCAAAGCTTTCTTCCTCAGGAAAAAAAAAAAAGTTAGAAAAAAATCTCAAAACTTTTTAAAGAATAAACTGAAACCATTCATTTATATCCGAAAAGCATCAGTGAAATTCACTCTAACCTCTCAAAGAAACTCTATTTTGTCTTAAATTTATTCTTTTTTTAAACAAATAAATTCCTACTACGTCCTGTAGTAGGACTGTGTTTCCACTTGCAGTTTTTAAGTAGTGTGAAGCAGTGACTTCGGGAGGGTGTTCATGGCTTCTTTTAACTTTTCAGCTTCATGGTGTTGTTTTAACTAACTACATCCTTAGTTTGTGTTTAGTTTTCAGTATTGCACTTAAGCCTGCTTTGATAGAGAGAGTCTAGATGAGAATAATAGGTTCCTAAAATGTTATCTACAAGGGAAGAGCATGAAGGAATTTATGCTGGTGAACTAAAAAAACCAAACCAACCCAATGAACTGAGAATGTAAGTATTCAACTACATAAAAAGAAAACCATAATGAGGAAGGGTCTTGTCCACTGTATTAGCCTTACAGGGGAATAAGTTATTGCCTGAAATTTAATCAGAGGCTGCAGAGTTAGTCACTGAAGGACGAAGAATTACAGTGGAGATGATAAAGCAGTGGAATAAGGTGCTCTGGAGTCTCTTTTTTTGTGGGCCTTTAAGAACAGGTTACACAAACATCTGCAAGAAACAACATCAATATCGTGGTTCTGCCTGAGGTTAGGTCCTTCTCTTCATATGGTCTCTGATTACACTAGCAAGTGCAAGCTATCTGGGAGGAAAAGGGGAGGAAACAAAACCTTCCCTGCAATTGGAAGCATGTGTGTGAATTCACTTCTAAAAATGTAGAATTAAAGCCAGATAGTCAGGAGTTGGTCAGTAATCACGGCACATACTTTAGCTTGACTTCTTAAATTCAGTGATTCCTAATAGTGTTCCCTCAGCTTTTTTACTGTCTACTACTATTCAAGTTGGTGTTTTGTAGACATTTAGTTTGTTAATTGTTATTTCCCAAAGCAGAGCCCAAATAAGGATTACTGTCAGGCCCATTATATGGGGATGTCTGCCAGATTCCCTGTCCAAACAAGTACATCCACTCGATGTGATGCAGGCTGCTGGGAAAGTGCCAGCCAAAATCTAGCAATAAACAGCTACATCCATGCTGTAGTGCCCCTGAGCTCATTCAGCTCTACTGTTTCTATTTATGCTGCCTTATGTGAAACCAGCATAAATATCTTTGCAGCCTATTCCTGTACTTTTCACCCCAGAGCTGGGGTAGGCTTGCAGCCCTGCCACAGACACACTCTAAGAAGGGTTACTATAACTTCTGTCATGGCAAGTGTAGGACGTGTTTATCTTGTCTCTCTTCAGGAAGACATCTTTTAACAGCCAATAATTGACCCAAAATAGATGAGGTTAAGTTGTGCTCACTTTATTAGTATGTTTAATTATTTAAATTATTTCAATTGCTAATTGTCATTTCAATATGTGCATATAGGGAATTTAGCAATCTTTTCCTATAAAGATGGTTTTCAGCTGGCTTAATATAATGAAATCATACTGCTTTCACAACTGAAAGCTTCTGCAGCTTTTTAAGTCATTTTTATTGCAATTGGCTGTTATTGTAAATTAGGTTTTCAAGTATTTTGATTATGAAAGGGAAATGGAGTTCAGTTAACTCTAATCAGGATTCCTGCCTGCTGACCTGGTTACCTGTACCACTGCTCTCTGTCATCCTCCAAACATCTGTTCTTTGACCCATTTTCCTTGCTGAATTTGTTGCTCCAGGGTTAGTTCTCATTCCTGTCTGCCAATACTTAAGGAAATAATTGACCTTTTAAAACAGAATAAAAAAGTTACGTTTGAATTTCCTAAGCGCTGTGAACACTCTACAACATAGTATAACTAATGAATGGAGTGGAGTTGCAATACTACTATTTCTGCAAAAATTATATTATTTGATTTGACAAATGCTAAGCCTTATGAAGATTTATAATAATGATTGTCAGCTTTTGCTGAATTCAAGAATTGAGAAAAAGCACTTAGATGTGAAATTATAGAAGTATATTGTACTTGACAAAACCAACCTTTATAGATAAAAAGTTAAAAAAAAATATTTGCTGAAAGGCATAAATTAATTTCAGTAACTACAAAGAACGTTCAAATTGTAAAAATAATAGAGGAAGTAAAAGCTGTCTGGCATGCCAAACAGACTTTAATGTGATTATTAGGTACAGGTTTTTTAAATTAAAGGCAAAGAGATCTCAGATTTCATACTTGTGAAGTAATATCATTCACTTGTCTTACAGGATTTAAACTGATTCTGTTTGCTCCTGCAGTCACTAATCTCATGCATTTGTGTTGCAAAAACAGACTGATTGGGATTTGCTGCTTGTATAAAAGAACACTGAGGTAGACAGCAAAACAATAGCCAGGTGGCAGACATTCTGAATTACCATGAAACCTGAAAGCATGAGGTTTAGGGGGTGGGTGCTTATTTTGTGATGTCTCTTGAATGCCCAAGCAACAGTTTCAACCTGTAAGTCTGACTGTGGGTTCATACTCATTACACTTTATATGCCATTGTAAAATAGATTTATTTTTGACAAATGGAAGCTCATTACTTTGCCAACAAGAAAACATCTATATGAGAAATAGTCCGTATGTAAAAGCTCATGAATTTATTAGGTCTTTTCCTTCCGGAGATTAACTGTTTTACATTTCATTTTGTGTACTGTGTCTGTGTTAACTCAGTTACAGTGCAGATACATTGTGGATATTCTGAAACATTCACCCTTAGCAGTTTGCATATATTTATGTAATCAATAGTTCTCCCAGTTGCTTATTGAAGTATAAAGACCTAGATCGAGGTCCAAGAGAGGTTATGAATATCTAAGATGGGGTTTAGATAATATATAGGTCATGTAGATCCCTCAATCTGAGAGTGAAGTCTTCAAAACCCCTGTCTAATCCCACAGACACACCAGAGTGACTCTGGTGATACCTGGAGGGAGCAGAAGGTGGTTGCTGTTCACAGCACTCTCACTGTACAGTTTTATTCTGTGCACTCCTACAGTTGCCCCTGCCATTTTTACAGGATTGGGCAGTACAATGCCCTTTATAAACAAAATGGATTTTCATCTCATAAAACATGACCAGAGCATTCTTCTCACTTAAAGGAAAAGTTTTTTTACAAAAGGTGGTGGGACAGCAATTTTTGGTCCAAATAGATGGCTTGTGAAGGGGTTAAGCCAGTGATGGTGCAACTTTTTATGTAGTGGCATAAGTTAATGTAATGTCTCACAAAGCTCATGGTGAGCTGGGTTTGAATTTCATTGCAGAATTCAAATTTCTGGCTGTCAAAAAAGGTAATGCATTTTGCATCATCAGTAACAAAATAAGATGTCCAAGTCGTTGTTGCAGTGGGCATTTGAGTCAAACTCTTCTCCTGCATGAGCTCCCATAGGATAAGAGCTCAAGACTCTCTCATGGATTTTAACTGGCAAAGAGCAAACAGAGTATGAAGTCTCCAGCATCATCACAAGTCTAATTGCAAAGTTCTTCCTCTTGTGTCCTGAAAAAAGGAGCAATTATTTTGCTGCTTTAAATTAACTGTTTGGGGACTTAAACTGGAGAAAGTCCTACATCTGGTGATTTAGGTCAAATTTGCCTTTTTAGCAGGCCACATCTTAAACTGCCTCATAATTAAACTTACGGATGTTTTGGGGATTTCTGTTGCTGTGGCAAAGTTCAGAATCACACATGGCTTCAAAGTCCATAAGCATAAGAAAACTGTATTGTTGCTGGCTGCAACTGGTGGTTCTAAGCAAATTCAGTTGAATTCATAACATATTTTGTAGTTCTTTCAAGAATACATTTGAATTACTCATTTTCCGTGTAGGTATCAAATTCAACCTACACAGTGGCTGGAGATTAGTTACATTACCAACTTTTGGGAAAGTTTGTAACATTCTACTAAATAACTGTTACAAGCAGTGACAAAACAAAGATACATCTGATTTGGAATACAGATTTGGAATACTGATTTGGAATACACATTTCAAGTGGTCTTGGAAGTTGCAGATGAGGATGCTTGGAAAAATGGAGAATTATTTGGCTCAATGCCTCAGTATTTGAAGTTTCCCTAATCTGGTTAAACTGAAAGACCATTTTAGAAGCTCTTTTAGTGTCTAAAGGGAAGTCAGTGCATAAAGCAACAAATTTTGAGTCACATGGAAATAAAAGAATGGGTCATTATTGTTGTCTGACTTGTATCAAACAGTGCTTGATACAGTTATGACTGATATGAAGAAAGCTGTTTAGATCTAGATTTGAAGAAAATTCAGTGCAGCAGGTAGTATTTTGGTTAATAAGAGGAGAACTTTAAATTTGCCAACTTATTCTGTGTGGTTCTGGAAGTTTAGACCTGTGAAAACCTGCTACTTTGACAAAGCCACGAAGGCAATAAAATCCTTCTGTATCTGACTTTCCCTTGTAAGAAAAAAATGTGATTACAACTCAAATTAGCCTCAAAGATTCAAGATATTTTTTATTGCTTCATAGTAACCTCAACTATTCACAGGCTGTCTACACAATATTTTTTTCTGTAATTCCACAGATCTCGGAATTTTTTCATGACATAACTAGATGGGGAGCATGCAGGAAGATAACAACTGGGTGCAGAAGACTGCTACTGGGAGAGCAAATTTCTGATAGTTAATGCTAAGAAATCATGACATCTTTAGTAAATACTTAGAGAACTTCTACTCAGGAAGATGCTGAAAATAATAAAAAATGTTACCAGACCCTCTGGTGTTCAGTAGCACCATAACGTCATCCTTCTTTGCAAGAAGTTTATATACATTGGGAAAGCCAAGAGATGTAGGTTTTCTTCCTCTACAAATCCCACATTATTTTCTTAAAATATCATCAGATCCCAGGGGGTTTGTACTCGTGTGACTGTCTGCTGCAGTGCTAATCCAGACACTGTCCTGGAGAAGGAAAGGCTGTTGCCCACGGGAGATTCCTGGGACACAGCGAACGGTGGAGGCTCCGATGGCGCCTTGGCCCTGCGGAGCTGGGGGCGGTGCTGGCGGGCTCAGCTCCGCTGGTGGGCCCGTGGCTGCTGCTGTGAGAACGGGAATTGCTCCTCATCTTCTGCAAAAGGGCTCTGTCTCTGTTTGGCACCAGTAGGTTCACTGTACCTGACGTTAGAGCGTTTTCCCTCTAGGTCTGTCACAGTTTTGTGCTTTTTTAATGTCTGCCTTCCCTGCAGGGTGAAAAGTACCCTCTCATTCATGTGATAGCAAAGTTTGCTTTTGCCTGTGCATCTGAGAGTTTTTTAAGCTGATTCTGATTCTTTTTTTTTTCTTATATATCTCTGAAGTATCAATTGTCCCATCTGAAAGGGGTGGCAGGTGTCCAGGGTAATAAGAGATTTAACATCTGGATGGTCATGATGAGGAATGGTTTTACTGCTAGGTGTCTTGTTAAGTAGCAACTAGTCTTTGTGATCTGGACTAATTATTAGCAGTACAGGAGGAAATCAGCTCTGTCTGGCTTTTATCACATAAAATCATCCCACTAATCCCACTTGCTTTCGGTAGAATCTTTTTATAGCTGAAGAGCTATTGAAACTGAGTTCAGAAGGGACTTCTCAGAAGCAAATTGTTCCTGTGGTTTCTTTCTGTAGGTCCCATAGTAAGATAGTTTGATTTCTACTCCAGCAATTTGATTGCTTGCATCCAGGGTTTTTTTTGCCATCTTTATCTGTCTAAGGAAATCTGTTTCACTGTGCATCATATTACCTGACTTTATTTGTGACTTCTGTTTTCCCTGGTGGACTACAACATTTAAGTTGATTCCTATAAAATAATGCAGTGTGTCTGTTCAGCAGTACAAATACTTGCAGGAATATGAGATCTTCTGTCTTCTGTTTTAAATCAATTTCACAGTCTTGATCCTTATTATTTAAGGTGTCCCCAGACCCAGGATTTCTTAAGGGGGTTGGCTAATACTCTGGTGAAAGCTGTTGTCAATAACAGCAGGCTTTTAGCACACCTTCTCACAGTCAGGATAAAACTCATAATTTAATACACATGAAAACTGTAATTCTAAAGCATTATGCAGGAACAAATAGCAATAATAACTACAAGGGAGTATTCTACAACTGCTTCATACTTTGAATAAGTTTTTCCAAGAATGTTATCTGTTAACTAATGAAAAAGTAATAGTATCATATAAGCAAGCTGATATGAGCAAATAAGTAAATGATAAGCAATTGAGTAGGGAAAGCAATGGAGCAACTTATGTTGCATAACTTAGTGATTTTTTGTGAATCAGTTAGGAACTAGCTAGTAAATAACACTAATCACCCCTGGAGAGGAAATTGAAATTGATATTAAGGATGTCAAAAAGCATGGAGGAACAGGCAACAGAAGAGTCTGCAGATTTGAGTGGCAAGAACAATGATTAAACTCCAACAGATCAAATTGAAATACAATTTCATATGTTCCATAGGCTGGATTCCCAATAATCCTCAGCAGTTTAATACTGACATGTTAACGATTCTTGCCCTGTGTCAGCATCTGGAATGACAATGACAGTCGAGGCTGATGGACACACAGATCTGAAGCCTAAATAAGTGATACCTGAACTCTCAGTGAAAGGAGCTGGAGTAAACATGAACTGTACACAGCACCTGGAAAAGGACTTGCAAACATCCATATGAAGAAGAAAGCTTGACAAAAATAATAATAGACAAATAATCTTCCCCTGTAACCTGTGAGTGATGATAGTAGAGCTGTGGGAAGCTTGATGAGTTGTCAAACTTCTGTCAACTGAAGGTGCTTGTTCAATGTTTGCAATAGTAGATTTTCAGTATCTAAACCATACACACAGTTGTTATTTCCAGCTTACGTGGTGAATGTTCAAATTGAAAGTCCATCAAAATATGAACAGATATCATAAAGCCTTCAAAAGATAAAGTCTTGGAAATATTAGATGTGATGAATGGAGTAACTTAATACTTGGGTTCACCAAGCTATAATGAGTGAAGTTGGCCAGCATTCAATAACCTATGGAAAGATTGTTACTCCTGATTTTTTTGCATGTAAAGGGAAATACAAAATGCAACCAGGATCTGGAAATAAGCCAAAATCCTTCACTGGTCAAATAGAGAGGTATGGTTTAGATTCCAGTCCAATTGGATGTAATATGCAGCAAAATTTATATCTCTTATGGGATACATACACTAACTGAATTTGGGGACACCTGTCTTGTAAAGGAAGCTGAAATTCAGCTGATTTTCACCACTTCCAAAGCAAAGTTTGTGTTGCACGTGTAGTCTCAGCTTGAAAGATAAAATGATAATTGCTGGCCTCTGAAAACATCAGAGGTTCAACAGAGAGAAAATTGAACTCAGTTGGCACTGAGGCAGCAGTACCTGCCTTTGCTAGCATTCATTCTGCTCTATTTTATCCAGGGAATCTTTTCTGCTCTCTTTTTCTTGCCTTTGTGTCCTTATGTAAATCTCTGAAAGACCTGCTTTTAAAGAGCAAAGTGCTTTAGAGACAGTTTTCAGGAATGCAGGAAGATAGATAGGGCCTTGTCATATATACAATGAATCCACTGCATCATTGCAGGAAGCTCTAAAAGCTACTTGTTTGCATGGCAAATTCTTCTTCCTCTTCTGAAAATAATCTATTATAATCCAGTTTATATAACATGATTTCTATTTAAGAGATGCATAGCAGGACACCACTAAGGATCCATTCTGTTTAGCAGCCAAGAATGGTTTCTGTTCCTCTCAGCCTTTTAAATCATTGGTACTGTAGAGACACTGCTAAAGATGGAACACAAACATTTTAATTTTGATTATTTTTGAATATAAATTTTTTGAGGAAGGCAATTTCTATTAATGAATCATATTTTTCAAGGAAGATCCATTCTTCCTTATGGTTTCAAGATTGAGACCACAGAGATCCCAGAACTGTTAGTTCCACTGAAAATTATCTGTTCATATTACAGTATTCTGACATTTTTCTTTGAACAATTAAAACTTTATCGTACTGCAGCAGTAGAAACTGGAGTTTTCTATGCCAGATGTCTACCTCTGGATAAAGGTTTTGGTTAATTAGAGTTGGGATTTCATTGTTCACAGAGTTTTCATTTGAACTTAATCATCCCAGAAAATGAGGCTTAATTTGTAGGGAAAATAGACCACTTTGCCTTGTTAAGTCTTGCTGTCATTTCCTTAAGGAGATCCAGCACCAGCCTATTTTTACAGCAAACTGCTGCAATTTTGTGGGCAGAAAGGTGGGTGGGAGGAACCAAACAGACCAGACTAGAAGCAGATGGTACCGTGGTATTTTAACTATTGAGGTGCTCACTTATGAATCTTGTCATAGAACAAAAATCCTGAATCTTAATATTTAATTTTTCTCACAGCAAATGGCTTTCCAGCACTCTGGCAGGTTTGCTCTCTAGTGCTGCTCTGAGTAGGCAATAATTGTTATTGTTTACATTAGGTAGCTAAAGCAGCAGAAGTCTGTGCTGTGGCTCAGGAGGCCTGAATGACTCCTGTTGTGGGTAAATCCCATAAATCCCACACAGAGCACTTCCTGAGTTTGTAAGTGATGTATTTTTTATTTTTGCTCTGGGCAGCACACTACCAGTAAATGGATGCTAACATCTGAGGTCCCAGGTTCAGAGAGCAGGGGACACAGGGGACCCATCCCACGCAGTATCAGGTTTGAGTCAGTGTGTTTGCCTGCTCACATTTTAAGTTTGATTTGAATGATGCAGACTACTTGATTTCAATTTCTAGCTTTTTGTCTTCACACTCAAAAGGAAAGAAAAAAAAAAAGAAATTGATACCTGGTATTCATCAAACATTTTCAGTAATTAAAAAGATTGTATAATTCTTTGAATACTACATTTTAAGATGCTTTTTTGTCGAACCTGCATTTGGGACTGTAGGCTGCCACCTAAAAGGAGCCATGAGAGAGCTGGAGAGGGACTTTTTACAAAAGTAAAAAGTGGTGTCCTGTGGTGACAGGACAAGGAGCAATGGCGGGGCACTGGCAGGAAGAAGGTTTAGATGATATTTTTACTGTGAGGGTGGTGGGGCACTGGAAAAGGTTGCCCAGAGAAGTCATGGATGCCTGGAAGTGCATTCATGCCTGGTTGGTCCAGGGGAGGTGTCTTCATGGCAGGAGGGTTGGAACCAGATGATCCTTAAGGTCCCTTTCAACCCAAGCCATTCGATAATTCTGTGGTCATTTTATATAACAAAGATGCTAAGTAATTAAAGAATCTTAAGTGAAGCCTGGCTTGTTATCTGTAGTGAAGTCTAGAAATTTGAGATGAGAAAGCTCCTTGTTCTGGGCAGGGAGAAAGCCTGTTTGTTTGCTTACCGACAGAACAGATTTTGAAACCATCACTTCTTACTCTAAAAAATACAAAAATGCTAAAACTAGTGTTATTTTTTTCCCAGGACAGAGATTTCAGTATACATGGAGAGGCTGAATCAAGCAACTCTCTACCTTCTGCACTATCAGTAATAACTTTTGCTGCAGTACCAGGTCTTGGGAGGTGTCCTTGCTGATCTTTGGCAGTCAAACTGTGACCTTTTGTTTGGGGACTGAATATGCCTGTCCACTTGTGTGCTTCATCTGGACCTATGTGGGTTATTTTGCTCTTTTGTTCAGTATTGAGAAAGTAAAATATAGAAGATAATTCATTTGGTTCTTTCCCCCCTATCCTTGTGGTATTTTTAGGCCAGAAAATTAGGGTTTAACTAGGAAAGAAAATAAAGTTTGAGTACCAACTGTGGTGTATTATGGTGATAGTAACAGAAATGTGTAGCATCATTTATATAATTTTAATAAGCCAGGGATGGTTTAGAAAGAACTAAACCTAGGAGGTTACTTTAAGCCAGTTTGAACTCCACATATGAGCAATGGCACCAAAGAACAGCCTAAACGTATTTACTGTGTCTTCAATGTACGTGCTTCATGGTAAGCTAATAATGGATTCTTCAATAGCCCCAGTGATAGAAAATTTTAATAATCCTTCATTTTTGTTGTTTTCATGCAGGTTACCCTGAAAGCCAAACAGGTGAAGGATTCTGTTACATATACACCAGGTGTGTGCTTATGAAAATGACTGGGTTTGGGTGATAGCTGTGCCTTTCAGAGTCTGCTCTGCAGAGAGATTTTTGCAATCTTGCCTTACTTTGAGAAAAGAGAACTGCTGAGTATTCTGAAGGATCATTTCCCTTTAGCTACATCCTCCCATGCTTTCTTATTCTTTTTATTGTGGGGTTTGTTTGATTGTTGCTCTCTTTGTTTATAACAGTGTGGGAATTTAGTAGCACTTCCCATAGATCACATGAGCTCCTAACTAAAAAAAAATTCATCACCTTGATGGTCAAGTGAATGCCTTTATTTCTCAATTTTATTTCTCTTAAGCTGTCAGTCCAGAAGAGCTTTTTGTCTACTCTGCACTATTCTGGGACCCTTTAATTTGTGGGCAGGTCCTTTCTTGTTTGTGGGGTGTTTTACTTTTTCAGAAGTGTAACAGCAGTGCTTCTAACAGGTACCATTAGGCTCTCAGAGCTTAAAACGCTGGCACACAATTCCAAAAATTTCAAAGTCAACATGAATCTGCCAGATCACATAATCACCCAGCGAGAAAGGGAAGAGGAAGTGGAGGAGGAGGGGAACTACAATCTTATATCAGAGCAGATGGATATCCAGACAGATCCAAAGGAGACCATGCTAAGTGAAACGAGACACCGCAGACGAAAAATTGTCAAAGCACCTGAAACGGCTCCGCTGGCAACAAAAGAAGTAGCAGAAGAGAAGGGCAGAGGGAGACGCCAGAAAGATTTTGATAACACTGAGCAAGAGGAAGAGAGTGATGATGAAAGCAGAAGAAGGGAGAAAAGCCGTGCACCAGAACTGTGGACTCAGAATCAACAGAAACTTCTTGAAATGGCCTTGCAGCAGTATCCAAAGGGAACATCGGATCGCTGGGATAAAATAGCAAAATGCGTTCCTGGAAAAAGCAAGGTATGACTTGTCTTGACTGAACTATAGTACAGATTGAGGGGAAACATATTTGCTACCAATTTATGATTACCTTTAGAATGAGGGCCCATATGGAAAGGTGAGGCCTTTACTTGGCCTCTGAGTCCAGACTCAGGTGACCTAAAGAGCGTTACTGTCACGTTTGTTGCTCTGTTTAAAACATTTTTTCATTTATTTCAGCTTGTTTGATCTAATGCAGAAAGTGTTCAAATAACTCCTGTTTCATTTAAAATACCTACCTCTCCTCCACTTTTCTTCAATTGCAGGACAAAATTTAGATGTTAAAACAAATTTTGATTCAAAGTTAGTAACCAAACATTGATGAGCTGCTTTGCTTACACCTTCACAATACATTTCTCAACCCATCTCAATGAACAAACAAAATAAGTAATCCATCTGAAAGTGTTAAGTGCTCAATAATCTAATGTTCTTTTTTTAAGTCTAATTTTTAAAAATAGCATTGTCATTGATATAGATGTTCTGTACTAGATTTCCAAATAGATGTGATAGCTTAGTTTGCTTGCTTCAGCCATTGTAGCTGCAGAAAAGCCCTGTAATATCTGTGCCAAACACAGTGAGGGAGCAGAAGTGCGGTGGGGAAGGATTTGGGTCTCCCTCTGGCTCTGAAGCTGTTCTGCAGTTCCTGGTGTCAGCAGGTGCTCCATTAGTGACCTTGAAGGCTCAGCTTAACCTGCCTGCAGTGTGGCTCCCACCAGAGTACCTGTTTGAAACAGATACTGCAATACAGCTGTTCCATAACTGCTCTTGCAATTGTGGACAGCCATTGTCAAGAAGTACTGGGCAACTGTTTCTTGGGTTTGTGTGCTCTTCAAACAGATAAATGAGCCACATTTCTAAGACATGTAAATTGCAAGTTCATTTTTCTAATCCCCTCTTCACTAGATGTAGATTCTCCTACTCAAATTCAGTGTGCAACTTTAAAACAACAAGAAGACAACCAACTAACCAAGTAAAAAACCAACAAACCCCCAACCCCCCAAAAAAACCCTACCCAGAACCCAGCTCTTCTTGTAAATAAAGTAGCATGAATAGAATTGAAGCAGTACTAAAATATCAACCTTTGAATAACACTTTTGTGTTTCCTTTCAGGAGGAGTGTATAGCAAGATACAAGTTGCTTGTTGAACTGGTACAAAAGAAAAAAATGGCTAAAAGCTGAATGTTGTGAGCAAGAAGAGATGTAGCTCATCTTTGTCAAAGTGGGGTTTTAAATCTCTTATGCAGGAAACTGCATTTTTGTACCTCAGTATTTCTATACGTCATGTGCCTTAGTAAAAGAAAATATTAATAAATCTTATACCATCTTACCTGGTTTGTGTGTTGAAGAATGAAGGTGTGTTTGTATTGAAGAGCTGCTTCTGCAGATGTGTGGTAACAGTGTGTAAAAGTGAGCAGAGCCTCAGGAAAACCCCCTCTGAGTCAGACACTGAATCTGATAGGTTTGTAGCCAGTGGATATACAAATAACTTACATTTGTTTTGAAAGAGAGAATGGACCTGAAACTGTAAAGCAAGCACAGTAATGAAACTCTGCACTCAAAGTATCTTTTTCTTTCTTGCACTTCTAAATCCAAGACCATTTGTTTATAAACACCTTATTCTTATAAATATCCAGTAATATTTTGAAATCAGTAGCATTTCTAATATTAACTTCCACATATATGTATATGCACCTGCAAGAAAATACCTTCTTTTGCCAACCCTGCAGTGATATTTGATAGCATTGTTCATCCAGTAAAGATGAAATGGGTAAAAACACTAAAGCCTTCAAGTTTTAATTAGAAATTAAGAGATAAGAAGGCACATTAGGACCACTTTTTAAGTACAGAATGCCTAACATCCTTGGGCTAAGAGTTCTCATTTGGGGGATGGTTGTATACCCTGGATTCAATTTGAAGAATAGGAAATAAGGGTTAAATTATTCCATGCTTGTAACTTTGTTTTGTATAAGTTTTCCAAAATTGGGAAAAGCTTAAAATGCTGGAACAAAGGGTACTTAATGGGCTGTAAATGACAACAATAACTCAGAGCAATTATCACAGTCTATTGCAAGAAACATTAAGGACTTGCATTTTTAAAGCATTATTTACCATTCAAATTGTGATTTAATACCAGGATTCTAAAATTTTTTTGAGCTTTAATTCAAAATTAAAATGAAAACTCAGAAAATGATATATCTGAACTCAAAACTTGGTGGCTGAAAGTCTCTGTTAGTTCCTGCCATTTCCACTGCTGATTTCCCCAGTAACTGCCCATTGTGCTCCTTTATCAGATCAGCACTTCACATTTCATCCCATTCCCATAAAACTTGAAGGGCTAAGTATTTAGGGAATATAAGTGTTCCATATGTGTTCCTCTAGCAATTGGAGCTTTTTTTTTGTCTCATATTAAAAAAAAAAAAAAGTTGGTAGAAATAATGAGATTATGGAAAGATAGCCAGGTATAAAAATAATGCATTGAATTTTTTTTTTCCCCACAGAGAATTTCACAGCTTAACTGCACTGGAAGTTAAACATATTTAGCAGCTGTGATCTGGGTGCTAATCAGTGGAACAGGAATTCTGTGCTACTTTGAAGGAAGAATCTTAGAGAGATCAAGTGAGGTATTTTCAAGAGGTATCAGGAAAACTTAACTTCCAAAAGCTTTTAGTCATCCAGAACACTCAATGAGAGATGACTAGATGTAAAGCAAGGTAATTGAACTGGCTGCAAAGAAAAGCTGCTAAAATGGTGAAGCAAATTGGTAAAAATTAATGAGTGGAGCTGGGGTAGAACATGAGCAAATGGAGATGTACTGTTCATGAAAAAAATAGACTGGTAATGGGAATATTTCTGCAGTTTCTAAATGAGAAAGCAAGTAATGGAAGTGTTTAGCTTGTGAGGAGGAGGGTCGTCTTTCTTTTCCACTCTGGATTTACAAGACTTTACTCGGGATGCTGTGCCTGGTTCAGTGTATCACACCTTTAGATGAACAGCACCCAGAAGAGAGCAGAGAGAATCATCCAGTGTTTGCATTGCCTGATTTGCTAGGAAGGTATTGTTGGTATTTGCTCTAGACTAGAGGGAGAGAAAAACCTTCCAGGTATGTAAAAGAGAGCTTTGCAGTTGTGTGATCTCTGTTTCCCTGATGTGATCCTTGTGGAACTGTTACAAATCTGCTGTGGCTGCAAAGAACAACAATGGGCTCAGTTTGGAGTGAGAAATAGCTTAGTTAGGTGTCGGGGCAAAAAAATCCAGTGACAAATGTAACAAGGACTTGTGAGGACTCTTGACACCTTTATTGCTGGAGATGTGAACTTACCATGAGCACCTGCTCAAGACTGCCCGCATCCCCAGTGGGTGTGTGGCAATAGCTGCCTCCCAACACCTTCCACTTCCCCCACCACAGCCTTTCTGCACGGGGCTCAAAGGAAGAAGCACAAGCACTGCTGACTGGTAGGAATTTTTGTTTGTTTGATTGTGAGACCATTCACACTGAGAAACTTAAAACAATGCTCCTGACAAATCCAGTTCACCTGAAGAAAGATGTTTAAGGATGAGCAAAGGTTGTACACGCCACACTGTCACACTTGTCGGGATGAATACCTGAAGTGCTGGATGTCTGTCTAATCACAGGTGCTGCTTGTGCCTGGATGGAAGGGAATTGATGGATTGCATCTCTACTGCTTGAAGACTGAACCTTCCTGAAAGCAGAGGCAAGCTGGCCATGTAAGAGAAATGCATTGGCCTCTTGCACAGTGGCACTGCAGCAGGAATTGTGACAGGCCCAACTGTCTCAGCATCAAGAACGAGGAAGGTTTTGCATAGCACTGCTGGGTCCTTTGGAACTGAAGGTCTTGGATGGGGAATGTGTCAGTGCCCTGCACCAGTGCATCTGAGCTCCCATCTGGAGCCATCCCTCACGGAGCAGGAGCCCCACTTCACGTTCAGTCCATCGAGGGCCAAAGGAACTGGGCCACCCTTAGCTTTAGCTTTGGTGTTTGGTAGTGGGGAGGACGGAGGCCTGGGCAAGAGTCCAAGACCTTCAGAGCCTCTCAGGGCCCTCTGTGGTTGCCAGGTGTTTTGTGGATGATACACAGCCCGTTTAGCAGTGCCTTTAGTCTGTGGTGACTGAGGTCAGCAGAGAAGTGGAAGACTGTAGCCAGGCTTTGTTTTCTCATGGGTCTGTTACCCATCACCAGAGCTTGTTTTCCTAAAACTTTCTGTCCATGAAAACCAAGGTCACTCAAGACTTGGGATTTAGGCAACTTATTCCAACTTTTGTTCAAGGACAGAATCTAGCAGATTTCTTTTAAGTAATGTTAATATTTGCCTGCTGGCAAAATACATTTTCTTTCCTGGGCAGTTTTGAGCTGTAGCTCAGCAGTGCTTCTGCACCACAGCTTTGTGTTCAGTCCTAGAGACCGTCTGTGCTGTAGGTTCTACACCCTGACTTGCACCTACATGTGTCTGATCTGAGCCTCCTTTAAACAGCTGATGGCACAGGCAGAACACTGTGGAAAGGAGTTGTTTGGAGTTTTATAGTTTTCAGTGTTTGAACTAATTTTTTAAAAAAAAAAGATGGAAGATGTTTCAGGAAAGATTTTGCAATGTGACTTCTTTGTGAGATGATGGGGCCTGAGAACAACAGGAACACAGAAGAGTTTTACTTTAGGTAGACCCAACAGTAAGATTTTAGTGCAGCTTATGAAAAACAGGCCTCAGAAAACTGGTCAATTTAAATGTCACACAGTGCTGCTGCTGAATGAATTGCTCCTGTCAACACTGGCTAAAGTGTTATCTAGCTTGACTGGATAAAGTTGATAAAAGCAGGATTTCAGATATTGTAGGCTGTCCAGAATTAGTTGGCTTCTGTAAAGGCAAAAGGATTGTTGCGAGAAAAGTGAGGGTTTGGTGAAAAATCTTCCAAATGCAGCACCTTTGGTCCGTGCTGCTTTCATGACACAGAGCCCAGAGCAGTTCCCAGCACACTTGGAGAGCTCAGCAGCCTGGCTGCCGGGACCTGCAGAGGGGCTGCTTTGGCATCCAAGGCCTTCCACAGGGACAGCACTGTGGCCTTCACTGAACTGGTGCCAAATCAGCCTCAGACCATCATCTTTCACATCAGGACCTGGAAAATCATTGAAACAAGCTTGGTTTTGACTGCTTATGGCCCTCACATGAACTTGGCTTTGATGTGGTCTCCTTCTTTAAAGGGCTGGTGAATTGAATTTTTGTTTGGATGTCAGAACTGTCCTTTTCATTACTTCCTTGCTGTTGCTGTTGGTGCACCAGGACAGGACTGTGGCACTGTTACCCACCCACTGCTGTCCTGGGCTTCTGGCACCAACCTCTTTTGCCAATTTCACAAATACTTCTGACTTTGCCCCTTTCACACTTCTCTTAGCAGCAGACAGGTACCAGAGTTTAGCCAGCCCCTCCAACAGAGGAAATACACAAGGAAAGGCAGGACTTAGCACTTCACTGATTCCATGGTATTGCTCCACTTGGAGCAGGGTGACTGATATTGCCTAAGCATTTTTGGCTTTGGTTTGGCATGGATAAAGCAGCAGTCCATGGCTGCAGGAGAAGGGGCCCTCAGGGTTCTCTGGAGGCCCTGTGCTGGGAGCAGGGGCAGACTGGGCTTTTCTTGCCCCTGCTCCCAGTCTGGTGGTACCGAGTGTAACTCTGGGCCCGGCCTTCTGTGCTCTGCAGTCTCCCTTCTCAGCACTGACCCACAGCCAGTGCTCAGCAGGGCCAGAACACTGACAGCTCCTGAGCTCGGGCCCTTGCACAGCTTTAATCGGTGGAAATGCTGAAGTCTCCTGAACCTCTTCGCCTCAGAGCACAAAACATTCATCAGCTGCCCTCAGGAGGTTTATATAGCCCTGGGGAGGGTGGGAGCAAGTGATGCCCCTTTGCTGTGCCAGGTGATGTTTCACATTTCCTCCTGTTAGTTCTGAGCTTGTTCATTTACCATTCTTCTTGCAGGATTCCAGTTTTCCCCATTGGAAAATAAAAATATTCAATACTTGGGCTTCGAGCAGATGGAACAACGTTCAAATGGCACAGGCCCACAGCAACACCATCTTCCTGCTGCTTGTCCCAGAAGCTGCTCTGAGCCTCAGGCTGCCCCTGACTAGAGAGGGGCTAAAAATTGTGAGGAAGCCATAATGCATCTCTGGTCTGTCAGCCCCTCACATTTTATCTTCAAGTGACCGTACAGGAAGGGTCGAGTTCTCTTTGCTTCCTGGGAAATACAAAACCAGGAGTTTGGCTGTTTACCAGCCTTCCCATGGACAGTAAACAACATTCAAGGAAAAAAAGCACCGTGCTGGTTTTACAGAAAGTACAGCTCAAAGGTTACAGCAACAGCCTCGGCCTCACTCCCCTCACCCAGGCACGGTGCAGAGAAGGAACCATCCCCTCCCCACTGAGGGGAGCCAGGTTCCACCAGAACAAACTGGAGCCACTGCTCCTGTGATTCCAGTCATTCCTCTCTGAAGGGTGAAAGCAAAACCTGACATCAGACCCAGGGCTGCAACAGGCATTTCTGTCCAGTAAGCAGAAATATCTCTGGAGAGTTTTTCAACTACATCAAGTGTCTCTTGAAAGCAAAAAGTTACAAGAAAAACAGTTTTTGAAACTTCTTGTAATAAAATTTAGTAGCCATGTGCAAATCAAACCCTTCCTCTCATGTGATGTTAACAGAAATACTCATTTCTTATACAAAACTCACATTCACACAAGTCATCTACAATGATAAACATTATTAAAGTTTATTAACAAAAGCTTTGTACATATCTTTTCATACACTTGGAATTTTACATCTAGTCAAAATAACAGCACATTTCCATCTTACCTTTTGTACAAATTGTTACAGAATATCCACCAGTGGGGTGAGTAAGTAAAATAAACCACTGGTTTACTTTTGTAAAGTATCTACAAAAGTGATTTGTGATATTTTTAAAAAATTCCCCAGAACATATAAAAATAAATATTTTTACTTTTTCAATTAAATCTACTAATTAGAAATATTACAAATCAAAATATCAATGTTTTCTTATGAATTCTTCACAATACAAAACAGATTCACAAAACTTTATTTACAGAAATGAGGTAAGAACTGTGCAATGTTAACTAAGAAACATATTGCAGAATTAACATGTTCTTCCAAGTAAGTACACAGTGGAGGTCTAATTACAGCTGGGTCTTTTCTGCTAATAATTCCCACCTCACCCTTGATTAGTGGTCATTACCCCCATTTACACTGTCCTTCACCACCCTGCCACGAGATCAGCAACTGCCGAAGTGTTCCAACACAAGTTCACCCGTTTCAACCACTGGGAAATTTCAGTGGGAAATGGTAATTCACTTTTTTGGTAATTTATTAGTGAAAAGTGACCCAGGTAACAATCTGCCTGAGCTCTCTACAGTGGTATAAACACCTCTAGGAAAGGCAGAACAAGGCTGCTGGTGCAAGACAGAATATTCCCGCTGCTAACAAGGACGCATCTAGTGCATGATCAGCTGTTTGCAGCCATTTCAACAAAATGGAGGTAGCAACAGGCACTTGGTTTAGGCCAAACACTACACAAACTTCTTCCAGTGTGGCCTTCTCATCTGGTAAGAAAACTTTGTCACTGGAACCAAATTGGTTCCTTTAAAAACCTTAGAACTCTAAAACCTACACCAAAATTAATAAACTTTGGATTCCATACCATAATTCTTATTCAAGAAAAACTCCAACTATACAACGATAGGAATTGAAAGGAATAAAAAGTTCAGAAGACAATTCCCTTATAAGTCAGGTTCCAAAACAGGTGTGTAAAAAGAGAAACTATGAACAGCAAGTCCCAGCTGCCATTACAAGCTCAGTCTAAAAGGATCTATTGTAACTGCAGCAGTAGATCAGATGGGCTGGGGTTGGGCTGTTCAAACTACTGCTCTGAAACCAAAGCAATGCATCTCTGCAGACGGTTTGCAGCCTTGAAATCCGTGAGATTGGGACTGAAGAGTCAAGTGTATGTTCTTCCGTGGTTGAATTTGTACTTAGTACCATCATATTGACATAATTATTATGATTTGCAGTTTTATCTACTTCACAGTCTGAGACATTAAAAAGTACATCCATTTTAGTGCAACAAGAAAGCAAATGAAAGCCTACCAAAAATATCCTTATGAAAATTATTAACCTCTTGCTGTGCAGTAAGAGTTCCTTGTTGCTCTTTTTCAATCTGCAGAAAGGGAACCCGGGGTTTGCAGCCACATGAAGTGCTGTAACAGCAGGACGTGCAGGGCTCAAGGGTCATTCAAATGTCAACTCTTCTCTGACGCAACTGGTCCAGTTTTATCATTGAGCCTCTGTGTAAGAGAAAATACTTCTAAAAATCAGATTATAACTTACAGAGCTAAGTAAAATTCAATTCAGAAAGATAAAAAAGCAGATGAGGTACATTCACAAGAGCAATCTAAATAGTAACTTCTGCGTTGTAAAAAATAACCATGTACTGTAGAATAAAAAGTGAGAAAGGAAAGAAATAGTTAAAGGAGCAGTCCTGTACTAATGCCTGACTAATGCTAAGGTCATGACAAGCAGCATTAGAAAACACCAACTCTCCTTCTACTTCCCTTCCAACAAGAGTGGCTGTTCCTGGCTGTGGGTCTCTCTGAAATGGTCAAGAGAAACACCAGATGACCTCTGCTACATTTGAAATCTACACTTCTCCATCAGAGCAAATACAACTCCCAATTTGCCCCTTCACAATTCTTTCTTTAATATATTGCTACAAAGATATTTCCTGCAAGTACTGAACAGGACTGAGCAAAAATCTCATTCACTGAGCATTCAGAAGTGCCTGAAAACCTGTTTCAACTGCAAATAAGATTAAAACAGTCAAACTCTGGCAAATAGAGAATTTTTAAAAAACAGTTCAACAATCTATGCAACTTGGCTCAATTCTAGCCTTAAAAAAACATAAAATCAATTTCAAAAGAAATTTTGATTAAAGTTTTTGTTCAAAAGATGTTCTCAGATTTCCTGGAATTATTTGCAGCTAACTGTAAACATAAAAACTGCAACGGCATATTTGTAAAAATACACTGCACTGTACAGACCAAGTAATGGCCATTTAAAAAAAAAAAATCTAAATAAGATCACACAGAATATTTTGCTTGGATGTACACAAAACATAGGGTCTCAACTGCATTCACTATTCATTTTTAGAAAATGAGGGGAGATCAGTTTTAAACGTGTGAGAACAAACTGTGAACATTTCTGAATGAAGGCAAGGCCTGGAGCCAGCCCTGTGCCAGCATGTTTGTTGTGACAGTCAGTGACCGACAGCAGGGCCCGAGCACAGCGACCGTTCGCAGCCACGACCCCACAACTGCCCAAAGCACAAAGCTGGACAAAAGTAACTGCTCAAAAATTTGAATGGAAGGGAGCTGTTTCCAGGAAAAATCATCTTGAAAATTCATCATTTATGTGGTTTGTGTCTGGAAGTGTGTACTGCCTGAAGTACCACAGAAGCCCTGCCCGAGTCCTCCACTACAGTGCTCCTGAAGTAGCTGGAGGATTTGGGAGTGGGGAGCAGAGAGGGGACTCATATTTAGCCCAAACTCTCCCCACCTGCTCTTGCAGACAAGCTTCTCTTTCTTCTCTACCACTACCACTTGCTGTCTTCTCCAAGGAATGCTGAAACTTTATGTCTTCCTGATCTATTCATCCTTTGTTTTTCCAAGTTTCATATGCTCCTTCCTTTATCCTCTCATCTTAATTGTAGGACCCTTAAAGAATGAAGCCTGATCTCTCATTTATTGAAGACAGAATTCTTGTCTTGGGGGTGGAGATTAAGGGCAAATACTGAAGGTAATGGAGCTTCTTTGCCAGAAAAATGTGTCTTGTTTCTTTATCTGTCTAGGAAAGGTTTTATTAGTCCATGAAGCACAAGAGCTGCTCAGCCTCCCAATGTACAACCTCATTTTCCCAGGCCAGCACCAAGATGCACACAGCCCATTCTCCTAACACAGATTTCACCTTCCCAGCAATGGGCTCCTCACCTCTCAAGCCATCAGCTAATCCCCACAGCTCCACAGGGCCTGAGGCCTGGCCAAGGCAAACTCACCAGAAAGGTGGTAAAAGGAATGAGCCACAAAACAGTGGACACAATGCTGGGGAAGAAGCAGGGTGAGGAGGACTAGGGCTGCAGTTGTAATTACAAGAGCAAGGCAAGGGTCACTGGATTGGTGTCCTGATCAGGGAAGCAACAGTGTGCAGCAGACA
Organism: Polioptila caerulea; assembly: GCA_013397295.1. Taxonomy (NCBI): domain Eukaryota; kingdom Metazoa; phylum Chordata; class Aves; order Passeriformes; family Certhiidae; genus Polioptila; species Polioptila caerulea. The sequence goes on from VYXF01001118.1 coordinate 44,457, forward strand.
TGTCTGCTGTGACTACAAGTTCACAGAGTTCTGAGCTTCATTTCAGTGCTGCTCAAAGCTCAAGAAAAACAAAGACAAAAAATCAACTCTCTTTGATTTGTGAATACAGGCACATAACCTGCTCCTTATCTTTTAGTTACCTCCTGAGGTAGTGCATGGCAAGTGAGGTGAGGAGTATACTTACTGTCACCTTCTGAGCTGCGTTATCTCCATGAATTGTAAGGAACGGGTTGGTAGCAGCTGCATTAAGTGGCGAGGCCTGTGTGCCTGAAAGTAAGTTGTTTATGGGTATCTGTGCTCCTCCAGTGATCTGCAATTGCTGTACTTCAGACTGATGGTGTTGGTGATGGTGATGTTGTTGCTGTACTAATTGATACAAAAGGGCCTGATGTTGTTCCTTGAGTAATACGGGGAGGGGACAGGGAGGAGGGAGAGAAAAAAGATCAATAATTAGTTGCTGAAAAATAGCCTCTCCCTGGGTTCCTGCTTTTCCAGATCTTCAGTCAGTGCAACCCTTAAACTAATCCAAACTAATTTAGGTTACACTAATGAAGTTCCATGAGACTGTGGGGAAGAAAGTTCCTGTCAGACTTCCTGAAATCAGCAGCTTAGCAGAAGTTCAGCTAAGTCTGCTGGCTTCATCAGGCCTCTGTCAGAACAAACATACCTGAGAAGACTGTGTACTAAAACTACAGGATTAACAATACAAACAGTTCAAGCAGTTACCTGATGGCCTACATGAATACTGCAAGCAGAGCAAAGACAGCTCACAAGATGGTATCCACAAGTCTTTTGCTAGTGTTCCAGTGGAATCAAAGACAGGTCACAACACTGTCACAATCCACACATGCTCCCAAGCTCTGCTGCCCACAGCCTCCCTGTCCACACAGGACAAAATGGAACTGAAGGCACTAGGGAATCATTCTTTGAGCCGTACACGCAGCCCAGTAACATCCTCACATTTTACATGACTATCATCCAAAAAGTCGGAAGCAACTGAAAGACTAAAATATTATCAAAGCCTTTAATATCACGTTAAATGCATTACTACTATTTATATTAAGCTGAGGAGTTTACCCATGCCTTAGAATACAATAGAGGAATAAATCATAATTAACTGAAAAACTTACTGATGTGAGCTGCTGGGTACTTAGTAATTGCTGAAATTGCTGGTGCTGTTGATGGAGTAACAGTTGTCTCTGTTGGTCAGAAAGCAATCCTAGTCCCGAGGCACTGTGGGGTTTGACAGGGTAATACTCTGGTTTATATGGAAGTATGGGAACTTCTTACTTCAGCTTTCCATTTAAGAAAAGATGTACACAAACAGACAGACCCTGTTTAGCATTTGATTTCATACTGCAAATATTGACTGACTTACAAGTTGCAATTTCTGGCACCACCCCCAAATCTCATTTATGCTGAGCAACAGCAACATCTTGCCTGTAACACGTCTACTCCATGCACGTTATTTGAAACTCAGATAACAATTACCAATTATAAAGTACTTTTCAAATACTTTATAGAGAAAGGCTAGATTTTATATCACGAGACAGCTCTTGCCAAACTTTAACACCTAGTTACCAAGCATTTACTTTACCTTGGTGTCCTTCCAATTCCCATCTTTTGTGTCATTCAAACCATTCATATTGCCCACACCTCGTCTGTAATTCAGCAAACACCTTCAGCCTTACCAAGGGCCAAGGGATGCTGCCATGGAATGAAGCTGCCTCTGCTTCTGCCAACTACTTCACTCCCAGTCTCTCTTTTTTCATGCCTACATGAAACTGTCTGCAAATATTTAGGCAACTGGGCAGGGAATAGATCCAGCTGACAACTAGGCTGTAAGTAGGGGGTTTCTTCAGCTGTACCAGTTTACTGCAAGACCAACAGTATGAACAAGGGTGTGTTGGGAATACAAGACCAGGAAGACAGCTCGATCTACTCCTTCAGTGCAGTGTTAGATTTTAGGAGTTTTAAACACCCATTAAAATCTTACGGTGTTGTTTCCTGATAGGTTTATCCTGCTGTAGAAAATAAGTATTTCCCTTTCAGCTGTACACTTCTGTCCCCTCCCCTCATGCTGGGTCCTGCACAATGGGCTGCAACCTGTGGGAACTGAGCTGAAACTTTAACCAATACAGAACACACTGGCAGATTCTCTGTGAATGCAGATGAGGTCACTGTGTGATGCAGAAGTTCCAGTAAGAAGGTGTGCATAGGATGACAGGATTGCTTGCTGGGGTTGGTAGTAAGGAATTATTCACTTAAATCAGTCACAAATCCACACCATTAGGCTGCAATCATGTAGCTCCTCAGGGCATAATATTTATCTTACATTTTTACAGCAGCCAACAAATTGTAGCCCAACTCTGCTGTAAACCGACTTTCAGCTAATGTGCAAACACCCAAATCACCATTCTCTCCTACTGGGACAGAACAAGCCACATATAAACTTTGTCTCATACTGTGTTGCATGGTCTCAGCACTGCAGGACACAGCTGGTGGGCTGCACTTACGGATTTCCTATGGGGAAAGGGAAGCCTATGACAATGGGAAGTTTATGGGGTGGGTGGAATCCACCCAAGGCTACTGAGGGAGCTGATGTGCACACAGAGACACTTTCAACCATTCCCCAGCAGCCCTGGCTGACTGGGATCTCAAGATCCCAGCTGACGACAAGATAGAGGATGTGATGCCTGTCTAGAAGAAGGGCTGGAAGGAGGATCTCGGCATGAGGCCTTCTCAGCCTGACCTCTGTGCCAGGGAAGGTCATGGAGCAGATCCTCTTGAGAGCCATCAAATTGCACATGCAGGACAACCAGGGAACCAGGCCCAGCCAGCACAGGTTTGTGAAAGGCAGGTCCTGCTTGACTGACCTGATCTCTTCTGACAAGACGTCGTGTTTGGTGGGTGAGGGAAAGGCTGAGAATGCATCTACTGGACTTAGGTAAAGCCTTTCACACTATTTCCCACAGTATTCTGACTAATATTACCATTATTTCCTTCTCTTTTTACCTCACTTTTTTCTGTATTCTTCTATACTGGAATGAATCTTCTCCACTGTTTTTGTTCATTCTTTTATCCCATTCTTTCTTTTTCCCAGATCATGTTTTACCTTTGCACTTCTTTTTTCTGCTGTTGTTCTCCCTTCTCTTTAATCGCTCTGCCTGCCTCTCTTGCTCTGCATTGGCATTTGAAAGAAAATACTCTCAGTCAGCAGCTGAGATCTCAGTGTCTAGAAACAAAACCAAACTGCAGAGGACAAAATGCTGCAGCTCCCAAGCTTCTCAGAAGAGACAGTTCAGTGGATTTCACCACAGAGCTTTCTCTAAACCAGATGAGCTTGGAATGTAAATTTAATCCTTTTTAGCTTCTCATTAAAAGGTACATGATCAGTCTGAAACTCTCCATCCTACACTCTTCTCTGGTTGCGAGAATGTAAAGAAACAATCCTATCTCTTTCCTCAAATCACTTTATCTCCCACTTGCTGGTGATCTGTACTGAGCCATCTTTTTCCCCAGAAAAGGATCAAGTATTTTTCTCTGCCGGATGAACGTAGGTGCTTTTACCTACAACTTGAAACTCTCTCCAACAACAGTGTGCAAATAAGTGTTTTCTCACCTCCTTGTGTGCCACAGTTTCTCAGAGAGTTCGCATGAATAAGGACAATAGGCATAAAGAAGTCTTCAAGCATTGATGAACACTGCCTATTTTTCATATTAAACTGTTGGAACAGATTCTGAAGCTTGGGAAGTTACTGTAACAAGCAACTTCCAGGAACATCTGGCAAGTCTTTTAAAATTACTGAACAATGCCCTGAAGTTAGAAAGCAGGGCTGAATTCTCATGTAGCTTTCCAACATGTTGCCACCACTGATTTAAACCACCTCCAACCTCGATGCCAGCACACGATCTAACCAGGGTCAGAGAGCTCACATCACCACGGCACCAAACCTTTGAGTCTGCCTGTGCTTGGTACCATTCAACCTCCCCACCAGGGCTGCTCACAGAGCAGGGGTACCCTGGGAAATTTAACATTAAAGAAAGAGTCAACCAGTTGCCACTGCAGCAGCACCAAACTCAAGCCTGGCAGGTGTCCCATGGAGTTCCAGAACCAGTCATTTCAACCCATGGAAAGTATTTTTTTTGTCTATTTTTTCTTCCTTCATTCAAAATAATCCCAGAGCCTCTTTGCAACTTAGTTCCCATAACCAAACGTTTTTTTCATCTATTTCACTAAAGCATTTGTAATGGGACGAAGAGGAATGAGGAATGCACATGTCATTACCAGAATCATATTAGCACTAACATTTCTGAACTTTTCCCTTCTTAACAGACAAGCAGAAACACTGAAAAGTCACAGAAAATGAGGGCAATTGTGAAACACCTCAAAAGGAAGAGGACCTGGGAAATAACGTGGATGAGCTCAAATAAAGCAGAAAATTGTGTGAGAAGTACACATTTAATATAAACATTAATTTTAAATTAGTATTATTGAGGGAGCAGTGCAGAAAGAGATCATGCCACAATAGAAACAGAGAAGTGGAAGTACTGACAGACTTGTACAGCACACGCTTGTTGTGGCAGAAAATAGGGAGTAATTGGGAGTATTCCAAACTCTACTAAAGGTTAGAATGAAAGCTTAGAACAGGACACTGGCTGCAGGATTTTGCATGAATTGGAACAGTCTATCACTAGGCTACACAAGGAAGAGTTACAGCACTTAAAATGGATATTAAAAAACAAACAAAAGAAGTTCTGCCAAACAAAGAGAAGCAAATCATCTGTGTATAAACAAAATAATTTGAGAAAACAGTGGCATGACGGGTATTTAGCATAACTCATATATTCTTGCAGTATCTGACAGTGGAAAGCAGCATGCAACTGGCTAATATGATTCATCTTGTCTAGTATTTCTCACCCTTTCGGGGAGAGAATGCAAAATTTTTGTGTTTTTCACAAACCTCTGATGCTCAAGAAATATGAAAACTTTTCATGAAGAGAATGTCTTTTTTTTATCCTATGAAACCTCATGTTCACAAAGGATATAAACTATGGAAAATACAGGCTCCTCAGGAAAAACATAACAACACTTCCCAGTATCAGATTTCAGGAGCCTACTGAAGCAATACCACACAATTACATGGTACACAGATATTCAGGAGCTGCCAAACCAACAGGAAGCAAAGAAACTGGAAAAGGAAGCTAGGAAATTAGGGATCCCTTGCATCATTCCAATCACGTATGTCTTTTTTTGATGGATAATCCACCATAATCTCCAAAAATAAACTCTACTTAAAGGCAAGTAATCCACTCCCTATTTACAGGCACTTCTTTTCACACAGAACTGTAGTTCTCCTTCCTAAGGGAAGGACAGGACAAGGGCTGCGGGGAAGGGGAGCAGTGAGGAGTTGGCCCAGGCTCTGCTCTATCCCAAAATATTTCCAGACCAAGAAGTCCACTCCTCCTCCCAGAAAGCAGCTGTCTCCTTTTGTTACCCATTTGCCTTGCAGCTCAAGCAGCAGCAGTTTATGCTACTGAGGGTACCTGGCTTTGGTGAGAGCTGCTAGGAATCCTCACAAATGAAGCTTTTTATGCATTTAGGAGTCCATAGGAACACTGCTTGAAAAACTGACTTTGTTGGGTTTGGAGTCAGTGCAGGCAACTGAAACCACACAACTGTATTACCACTCTGGTTAGGGATGCCTATTGCATCCTGAATTACATGAACATACACCCGTCTCCTTCTCCCCCTCCCCCCTTCTTACTGCAACAAATGGTAGCTTTTCCAGTGCTCCTTTAATCCTGGAAGAACAATTGGCAGGAAAAGGAATATTGTTTTCTGAACTAAAAAAAGGAGCTGAAGCACATTTACATAATTACATTTGTTTGGGAATGTGACTTGATTAAGAAACAGGAATTCACTAGGATTCCTAAAAGCTCTAGAGAAAACGTCTTTTCTTTAACTTTACTATTTGTGCTTCCATTAAATACCTCCTCACTTTCGTTCACAGGCCAGGAGCAGAACTTACTTTGACAATCACAGGTGAAGGAATAAACAATGTATTTGGAGTTTTCAGCTAACCTCAAGAACAGCAGGCACCATGAGGAAGAACACCAAATCGGGGAATCCTTACCTGTTGTTTAGCGTGGTTGGCAGAGGATGTGCTGCACTGGGTGGCACGGTGGCATGAGTGAGAGAAGGGTTCTGTGATATTGTTGCTGGGGTCTGAATGACCCCGTTTAAAGCCCCTACGATTCCATTGATTGCCAGCTGGCTGGCTGGCAGCGCTCCAATGATTCCACCCACAGCCGGCACCGCAGGAATGGTGGAGGTTACAGTCTGCATTCCAGCAGGCAGTGCCCCCACTGTCACACCATTGACCTGCTGAACCCCGGGCACTGCCGGGCCTTGCTGGGCCGGACTCTGCCCAGCAGGTGGTGGAGTGGAAAGCGCTGATGAACTGCTGGTGCTTTGTCCGCTGGAGGTTATCTCCTGGTGTCAAAACAAACAACAAAGCCCCCTCAGCTGCATAAAATTTCACCTAACACCACAATGCAAGGACTGGGATGAGTTAACTTGTAACAAGTTTAGGTTTACATGAAAGAAATAAAAGTTACCTGATTTAATACAGGAAGAGAATTGTCTGGTAAAAAACTGTTTCCCAGATGAGGGCTTTTACTGCTGTTCAAAGAATCAGTGCTGGGTGCTAAAGTAATTATTTCAAAAAACACACAGTGGTTAAATTTCTCTAATGTGTAAAATGATTCAGAATAATTATTTCAAAATTATGACAAAGCTAAACATAGGCAATGTAAAGTCAACTTTAAAATCATTGCTGAATAGTAAAATATTAACTAATTGGTGAATAATAGATTCAAGCAGATGTGCTCCAAACTGAAGTAAAAGAGAAACTGCACTGAAACAAGTAGTAATGGTTCAGAAAAATAAACCAATTGATATCTAAACATTTAACACATCAGCAAATACTTGGTCTATATTCATCCTACATATATATTCATCTCCCATCAATGGCATGTGTGGATGAAATAGATATTTCATATAAATACATGTTCAAATTACTCTGACACTTTAATAATCCCCTCTACTTACGTGCTTGTACTGGAAAGGCATGTACTTGATGAGAAGGGCTGGGATTTGAAGTTATTGTTGGAAAGGGCACCGAAAGCTGTGCATTGAGAAGCTGCAGCCGCTCCTTCTTTGCAGTCAGATTCTTTATCTGTTCTTCCAACCGCCTATTTTCAACTTGAAGTTGGTGTAATGATTTAAGCATTCCTAAAACTAAGACAAAAAAGGACACATTTTATTCCACAGCCACATTCAATGAACGAATAACACCTTCATTCAGTTTTAAATTCTACATTACATTAAGAATAGCATATACGTGAAAGTATAAATTACAGATGTCTGGATTTTAGTGGAAAGACTTAGGATTAATTTTGAGTCATTTAAATTGCAGGAAAAAGTTCACAGTGTGTTGTGATAGTAATTTTAGAATATCTCTGCACCCTGGCTTAAATACTGATAGAGCAGCATCATTAGGGCAAGCATACATTTTAAGCAAACAGCAGTAAGTGAGATCTTAGCCCCAAATCAGAATATAAAAGTAGTAGAATTTTAGTAGCACACATTAACTGCATAGTTAGGATAAATCCAGTTCAGCTGCAGTATCAGGAATTGCAAACCTTATAAAACAGAGAAGCTGGACAAAAATATGCTCATCTAACAGCACAGGCAACCAACAACGTTTATATAAAAGCAGCCAAGTTTATGAAAAGGGCGTTTTTCTGATTGAGTGACTTGTACAGTGAATCGTGAACGCCCAGAAGTCCCCCAAGGTGAGGCTGTCCCAGCGCGATCTCGGGATCCCCCAGCAGGGAGCACTCTGTGAGCACCGCACTTACCCCGCGTCACCTTCTCCACTGCCCTCACTTTACCAGGCACAGTTTGATCAAACTCCCATTTGGTTTCAGAACTTGGATTTCCCAGCCACTACTACAGCGTGACTGCAAAGCCACAGGGATAGCATCCTTCTTTTTCCCTTTTTTTTTTTTTTT
>VYXF01001118.1:52550-105792 GCA_013397295.1 Polioptila caerulea
TTTTTTTTTTAATTCTAAACTGTATTTGTTTAACATGACCTCTGGAGCTACTACAGACATAAGTCTACTGGTATAGGCACATCTGGTCATTTCCCAAGGATTTAGCTTTTATCCCTCCTCTTCAAGAACATACAAAGGAACCCTCAGTGAGCTCAAATGAGATGCAATAAGACTTAGCTAAACCTGTCCTCCAGCTATCATGTTTAAAGGATTATCCCTGCATGAATTTCCTCACAATTAGCATTTTTGTCAGGATACCATTCATAAAAATACTAACTAGATACCTCTTTACACTACCAATGAGAAGAATAATGCATTCAATAAAATATAACACAAAGCATAACCTGGAATAAAATAAATTTTCAACATATTCAGTGATTGTCTTTGATACTGATGTATTGCTGAATATGGAGATCCATGTGATCACTTATGCTTTTAACATACTCATTCTTGGACTATTCCACTCTATTAAACATAACTTGAGAAAATAATAATTTGCTTGCTTTAGAAACTCACATGAAAGGCAGAATATAATAAAGACACGAAAGCCCAGGAGGACATTTGCTTAACATTTGTAAATATTTTCTTTTCAAACAGCAACAGAAGTAGAAAAGTCAGATTTAAACATAAAAAAAAGAACAATAAAAAATATGCCAATTTATATCACTCAATATAAAGAAAAACTGGGAACTCTGCAATATTTACAGCAGTGGATTTAAGAGTTCAAAATTCTTTTCCAAACTCTGCAGCTGAACCTACAAGTTACTTCCTCTTGCATGACACAATTTCCTCATCTCTAAAAATGTAGATAATTATAGAGAAGTCTTCTGTAATCTACTGATGCCATGTGCTGCACTAAGAACTATGCTAGAACTCTACACCACAGTTGTATTTCAATTCACAGCAGAAAATAAGTTTTATTACAATTCTTGGCCAAGCACAGAATAGCAGTTTTGAGTAACAGTTGGCAAAAGTCATAAAAACCAGATTGTGAGTACTTACTGTCACTGGGGGTGCCTTGCTCTAATAAAAACTGTTGTCCTTCACTCCACTGCCTCTCGAGAAGCTGTTCTATGCTGGCTGCTACTGGGGGCAAGTTTTCCCCACAACCGTTCCCTGTTTGATCATAGCGGATCTGCAAGCTGCTCACAGGGGATCTATGGAAAATATTACAATTTATTGTTGAAAGAAAAGGATGAAAGGAAATGTATTAGAAAAAGGCTGTTGAAATTTCTTATATCAGCTCTTAGGACCTACATATCTTATGTTTCCAAGACTAAGTTAATGCACCAAAATCACTGAGATCTCCTGGTTCTCACTGCCAGGGCTTCAACAAAAGAAAGACATTATTACAGTGTGAGAATTTATACTGAGAAAGCACATAACCTCCTCTTGCATACAGACTAACAAGACAGTAACTGACAAACAACATTGAATTAAATTATACCACACACATTTCTACAGCAGAAACCATTATAATATGGATACACAGGGCACTGGCTTTGGGGGCAAAAAAACCAACCCACACCCAATTTCAAATCTTTCCCTGAGAAAACTGGGAAAAATAAAACAAATTCATTAAAATCATCACATAGAAAGGCCATATATAATTCCACTGACTAACTTGTTCTAGAAACAGTCATGTAAATCTGGATTTTTGAAGGACTACATGAAAATATTATTTCACAAGGGATGCAACGCAAGTTAGAAGTTATCCTCTACCTGTACTGTGAACACTTAAGATATGTCCTTTTTTTACTCATGATCACACAAAGTTCAAAGAATAATCCCCTTGCCACATGTCTTTTCTCATTCAGGAGAAAATTAAATATTCAGCACACAGTCACTGAGAAATCTGCCTACCTCTCTCAGGCCCTAGGAGGTTCTTTTGCATTGGATGGGGCACAATTTAACTTTGTGAGCAAAGCCAGATGTTCAGTGTATTTCTGACTCAGGTTTCTGAGCATGGTCCCATTCCTCCTACAGGACCAACACCAAAGCCCACTAAAAGCTGGTTCTTGGTTGCTGGGGGGTGGTGGTGGTGGTGTAATCAATCCCAGTGAGCTCACATTCTCAGCTATCAGTTATTGGAGTAAGCAATTGGTGCCATCATGGAACCACAGCCGTACTGTTCCACCCACAGTGCAAAGTTACCACCAAGACCACCACAGTCCCAGTACAGGACAACACAGAGAGCTCAGGAAATCAGTGTGTTAATTATGATTACTGTAATAACCACTGGTCACAGCACATTAGCTACCTAATGACTGTAGAGCATTTTGTAGGCACCAGAGCAAAGCGATTTTTGATTTTTACGAGAAAAGGTTTTAAGTAGGTGACTTAAGAGCTCTGTTAAGTATTTATAAGTAGTTCCTCTTTTGCATACAGGAAGAAAGGAAAGCACTTGTTAAAACAAAAAGCCCTGATGAATGGGTAACCAAGGTAGTGTTTTTTGACAAGAGATGACAACAGCATGTAACAGTTCAGCACAGAGACAGCAAAAGCAGTCTTAAAGCGTACTGTTTACACAATGTGCTGAAGCAGTAAGAAGGAAAGTTTAAGCAGGAACATTCTGCACAGAGGTACTACACTTACCCTTCACACAAACAACCCACTTTAAAAAACAAAACAAAACCAATCCAGAAAACAAATATATGAAACCACTCAACAATTCCCCCAGAAACTTCTCTCTCTGTCTGCATGTTCCTGAGCAACTCATAATGCTGCCCTAACAGATTGTGCCTTTTGAATTATAAATCACCAACAAAATTCTTGTTGGGCTTTGGACTGCTTTCTATCAATTTTGAAAAGGCAGAAACAAAGCAGCACATGATGGTATAACCACTGCAGTCCTTCAATGGAAGCCTGTACAAGAGAAGGACAAAAACACCCAAAATCTAGATTTCTGTGTATTGCAACATGACTCAATCTCTCCTCTTCCAACTGAATCCCTAGGTCATCTTTTAGACAAGAGATGGTTCTTGCATGCTAGGGTTGAATCCTTATTCCAAATAGTATTTGATCATAGTTTCCAAGAGGATTATAAATGTGCTGTCTGGACTGGTCCAATCCAGCCTGCCTGCCTTCACAACCGTTTTTTGATTAAGTTTGGTAGTTACCCATACTACAGAGCACTAATTAGAAGCAATACTGCATTTAGATATAAGCATACATACAGATTTCACTGCAGGCATTACATAACACGTTTTTTAGATCTAAGGTTAAGTATGGGGTAAAAAAAGTTTAAGTGCTACCTTGGGAAAAGCAGCAATTCCTTTGCAAAATGGAAACAGCTCACAAATACCAGGTATATTTATATTTCTCATATATATATTAAAAGTTAAAATACGACAGCTTAAACATCAAACGCTGTGGTTATACTGGGGTACAAAGATATAACAATAAGAATTGGAAATGACCATACAAGCTCATGAGGCACATATGTCTTCTCCAAAGGGCTGCAATCAGCTGCGTCATCAACAGCAAACAAATGTTCTGCAAGTGTTTTTATTTTAAGCAACTCGCTGAAAATCACATGGTTCTTTTGGAGAACTGTGTTATTTATGTATCTCATAAGCTTCAAAGGGAACAGAGTCAGAACTTGCAGCTAAATAATTTTAACAGATAAAGGAGGTAACATTCAGAGTTGCAAAGTTTCCAGATAGCAGATTTTTTAAAGTCAGCTTTTATTCACTATAAACCAAACTTTAGGTAACCAGAGTTACTTATTTACCGAAGTGGGGAAGGTAGGGAGTTACCTACACATTTTAGAAACCTTGACATACAAGGAATCTTTTTTGTCGCACAAACCAGGGGTGAAATCCGCTGACTACTGAACCAAACTGAATAAGTAGATTTTCTAAATTTTTTCCATGTTAAATATTTCAGACTAAGTTTTTCCATCTTTCAATTCTCTTACTACAGCACCAATTTCTCCCCCTTGCTTTCTCTCACACCACCCCCACCTCCTCTCCTTTTTGGCTTGTTTTTGAACAACCCTGCCAAGCAAAATCTCTCTCCTCTTTGCAAAGTGCTACAGCTTCCAAACACCGCAGGAAGCTTTTCAATTGTGGACTGAGGTAGCCTTTGTATCCTCCAGTTCCCCTTTAGCATCCCCATTAAAACCAGTTGGTATTTGACCATGCTGCAAGTACTGGACTGTATATACCCTGAACATACACACTCTGTAGAAGCATCATATTTAAGTTTACCTTTGCAAGGATTCGACCAAAAGACAGACAGAGCACAGCTAAGACCAATACAAACTGAGCAAAGACCAGGTCTTTGCATTAAAACCCATAAACACGTAGAAACCACAACATGTATGCATAAGAGGACTACTTAATATAAAATCAAAAGTTCTGGAATTTCCTAATTTTTTTTTGCATTTCCCTTTGCAAAATTCTCTGAAATTCCTTGTCTGTATAGATCAATTTATATGCTAATGTAAGTATACATATTTATGCTAAGAATACCATCTAAATTAATTTTTTAATTCTCCATTTATTATTTTAGAAGCAACACATACTGGAAAACTTAAAAACAAGTTCATGACTAAGTAATAACACCTAAGTATTATATTGGATAATCTCATCTCATCCAGCAAGGTGCCTTTTGATTAATTAAGGAATATAATACAAGATCAACAACACCAGGCATGTACAATAAATTATCTAATTTGGAGATATTTCTTATAAATTATCATAATAAACACATGCTATAGCAATAAAATTCATTATTACAATGCTATTTCTGTGTAACTAGCATTTTTTAGCTATCCTAAAATTTTTTTCAGGATAAATCTTTTTCAGATAAATCTTTTTCATGGTTCGCCCCTAAGTAAAAAAGACGGCAGTAACACCATAACTCATCTAACTCATATTGCAAAGGTTTGCTAAAATATACAGAAAATATTACTGAAGTATTTAAAACACAATATTGAAATTTTAACAGCAAATATTATCAAACAATATAACATGATACAGTTTCAGCAGAATTCTTATCTCAAAGTTTTCTAGCAAATGTGAATTGCAGCAGAACAAAAAAAAAGTACTTTTTTCTACAGAGAATTGCTACGAATTTTGAAGTTGTGAGGGAAAAGGAAGAAAATATTTGCTTGGAATTTTAACTGATATTTAATGTTTCACATCATCTTATTCTTGTGATCATTGTTAAACATACGGGATTTTGGAATTTTTGCAAATATTACTAAACCAGGATTGTGGTAACAAATCTGAGAAGATAAGCAGTACATATGGATTAAATGATAGATAAATCCCTCTAAAGCAAGACTCCATTTGTTAAGTAAGGGAGTAAACTAACTTACCTACAAACCTCAATTTGTAAACCTAATTTCAGCTGATACAAAAGTAAATTTCAGCACAATTCTAGCTCTCTGGATGTATTAGGGATTTTTTTAGAAGGATATATCGATATAAAAATACACATATTTAGACATGTGTGTTTATATTTTTATAAATGCGGGCTTTTAAAGCACTTTGGTATTGCTGGTAAGTTTGCAAATCTTAAAACATTTCCTCTGCCTGCACTCTCCAATGTAAATAATGCTTACCGTGGTGAGAGACTTCCTCTGGGTGATCCTCCTCTGCCAACAAGGCTTCGGCTGTTATCTCCGAGATCTTGATCTGCAGTGTAAATATTTCACAGCTGATAAATCGCCTTTCCTTAGATAAGAGCCTTAATATCTGATGTAGGTATTTTAAAAATACCTTCAATCTCAACTTCTATCTGTAGTTACTGCTGAAGAGTGAATAAGTAACTAGTTTAAGATTGCTGAACTGTAGCATGTAAGGTGTTGTCCTTACACATTTCTGAGGCTGTACCAGACCATGGATTATGTTCACTTCTTTCATTCCTTTCAGTTTTACAGCACAGAAGCGTGGTTTGCATTTGCAGTACCCTCCCCTCAGCCACTTTTAATTTGTACGGTGAAAGTAATGAATCACAGCTGTGGACAGCTAATCTGTATGCTTATCACAGCAAATCCTGATGCTCTGTATTTTTTTAACACTTTGCATCCCAAAACAACTCATAAAATATATAACGTATTAAACTTACTGCTGCCATCTAACAAGCATGCATTATTCTGCAAATTTACTGAAAACTTTATGAAAGCGTATAATTCACTAATTCCTATTTATAAGCAAAGCATAGGAAAGCCCCTTGCTAAAAAGGTAGTAAAACAAACAAAAAAGGCCTCATTAAATATACGAAAACGTTTTGCTTGGAAGGACTCAAAAGGGTTATTTTCCCTATGGCCTCTCAATAAAATAACCCTATCTGCCCCCTTCAAGGTTGCCCTCCCCCTATTCTGAGTCAGGCGACCTCCGACCCCTTGGAGGGCAAAGACATGACTGATCCATTCTTGGTAAACTGCTAAACTCATTCCCTTCCCCCAAACAGGCATGACTACTACGACATGTCAACAAATCCTTACGGAGGGAATGAAACAAAGCAAAGCCAGCGGCTCATTAAAACCGCAGTGGAGAGCCCGTGGTACCAAATGCCAATCGGTAAATATTCACAAGATTATTAAATGCTGCACAAGTTCTCTAACGGGATCTCTTTCACACAAACTTGTATGTAATGCAATTTCATGAATTATGCAAATAAAGGTTTCAACTATTCACGACAAAACCCAGAGCTGTGTCACTCCGGCTGCAAAGAGCTGGGAACTGAGCGCATCAATCACAGGAGTCACAAGAGACACTGGTGCATTCCTGCCTGCTGATGGCTCTGCTTAAACATTTACATTTCACACACCGAGGGAAAAAGGGGGAAGAAAACCCGCGCTGTTCCACAGAACAACTGAGAATCTACTTCCAACGCAGAACAACTTTGTACAGATATTTAATAACCAGAAGTTGAGCAGAAATCAAAAATACAATTTAACAACCTTTTTAAATACAAGGAGTTCTGTGAAGCTGCACATTTGCACCGGCAGAGGAAGCTTACCTGCTTGGCTGTTTTCAGACTGAGCTATAAGTGCTGCCATGGCTGAATTTGGATTCAGCCTATTGCCATACATGTGGGATGAAGGCAGACTGAGAGAAGATCCAGGTAGGGTGTTTGCCTGCAAGAAACCAATTAAAACTTGAATCCTTTTTTTTGTAATGGGGAGATACGTTAAATGTATTTTAAAGAAGCCTTCTTAATGCACTTTTTTACAGTTGAATGCTTTTCAAAACAGTGTATATAAAAGAAAAAAATGTTTTCCGTTTGTGAGTATAGAAATAGAACTGCAGTACTTTGAAGAACAGATCAGGTTTTAAAGTGCGTTGTATTTGTGGCTGGCAAGATCTTCTAATTAAAGAAAACCCTTCTAATAAAAAAGTACTGTACCAAATATTAAAAATACCTGAAGTGCATTTTAAAACAACCACAGTTTGCAGGACAGGCAGACTTCCTTGCGATCCTGAAGTATGAGCTCAATGCTAGGACTTAGTAGCATGGCGACCATGTGGTTATCCTACTAATTATTTAATCTTATTAAACCATTTACAAAATAAGGGCAGGTAGACAACAGATGTCTCACAAATGCTTGGGTTCCTTACATCACAAGCCGGCTGTGGAGGTCAAAAGGTCCAACTTTCAGCTCTATAGTTTAACTACACAGAGCCATATTTCCTTTGCTCCACTCCGTCATTAGTAAAACGTGCACAGTATTTTGTTACTTCCTATTTTGATAGACTTGGAAGCCTGGTGTTTTTTTGTTTTGTTTTGTTTTTATTTTAAAGAACGCAAACAGCCATTACAAGTATGTTTTCTATACAATAGGGGGCTCCGGGAACCACAGCTTTGCCCTGACCCCATATAAGGAACTGTATTTTTGGCAGTTGGCCAGCTCTACTTATTGAAGAGCTCCCAAAGTTTGTGTTCATTCATGTTGCTAACCACAATTCTGAAGGTCTCTGCTGGGACTTGTGCCAAACAAGCGAAAATGAACCCTTAAACAGATGAAGCTAAGGAGGCTGGCCAAAATCTTGCATAATCCAATGCAATAAAAATACCTTCTTCCTTGGCTGCTTATGCTTTTTCCCTTTCGAAGAAAAAAAGATTTGTGTCAAATGCTAAGTTGCAGAGACAGGCAATCAAAGAAATAAAAGCACGGCTGCTTATTTTAAAGGCATTTTCCTACCTGATAAAAAAATTATTTCAGAACAAAGAAAAGATTGGGGGGGGAGGGGAGTGGAACCAAAGGTACACAAACCTGTCTGATGACTGGTTTTAAAATTAATCTTCTAAGAAAACATAAACAACCTTTACAAATGGAACTTTTTTTGAAAAACAAAAAAAAAGAAGGTGAACAGTGAGGAACTCAATTTGTGGGACATTTTGACATGCATAACTGCACACAAGAGACAGGGGAAGCATACTAGTTATTACAGCAAAATATTACAGAGTATAAACTATGTCTCTGGAAAGAATCACACACTACCATTAACTTCTGGCTTTCTGCCAACATATTAAACTTGATGAATGGACTTTTATGAATTCACACAACTGTTTTCAATGATGCTTTATTTACTATATACTGGCGAGAAATTGTGCCCGATATTTACATTCTTCTACTGTCACAGAGTTAGAAAAAGCCACAAGTAATTGCTTACAATGATCAGAGGTTCATTGACTTTTCAGTCACAGGTATGGGCAAGATTGCCAGACATGGAACCACAGCGTCGCTTCAAGTCTGGCTGTTTCTACTTCTGGCTGTTTGTCAGGGGTTTTAAAGAATTGTGTATCTTTAGTAGAATTAATCTGAATTATTTCTAGGTCTTAAAAATACCGCAGGCATTTCCACCTGCCCAGGTTCAACAGCCCCCAGAAATACAATGCATATTAGTACTGTGACACTGACAAAGGCAGCAATACTGCACTGCTCCTGCTATTTTCCTTAAAAAATGCCCATAGGGCAGTTCCAACTTAACTACTGTTGTTCCTAGCAACCTTCAGCTGTTTTCCCCTCAAAACCAAACAAACTTCAGTCAAATCCTTCCACTCCCACAAAACCTTACAGAATGGAGTACTACGAGATTTAACCAGCATTATCATTCAACCGTGTCCAAAAGGCCAGACTAGGAAAATAGAAGTTTATATGATGCTGAGTTCTACTCAGAGTTTCAGGGGTAGGGTGGGAGCACCTTTTGAACCCCAAACACCAGGTCTTATTTCTGTTTAGTTTTAGCATTTTTCCCTAAAAGATTTCATTTAATTCCAGTAAGGGTATGTACTGCTCACATTTTACACAGAAGCTTCTATACTTAGTTCTCAGCCCACGTAATTCACTGCAAGGCTGCTTAAAACTGTGCAATAGCAGCTATACATTAATTTCTGACGGCAGGGTAGCTATAATCAGCAAGGGGAATACACATTTATTTAACTGAAACACGCACTAACAGCTTTAAGAACTTTCTGAAAGTACCCAAGTATCTTGAAGGGAGTTGCTAAAGTTTGTTAACTATCACACCACAAAATAGAAGACATCAAAGAAATTAAATGTTTGCTAAGTGGGTTGATAGATCAAAAGACTTAGCAGGATTTAAACAATATCTAAGAACTTGAGTTTTTTCACAAGTAGTGGTTTCACCCTAAACATTACCCACTGCTTGCATTTTAAAATAATAGTAAAGGTGTCTTGCAGTTTGGAACTATACAAGTTCCAATGCCATCCTGCATCCTATGCAACTCTTAAAGCAAAAAGGCACAATAAAATTGTTCAAGTAAGTTTAGGGCAAATAAAAAACCTTTGAAAATACTTTTTTTAAAATGGCAATGTAAAATGACAAGAATAATGATTTGTGAAGCTTTCTTATATACGTGACGACTTCATCTGACAAGGAAGCAGAGAAGGTGGAGGAGTGCTACATTATTTAAAGGTGAAATAGGAGCTTCATGTTTCACTCACAGTCGAAACAAGCTGTAGCAAGCATTTACTAAAAATGCGCAATCATCCTGTCAATACATATTAAGGTCACAGGACTGACACATGTTCTAAAATGCAGAACTTTTAAGGCTGTATTATTCTTTATTTCAACTGTTTCTATTTAAACATTCAACACAATACATGATCAAAATGTATGAACTAATAAAAACTCAAGACTACTAAGTATTTATTTTGAAAAGGCAGCAAATTTTCCTGAAAATATTTTAGCAGGAGGATTTAAGTCCATCTAGAGGCATCCAACAGACTGCTTTCCTTTATGGCATGTTCAATAAATCAGTAAAGCCATAAGCAGCAGAGCAGCACAGAAGGACGATGCATTGTAATTCAGAGAATGCCCATGTGCAGCAAGAAATGATTGATATTTGACTGATGTTTAAAAACACTTCCTCTAGAGCAAGAGGGAAAGTACAAGCATATTCTTCTAATTAAAGAACAAGACTTGCAAGTTAACTACATTTAACTTGTATATATAGATGTCCTCCAAAATAATAGTTTTATATTTGTTTGCATGACTCCAGGATAATGTTTAACAGTATGACTATAAAGGTCTCAGAGCATTCATGTCTGAACGTTTACTCCTATCTGAAATTTCCAGGGAAAGCAGTCTCTTCAATCAAAAGTTACACGTTCTTTCAGCAGAAAAAAACAAAGGGGAGAAAAAGGAGACAATACTTAGCTGTATGCAATTAGATGGAGTCTCAAAACTTTGAGACTCTTTGAACATGCCTTTTCCCCTATTCCTTTCAAGTTTTATGCTATGAAATATTTTCTGATAACAGGCCTCATTTCTGTCTCAGCTCCACACCAGTAAGGTTTTAATACTCAGCGTGTGATGAGAGATGAAACCAAGTGTGAACAACTTTTGGGTCCCATGAGTAGGCTGACTGTTGAAGCTGTCACATTCAATTGCATCATTCCACATTATTCAATGCCCCAAACTGCTCCCTAATTGTTAAAGGCTTAACATATTCAAAACCATTGTTTAGGCTAATGCTGAAATGCCTACAGTTGAGTTTCCACAAAGAAAGGGGAGGGATTTAATTGTAGTTAAACCATTACTGAACTCTCTTCCTTTCCTGATAGGGTAACAAGGATGGCCAGAACAACCAATTCCAAGACAGCTTCTTAATCAGTTTATATCCAATCAACATCCCTTTCCCCCTCTGCTTTAAAAACTGTCACTGCTTTATTGTAGCTTTGTGTTATATCATCATAAAGCTTTACAATTAGTGACACATTACCTAATCACCTATTTCCGCCAGTATTTATTTGTCAAAAATAATTTCAAAGGTTAATTTTATTTCTTGTTTAAAATAAAAACATATCGTTGTTCCTGTGGTTGGGGTCACATCATTTACCAATCATACCAGGTTATTCATCACAGCATGATGCTGTGATATGAAGTGCAGAACTCCCCCTTGCTCTTACTGATACAAAGACAAGAAATAAAAAAGCATTAGAGATACTACTAACAACTACTTACGGCCAACTACGACAGAAATCACACAGAACATTTCAATGCAGATGAAATTTAAAGCTAAATTTTCTGCAAGCTGTTTGCTACCCTTCTGAGATGTTACAAACACCTTCCATGCATGTCTAGCTTCATGAAATATGGAAGGAAATTCAAGCACAGGACCAAGTATAAGCATCAGTTTACTTCATCTAGAAGGCATCTTAACCTGATGCATTTTGGTCTATGGCAAGCAGCATTTATCTGAACAATTAATTAATTAAAACCTGCATTGAAATTAAATGAGATTAAATATGAACACATATTAATTCTAGACAATTATAATAAAAAATTATAATTTGCATATATAAAAATTATTTTCTTTTTTTGAGAGGTGAAAAGAGCTGCCTATCAAGTGACAGCAGCAGAAGCAAACTTGCCTTGTGTTTCCTACCTTAACTTGGGCAAGTGAAGAAATATTATTTTTATCCTTAGAATTTTTAAGGCCTTTGCTCAGGTATTGGAGGCAATGGGAAGAATACAACATTGCTTCCTTTTATTCTTTCAGTTCCTATGGTACAACCTTTAACTGCCTTTAGGAGAGCTGAGGGACCCAGCAATCCCCATCATCACTCCTGTGAATTGTCAGCTGCTCCTTGGCATGGCAAAGCTCATCCACAAAAGGGTGGCCACAGAACAACTCACAGCAATACAGAGGAGTCCTGCCACATCAACACCTTCTCATGCATCACTTCCTGCAACACAACCCTGGAAAATTTTCACCACAAATACAGAATTTGCTTAGAAATCTGAGAATGCTTATCATGACCTTGTTTCCAATGGAAAAACAAAAATCTAAATTCATGTTTAGTTTCCTATATGCCAAGAAACACAGATGGAAGAAGAGAACACAAAAAATCCTTAATAAAATACAGTTCCCATATTTCTTCCAAAAATTATCCTCTGACTTTTCAACTAGCACAACAGAAAACAATATTAATCTGTAGTATGATAATTACTAGTCATATATTTTAATTAAACTGATACTTTGATCTACATCTTTTTAATATATGTTTTGGCTGTCTTAAGTTGAACATAATTTAAAGCAAACAATATTGACCACTTGGCTAAAACAGCCTACAGCACTACTGATGACTGGAATCAGAGTGAATGTTTACAGCAAACCTCACCTCACCTGCTATCACAATCACAGTGCAAATCAAACCCAAACATCCACCATAGATTTTTACATATCCTTTCTACAAAAGCAACACTGAGATTGAAAAGATATCCCTCTCATACTGCCACCATTACCATCCAAGCACTCTGGAGCCCCTAAAGTTTGGGGGTTTTTAAAACACATAATCAAGGTCCAATAGCACAAAAAGTGTTTTCGTTGCCTGGCTGAAATAAAAGAATTAACTGGAAAGTATAATTAGGAGATTGGAAACATTAAAATAAAATTAGAAAAAGGCTTATGATGTCTGAGAAGAGCAACTTTTCGTTGAAAAAGAACATCAATTACAAGTGTACCAACAGTCATAATTTAAATTTGTCAGGAAAACCGTATTTGTGGCATCATTCCATGGATACAATATTCACATTCCTAGCACTTTTTCTGTCTGCAGCAAGAATAAATCCTTTGAACTTTTAGCTGTAATGAAGACTCTACCTTATGAACAAGCTAATAATCAAATACTGTCTTTAAGAATCAATTGTTTTGATTAAACATACAAATAAATCCTTCAATTAAATGAAACCATCTAGCCTTCAAACACCAGCAGTCAAGTATTTTCCAGGAAAGGCATGAATGAATACACCTGGGAAACACAGTGGGATTTGAAAGGCAAAATGAAAAATTAATGGCACACCTACAGAAACTAATTTATACCTCTGCCCAGTGTACAACAAGGGCACATAAAGTCATTAAAAACCACATGGATAGAAGGCCTATCTTCCAATAATGTGAAAACACTGTAACCTCAACTGCACTACCACTTTGCTCCTCTCTTTCATGTTAACTACCTAGAAATTATATAAATTTTTAATCAATTAAGATCTATTTATTTATATACCAGACATAAAAAAGAGAGTTACAAAAACTTACTAGAATGCTTCCTCATTAAGAGGTCTTTTTGTTTGGCTGGGTTTTTTTGTTTGGGCGTTTTGTTTTGTTGCAGGTTTTGGTTTGTTTGTTAAAGGAGGCTTTGTAGAGATAAGACCCAGGGATTCCTCCACAGATCTAACTGAAAACAGAGCCATCATTTCAACACAAAGCCCTTTCACCTTAAGCTGGTTGCTCTATCGTTTCCATCTACCTCTGTCTTCACAGCACTTGAACTGTATGTGCTCTACACGGACATGGAAGCAGTATCTTGCCCAAGGGTCTGTTTTACTTAAGAACTTTAAACTATATATGAGGAATCTCAAATTCACTCTCACACTGACCAGCAGAAAAAAATTACTTTATTAGGAAACAAACTCAGTATGCCCATAGAGGAATCTATTTTCTTCACACCAGTATTCCAAAGAAAGCCAGACACTTGCAATATAGCAAAGTAATGGACCTAATAGAAAAGTACTGCTTTCAAGATCATCCATAATTTCAAAAAGAGTAATAATAAAGAACTGGTTACTTACTCACAAGCATCAACAGTGTTTGCTATTTAAGTGATGAAACAAACACCTTCAGTAGCAGAATGTCTGCTGTGCAAAAATGCTTGCAAGATTCTCAACATTTATACAAGGCCTATAAGGCCACCACTTCAGTAACCAACACAACCTTCTGCAGCTTGCAACAAAAACACACCACGCATACTTGAAAGCTTTTTCAAGTAAACCTAAACACTGCTTCATCTAAATAGTTTTATTATTTCCATTGCATACCAACGAAATAATTTCACACTTTTTACATTCAACACCATTATTATTGTCTCAGGCAGCTAAATTGGAGTAGTGCTACACTCAGTTCAATGAAGAGGTCAATGTGCCTCAGTTGCCTGGAGACTGATGGTTGCTACAGCAGCACCAGATAAGCCAAGCTAAATAAGCTTCAGCTTGAAGGCAGAAAACATTTATTGCTAGAGCGAAACATTGATGCAGTTGTCTCAGCATGCGGCACCGTGCAAAACCTCGCCACCGCCTTTCAGACTACCTCTGTGTTGCACAGGTCTACAGGAACACAAGCTTCCTGAAGCAAGGAGAAAATAAGATTTTCATTGGGCTAAATACTAGATTACTTGCAACTATGATTCCTTTGTTCTTCTAGTTGAGTCACATGTTAGAAGGAATTTTCCCTCTGGCTGTAAATTCTTCCTCCTTGCTACTCTCCTCCTCCCCCACCCCAAAAATCCTCAGTTAGACTGCATGAAAAGAAAACTGGATTTTTACCCATTTTGCCCAGAAGCAGCTAGAAATTAAAACAGCTTTTAAGTGAGAAATAAGAAAATTTTGACAGAAAGTTTTACTAGTTCTTTCACATTTTTCACTTTGCAAGACTGAAATTTAAGTGGCTGTGACACAAATATGATTTAGTAGGTTTGGAAGGAAAGTCTCTGTTTTGCACTGATATCCTACACCACAGTATCAAACCTCTCTGTCTACAACAGACTGAAGGATGCATTTAGAACACTTTCCAAATCTAGAAGCACTGGCAATTTCCTGTGGCAATGAGTCCCAAAGATGAACAACATACTCTGTTAAAAATGATTTCCTTTTCTTCTGCAAGTGCTGAGATTGCCTTTTGTATCTTTTTAAGTTATAAGGAAAACCAAATAATTTCAGCATCCAAACAGCCTATGATCCAAGTTGGTATTTTACCTTTGACCCAGTGGGTAGGAGCCTCTTCCAACAGACTTTATCTTCAAGAGGTGTTTTGATAGTAACATCAAATATGTTAATTGGTTTTCATTAATCCAGCATTTCTATCGATTAGAGAATTCTAGTACCACAGTAAGGATCTAATTTCCTTTTTCTGGAAGCATGCTGCTTAGACATTGCAACATCATTATCTCCAGATGTTTTATTCGTCTCTTTTTAATTATCACTCATATTAAAGGTAATACAAGCAAAAAAAACAAAGAAACCACTCCTAAAACACCAAAAAACCCCACCAAATCCCCAACAAACAACACCCCCTCCCCAACCAACAACATACACTATATGACAATGTATAAACTGAACTTAAAAATAAACTAACTCACTTGTTTTTGGAGAAATTTAGACCTATATTAACATATTGTCATAATTGCTGTTGATCTTTACCTTAATGACTAATTACTAAGAGGTGAGAGGTTTCACCACAAGGCACCCACCAAATATGCAGTAGAATTCTACACTATCTGCACTCTGGACTTCCTAGGAGCTCTGACAGCATTCAGTCATCAGAAATCATCTCAATGATTTCTATGTTAAGGAACAGACTTCAGAAAGTGGCCTGAAAAATATGTAAAAAGAAAGTCAAGTTGTTCTTAAGGTCTGGAAATCGTCTCTGATTACATGCCTAATGCAGAGTTTAATATAATTATGCTAAATTCCTTTGCTCTGCAAGAAAAAAGGATTATTGCTTAAATAAGTTTGTTGAGGTTGAGTCAGTCTCTAGTTTTAAGATGTTCTGGTCCAAAGGTGACTACAGGCGTATTACACCAACTCTTAACTTACAAATGACTGAGATGTGCATCTTTGGGAGGGGTGCAGGAAACTCACTTCAAGCAGCCACATCTAATGCAGGTCACATCTGTCACACCTTCAAGTCCTAGAACTGAGGGCAGCTTGGCTTTTTTTTCCCATGTATTTATTCTACTCACCAAAGAAAATCTGATTAAACACTGATAGCTGACAGACCTGCCATGTTCTGGAGTATCCATGGGGAGGATGGCCCAGAACCATCCCTTAAAACACTGCAGTCTGCCCAGCTCTAGTGAACTTCAGAGGCTTGACCTGAAACTTTCCTTCTTTCCTTCCTCACGTTCACTTTGTGCTGAAAATTAAATTAAAAAAAACCCACAAATCCAAAGCAGAAGGTAACAGGGTATGTTTCTCTGAACAAGAATGGGAAACCAAAGTGGACAAAGGAATATCTTCCTTGGCCATACTGAATTAAAGAATGCAGCATTCCTAATCTGAGGTTACAACTGTAGACTTGGAAGCAGTATCAATCAGGCAGGTGCATTTTACTGTCCCATGAAAATGTCCAAACCCCCCCTCCTGCAGACTTGCAAAAATCCCTCTTCAACTTGAATTTTCAGCAAAGGAACATGTACTTGTTTAAGATGCACTATTAAGTTCCTTCATAATTCCACCTCTCTTGTGGAAGGTATAAATAAAATTGCTCCCAAAACTGTTCCTAACTTCTCTGCTGAAAGGAACAAAAACTAAGAATAGAGTTTCTATTTCCTGTCTTTTCATTTATTTTCCCACGAGTAACAGAATATAACATAAAAAGGACAAGAAAGTTCCCTTGATAGCATGCAAAATGATGAGCAGACTTAAAACTGTGACAAGAAAAAAAAAACACTAAAACAGGAAGCCAAAAATAGTGTAGACTAGTAATTTGGAGAAAGAGCAAGGGAATACAGAGATCCAAAATTAGGGACTAGATTAATTCAGAAAATGAGAAAATAAAAACTACAGGACAGATGTATCTGAAACATCACATGCCCTACATTCAGAAAAGATCTCAGGATTCCTTAGCTTTCAAATTCCTCTGTTCTTAACAAATAACTCCAAATCTCCTGGAAAAAAATAAGCCTTATCTCCCCCTAGAAGCTGGATCAGACAAAGGAGGATAACCACCTCTATATGAATGCTAAAGAAAACCCTGCTGCTTTTGTACAGCTCCTAATGGAAGTAGAGCCAAAGGAACTTTGGAAGGGACAATGGAAGTGATAAAAACCAAACTTCTTTAACTCAGAATTGCAACTGAGCAGCAGCACCTACCTTCCCAATTACCTCATCTGCAGCCTGGAGGCAGCAGTTCATTACACCTACCATGCCATCACAAATAAATCCTGGATGTAAGGAATAACAAACAGCAACTCTTCAGTTTCCCTATCTCTGTGCAAGCCACAAGGCCTGCTGTTAACAGATACTTCGTGTCCTTTCCACTCTCCATTATCTACCTCTGTGGCAAAGGAAGCACAGTGCATAAAGCAAGATTTGGGAATTTAGGAAGAAAATCAGAAGCTGCAGAGGAAAAAACACTTAGAAAAGAAAGAAGAATCTAGCAGCAGCAAAAAAAATCCCACTGTAAGAAAATCTTCTGGATTGTATCCGTAGAAGAGGTTAGGAACAAGTATGTGCCATATTGCTCAAATGCCTCACAGATGTACTTGTTACAGTCCCCAAAATCAGAGAGACCATCACATGGAATGAAAAAAAAAGAATCAAATATAAAGTGAAAACTTGATATTGAATTTTCAAAGCAAGAAAAAATCCTTAAAATTTCTCAATGAACTGAGGTAACTGTAATGTAAAGATCACACCTTACTGGATCATACAATACTAACCCCAGAAATTTGATGACCTACAAATTTTTAAAGTAAAAGACTGTGTATTTAAGCAAACTACTACAGGCCATTTCCACTCTCACTAAAAACACTATTGAAATGAGATTACAAGACACTTAAATACATTTTTTTTTCTTGAAAGCAATACAGTCTGAACCATTGAATGGCTTTAACAATCAATGACTGAAGAAAGCCCAGTCAGAAACCTTTAGTTCCAATTCTGCCGTTTGAGTCTGCATTTAGCACCTGGGGACCCCAGAAACAATTGGCCACAGAGCTCTAGTAGGGTAATTTCACTAATTTAAGTAATCAAAAAGAACACACGGCTCAAGCAATTTCAATCTCAATCCCAACCAAAGTAGCAAACATTCAATTATACAGTACTAAATGAATAAAAACAAATCCTGTGCAACACCAGAAGATTCTGAGGCACCCAGCTAACCACTTTTTTAATGTAACCATTAAGAGTAACTTATCAGAAAGTGCAGTACAGCCAATTGTTACAGAACAGCATAACAGGCCAACAAACATTTTTGCTATAATTATGAAGCCCTATGAAATATTTGAGATAAAACCTCAAAGCATAGGAAGTATACGACTTCCAACTGGTGCAACTCATGACTTGGCTTACAAGGGGCAAGTTAGGATGATATTCAAAATCCAAATGGAAGAAAGAGATTTTTCTCAGTAACAGAACACATATCAATAACCTTATAAAAGTAAAAGACACACTTCTGAGAGAAAAGACACAAGTTTGGGATACAGCAGCTTGCTGTTACATATGAAATAGGCTGTATCCACAACCATGTCAAGAGCACCAATTCGTGGAAAACCAGGAAAAAATATTTGTGTGGACTGTACCCCTTTTCTCCTGTATCCCTTTTTTACTACATTTTGCAACTGTTAAATGCATTGTTAGCTAATAAAGCCTTATTGAATTAAGCAATGTAACCTGAGTCTATGCCCAAGACACATAAAAAAAAAAGACCAGCATGCAAAATAATCTGCGTTTCCAGCAAGTGGCATTTTTACTAGTCCACTGGTTCCCACCTGGTGAGGAACACCAGCACTTTAAATCAGTTATGGCATAGCATGGAACACAAGTTCATAATGTCTTTTTTATTAGTTTGGAATAAAAATTATGAGTGGCATGAGAGAAAGGAAAATGAGGCAGAAAAGGGGATTGTAACAATGTCCATACTGTGTTTTTGTCTTAAAAACAAACAAACAAACCAACCAAAACCACAGTATGGAAACGATCATATAAGTCAATAGAATGAAAACTCAAAATCCAGGATTTTCAAGTTGTGAGAGTTTTTAAGCTTTAAAATCAGTGTTGCTTAGTTGTTGAAGGAAAAAACAGCACTTTGTGATTTTAATCACTGAAGTTTTATACAGACCTATAAGTTATTAAAAGTAACAGAAGTTATTTTGTCATTTTGAGTAGTATTAATTTAATAGCAGCTTTTAAAAATAGTATTACCTAATTAAGGGCAGTTGTTTTCAACTGTTTTCAAGTTTTTTTAATGCTATGAACAACATTTCCAGTACTAGATGCCTATCATGCCATTCTAATCAGAAGGTATCAGCTAATTCTGAGACTAATTCTATGAGAACACATCTTTTCCCAAGACCTTCTCTTCAGAATTTCTTAACACCCCTTAAAAAAAGAGACATGCAAAAAAAATCCTTCAAAAATTGACAAATGTATGATGTTCCCAAAATCATAACTACATATGCCCAACAGAGATCTAAAAAAACAGCTGAAATCTTTCAGGATGCACCTTAGCAGCACATCTTTGAGGCTATTCCAAGTTACTATTTCAACTGCACATCTGCTAACATGACTGAATAGGTGAGCAGACAAGCTCACTTGTCATGCTTGCTCTCTCAACTAATAGTTTAAGTAAAATCTAATTTTTTAACTATTACATTTTACCTGCTAAAGAGGTACAAGCTTACCTTAGCTTATAACCTAGGATGATGGTTTTCTTTTAATCATAACACTACCCAAGCAATGTACTAGCACACTCCTCTTTGAAGACTGCCATGGTCAAGAGGTGGATAAACACTGAGAATACATATACATCCACAAGAGCCCAGTAAGCAGACAGCACTCTGATGGAACTTTGCAGAAGTAGAGTAGGCAAACCTAACCCTTGACATAAGGGGTGGGGGGTAGGGGAAGAGATTTAAAAAAATAAATAAATAAATAAAAGGGGGGTTGCTTCAAGCAGAAGTAAACTAGGCTCTCTTGACTGAATCTCTCCAAGGTAGTATGGACCTCATGCACTGAAGGGAGACTCACTGAAGCAGGGGAGGACTTTGTTAATTCACATACAGGAGGCTCACCTTTACAGCTGTCAACCAAAACTCAATTTCAATGTCCCTGAATACCTCAAACACAAGATTCTTTAAATGGTAGTACCTGTGAATAAGATCCTGACAAGTAAATCTATGACCACTTGAAAACAAGTTTGGTAGTGAGGCAAGTTACACAACTCCTTTGCTTCTTTGAGGATGAAAAAAAAAAAGCCCCCAGGGCAACTCACAAGAAACAAAGGCAAAGGAAGGACAGGAATCTTAAGCAGTTAATCTATGGAGGGCTCTCTTGTTCAGCTAAACAGTAAGAGAAGGTCCATCTCCTAGGGTACACTTCTCTTTTTTTTTTGACAACTTGAGGGGAAAAAAATACTATGGTATTTCTGTTCCTGACTCCTGAAATATGGGTTTTGTCCACTTGCTTTTTCAATCTGTTTATCTTCTGACAGAGGTTAACAAACAGAAGTGATGGTGCACAACTCTTGCTTATTTAACTTCTCCATGTCAATTGATTTTACAGACCTTTGTCTTATCCCATCTCAGTGTCTCTTTTTGAGACACAAGTCCCTCACTATTTACTCACTCCTTATAAAGATGTTCTTTGCCATTGTTCACTGCCATGGCTCTTCTGGTACCTCTTTTGGCATGTACCGTATCTGTAGTCAATAGAAACTGTCCTTTCCCTTTAACATTGATTTTATTTGCCCTCTTACCACCTTGTCAACACAGGCTGGTGAGGTCTTTCAGCAGTTTGTGACAGTGATCTTCATAATGGCTCATAGCATAACCCAGCATAATCAGCAAACTCAGTGTGTGTTCCTCCTCCTCCTTTCCCCAGACCATTTATGAATACATTGAGCTGTAGAAAAGGCCAAGACTAATGGCAAACCTCTCCTCTGTGAAAACTGAGCATTGACTTATTTGGGGTTTTTCAAAAACTTTTAACCTGCTATTAAACTGTGACCCAGCCCCTCCCCTGAACTCCAAACTGTCCAATTTAAGTGTTGTCAGTGAGTTAGAGTGTGCCATGATCTCTGGAAATGAAAAAACAAGAACTTTCTAAAGTACCAAATTTTTAATTAATTTCTTTCAAGTAGTTTCCATCAATTTGTGCAAAAAAGTTACGACTCAATTTTGGGCGAAACCACCTTATTTCTTCAGAAGAATGATGTGAAAATATGAACTGCCACGTATAAGAACAAATTGCTATTTGATATTGGAATGTAATCTGTGTTGGTCTTCACATAGCATTTCTGCTATCCATGCACTATACACACCTGCTTGTGCACACACAATCACATTAACCTTGATTTTTTACATGTTTATATCCACTATCTCAGGTGACTATAGATAAATTACAAGCTCATTGCTTATAAGCACACAAAAGTATATATATTTGATAGATACATTGAAAGAGAGATTCCCATCAGAAAATGAAAAAGGCAAGGCACAAGGAGTATAAAAGCATCATGTATACTGTAGCATTCCTTCATACTTCAGCAACAATCACAGCGACTTGCTGCAACTGTAACTTCGTGCTCTCTTATCTTGACAAATGTAACCTTGTCCAACTTAAATTCATACAAAATACTATCATCAAGGTATTTTTTCTGGTTCATTACTTCAACTATGCCACCGTTCTTCACTTCTCCCATGCCTCCCTTTTTCCTTTACCATCAACCATAAACTATGGATCTTCATTTACATGACTTCTCAAATACAAAACTATAACATATATGTCAACATTCATTTGTTACCAAAATGTCAGTCTTGGCCATCTCTTTGTCAGGGCTACCCTAGTTGTCCATTTGTTAAATCTCCCAAACAAACCACTCTTTAACGTTTTTGCATAAAACATGGAAAACTTTACATATTTTACTTTTTAAAATCCCTTCTTATGTTCTCATAAAACAGTGGTTAGAACACTGATGAACTGCAACCAGCATTTATGCTAGTAATCATTATACTATTAATAAGCACTTGCTCAGACCACATTTTAAAAACCTATGTGCTCTACAAATTGTCTATGTAATACTATGGGGAACTTCCAGTCACTACAACATTTCACAACAAAATACGTTTATTAACCTATTTTCCAAACAAATTACAGTTTCTTTTAACATTGAAATTAAGCAGGTGAGTAACATGGTTTTCTATCTTAAACTCTTGTGATAGTTTACCTGAGTTGCAGCAACAACAGTAGTTATAGAAGGCGCAGTTGAAGGTGATAGAGCTCCCACTTGCTGCAAGTGGCCTGAAGCCTGCTGAGGTAAATGAGAACTGGAAACGGGAGTGCTAGATCCTGAGCCAGATACTGCATTTGGAAATGATACTGCTACATCATTGCTGCTAAAAATACCTGAAAAAAATTACAAAAACGATTACATGCATCTCTCTCTCCCTCCTCCCTCTGTTTACTAGTAACCATGTAAATATGCAGTAGAAAATTAATCAAGACAAACAAGATCACTTAAAACGTAATGCAGAAAGCTCCTGTGTAGAAATTCTAACCATGCTGATTGATAAAAGTGCTCTCATCATTTAACATTCTACAGTTCAGGGAACACAGATTGATTCACTTTTAAGTTTTTGTAAAACATGTGTGATATATCAAGTATTTATGTGCATTACAAACTGCTCAAATATTAACAGTGGCAGAATTTTTGGCTAAAATGCCTGCCTTCAACTGAGTCTGCTATCAGTTTGTTCTTTCAATGTATTACTGTTAAGTAAAGAATGAAGTATTGGGCTATATAACTGAACACACACCACACAAATGGAAAAAATACTTTTTAACTTTAAAGTAAATGTTACTAAACGACATACATTTGTTCAAAAGTGTAATTTTGGCAACTAAGGATTGCTCATGCTTTTTCAGAAAAATATTGACAGCAAGTCTGAGGACAAGGTACTCAGATCTGCTGATAGAACTGTGGTATTTCATTTATTCACAAACTGTAATTCCATCCATCATCTATACGAATGCTAGACTAACATTTCTGAAAGAACAGCCAACAAGTAAACGACTAAACACGTTAACATTAGTCAGACTTGTAAGTTAGCAATTTAAATAGGTTGAGTTCACACCCCTCTGTGAAGCCATTACTTCTGTTCATCTACATGCAGGGTAAAGTTCATTATAGAGGTTGGGAAAAAAACCCCTACTGACCAGAAGCCCAGGACAAGAAGTAGTACCTGTCTATGAAACCGTTAGGCTCCACGTGCATTAGATAAGTGAGCTGTCAGCTGGCCAAGGAATATCAAGCATGGTAGCACTGAACTGCAGTTAGAGGAAGAGTGCCACAGGGAGTAAACAGAAGTAGAATGAACATGGTTAGATCAAAAAAAGCAACAGAACTGAAATGCCAGTTAGAAGGCAAAGGGTGGAGCTAGTTTGTCACTCATACAAATAATGATTTGAAGAAGGCAGTGACAATAAGAAGATACGCAATGTTAAAACACCACTCGCCACCCAGATACCCCTCTGAGCACAGGCAGTCAAGGGAGACTAACATCAGCTAAACCCACACATAATATGCAAACACTGATGCATCTTAAATTCCCTGACTCTATTAACTGTCAAGAAAAATGGAAGAGAAAATCAGCCAGACCCACTAGAGAAAGAAGATACGAAAAAGCAGCTGAAGACACATCGCGACAACACTTTTTTCCTGCCTAACCAAGGTTAGTGACTTATCTTCTCCCCAGTCTCTTCATCATAGAGAAATTCCATATCTGCTCAGCTTTCCTACTGACCTTCGTATCTTTTTCCATTTAGCACACCTCCCCCTCCTTGGTTTTTTTTTGGTAACCATCCCCAAAACCCACAGTTACAGCCTTATTAGCAGTTAAGATCCTTGAAGTGTTCCTTCTGCTATGATCTTTTTCCAGTTCTAGCTGGATCATCTAACTAGACAGCACATTTTATGGATCCTGCTCTCATTCATCCCTACACACCACAAAAATGAACACAATTAACAAACAGCCTTGCTACTGAGTTTACTCTTACATGTGACATAACTACAACCACAAAAATTGAAATATTACCCACGTCCTTAAAAGATTTTTCAATTTGCTTTCAACCAACAATTTCAAATTAATAAAAAGGATAAGATTTAACTCTTTGTTTTTTGAATGCAGTAAAACAATTAAATATACAAACCTTCTTGAAAATATGAGAGTCTCATGAATTATCAGGCTTCAGGAACCATAAATTTTAAGAATAAAAATAACAAAATATCACAAACACCTGTGAGTAAACCATAAGAGCTCATCACCACAAACACTATCGCTCTCATAAAATGTCAACAGCAATGAGAGGAGAAAACAAAATTTTTGGTGAGAGACAAGTACTAAAAATTAAGGATATTTTGCCAGAAAGGGAAAACAACTCCAAAATTTTAAAGCTATTATAGATTTTTTTAATTCCTAATTTTAAAAAATATTACATATTTAATAATTGCAGAGCTTCTGCTGCTTCTATTTTAATGATAAGGTTTATTCTTCCTCTTAAAAATAAAATTCTGGAATACAAGCAGATAGTTATGAAATCACAGGCAAAAGAATATTTCAAAAGAAAGAAAAGCAGCAAACTGGTCTGCCAGTGGAATGAGATAAGCTAATATTTGTTGCCAGCTGTTGTAGTAGTATTAAAAACACTATTTGTTGCTGTTGCAAAAGACAGGACAAATATGACCTATCAGTACATTCTTTTTGGGGTAAGTACTTCCATTTACCAACTCCTTACTTAACACAGAAAGTACATGCACCTTCTGAAACTAGTCATGCAACAAAGATACTACTCCATGCAGCATTCAAATAAAACTGTATGCTGAACATTCAAATAAATTCTTTATTTTCACACCATTTTAAAAAATACCTGTATAAAAAACTATGTGTGTATCATATCAGAAAGTCAAGACAAAACACATTTAAAATGTCTCTAACATTCTAACTGTCCTTTGGGGTTTGGGGAGAGATAAATCACTTTCTGGATCAGGAAGGAATGATAAAGAAAACCTGAGCCAATCTCTGTAAATTAAATTAACGTTTAAAACAAAAAAACAAACCACCTAGAAGTCCTTCCCTTATTCCTGAAAAGCCAAAGAGCTGTAACTTGTGATGAATGGCACTGTGCAATTTGCCAGCAGCATAAATAGCATGGTCAAACCCAACCTTCAGTATTAAGCAGAACACAGCTCTCCCGCTCCAGGAGGAAATGGACATGTAACACTGTTCAGGTAAACTCTGACTGTGTGTGACACCACCAACACAGCCACAGAACACCGACTTCAGCTTCTAACAGATAAAATGCACACGTAGCCTACACTGCTGGCTCAGAAGGCTTAAGAAAAAGGCAACTGAAAAAAGAAAAAAAAAAGATCTCTGGCCAACAAATAAGTGCCTGCTTACCACAGAAAGGTAGGCCCATAGAGGAGGGAACCCATTAGATAATGCAGACTGGAAAAAAAATGCCTTCTTTATGTACCAACAACGACCAATTCGGTAACAGAGGATATAAAAGCACTTCAAGAATAGTGAAAAACAGCCTCAAATCAAAACTAGCAATATATTCCAGGTGGCACACAGAACAATTTTAGTGGTTTTATTCAAAAATCTCTAAAGTAAACAGTTCCACGAGCAGAGGAATTAACAAAACTGATTAAATCCTGGACTTCCAGAGTGTTGCATCTCACAGATGACATCAATACACTACGCTCTCCCACCACAATTTCTGTATCTAGCTATGAAATCCTCACTTCCTATTTTCTAGTACCACAGCCCCCCCATTATCCAGCTCTCTGACATTCCCTGCTTATGCTGGTGACTGCCTGGAACAGCAAGAGGGAAAAAACATGCAGTGGTTGGCTGCTTTTGTACCCATACACCATCCATTCCTATTACAGGAACATATGTGTTTTAGACTTTTTTTTCTGTAAAGAGGACACAACAGACTCAAAGCTTACTGTGAGCTGAAATCAAGAGAGACAACATCTAGACTGCTTCCTTAGGAAGGCTGTAAAACGGCCTCCCTAAAGCTGCATTTTCTTCTGTAGGTCAGAAATTTGAAACTATTACAACAATTCTGAAAAGAGGAAGTTATTGATATACCTGTCATCGGTTGCTCATCTTAGCATTTTGTCAAAACTTCAGGAATACGAAGAAGATGGCCAAAGAGGCTGTTTTTCAAATGCCAATTTGCAGGCCCACAGAAGCTGCACAGAACTACAAAACCTTCCTACCTGGGGGAGGACAAATGGGCATGGGATTGGGACAACAACCCCAAGGGAACTCATAGTAGAAATTGTAGAAATAAAAGGAAATTTTGGGTTATAAGAACAAGAACTTCTTAAGTACCTTCACTTTGTGTGGTAATTTCACAAAGTGTTCCCTAAACCCATGGCAACTTCCTATACAGAGCAAAACGAAAAAGTGCCTTTGCATGAAGCAGTCCATTCATTAGTAACTAAACATGTACAAACAACTGATTAAGTTGCATTACACAAGAAAAAATATGTTCTCTTCCAGTACAATGTTAACAGTGGAAGAAGTACCCCACTATGTTATTGTGTAATATGATCATAAACTGAAGTGAATCTAATGTAAAACAGAAGCAAATAAAAATGGGTCACTTTTGAAAGTTGTCAAAGGAGAAGAAAGTTGCACTTGAAACTGCCAAGGTAGCAACAATATTTCATTTAAATTTATGAGATAATGAGTTTTGATGCTAGGGCAATTTTTTTTCCTTCATGAAGAAATCTGAAATCTAAGAAACAAATAATCACACTATTTTTCTGCTGGTGATGAGGAAAGTGGTAGAGTTCACAACCAGATAGGTTTCTACAAAACTCTGCAGTAACCATTCTAGAGGTGCATGGAAATGAAAGTTACTGATCTGCAGCTGAGGAACAAGCTATATTTCCCTCCCTTTCAGTGACTGGGCATCCTTTTTTGATGGAGGCACAGCAGCCTATCAAAGATCAACAGCCAATGGCTTCCTTTCACAAAAGGGCATTCTGAGTCCTCTCCATAAGTGAGGCAGAATTTAAAAAACCCCACAGACCCAAAATACCCGAAGAATGCTCACTGCTGGGGGTGCAGAGGAGGAAGGAAGAGACAAAGTGCAAGTGTTCATGTTTTCAAAAACTGGTTTTCTAACTGTTTCAAAACAGTTGTTCCAGTTTCATACTTATTGACAGTAGGCAGACTGCCATAATTATTCCCTTTGAGAACACTTTGTAGAGTGGATTTATAGTCAAAGATCAAAATATTGACACAACTGAGGCACATAATCCATCATGGGCAATATGACATATATATGATGAATCCATGATCATCTCACCTACATACACAGCAAAGACTTGAAGTTTGCTATCAAACTCCATTACAATTAACCCCAAATCTCTGACAGCTCAGCCAGCAAAAGATGTTCAGGTACTCTCTTCTGTCTGCTCCCATCTCTACGTCAAAGCCCTGATTGTCCAGCTATCTATAATCCATCAGAAATATGTTCAACAACAGGGCAGGGGTGAAGGATCAGAGCAGGTCCATGTGCTACTGAAATGGTCAGCTGTGTTCAGCTAGTCCCACCTGCCAGAGTGAACAATGGCATTTTACACTGGATTCCATGTTCACTGATGACCACTCATGTCAATAGTCATGTTCCCACTCTGAACTAATCCAAGCTGATACAGGTCTTACACTGCAGTCCTCCCCTGCAGAAGGGTGCAAACTCACATTTTTCAGAGCCCACCCAGGATGAATTTTCTCTCAGAGAGAAAAGGTCTGAATGCGACACGAGGAGACAGATGAATGATGGGCTAGACTAGGAAGACAGGGAGGATTTTACTGTTTTTCTAGCTCACTATATCCATCTCTAACAGTGAACAGTAACAGCCACACAAGAAAAAGCACAATAAAAGGGCAAGCACGTAGTAATACTTTCCTGAAATGTTCTCCCAGCCTCTAGAAATCTGAATTTTGAGTGTGAGGAACGGTCTTTGTAAATAGTAGCCTTAAATATGCTTCCAGCCTTGCCTCAAAGAGTACCTTCCAATCCTTTCTGAACAGTTGAAACTTTTCATAATGTATCTCATGGCAAAGTTATACCTTACTTAAACTGTGCAGTCATTTTCTGGGGGGAAAGATGGCCGACAAAGGGACAAAACTCCTTTCACTTCTTTCCTCCAGATGTTCTGACTTCTCACAGTAATCTTTGAAATGCTTTATGACTGCCTGTTTATGTTTCACAATTAATTCAGCTCTATTAAATAGGATATGTCAAGAATTTCATGCTTGTTCTACCATGAGTCAGAAAGCACTCTTCTAGAAGAGAATACTAAGTTAAAGAACTCTGTGATCATATCTGAGACACATATGCTCATAACCACAAAAAAGACCTGTACTTCAAGTGTGCCACAGCACAGAAAGATCTTTAAAAAAGAAAAAGTTAAACAGATACATTAGAACAATTGACGAAGACCTCAACTTTTTCAGGTTTAAAGTTTAAAATGTTCACTTTTGTAACAGTGAGCCAATACATGCGAGCCCAAGTTACTAATACAGCAAACTAAAACCAAAGCAGTTTTAGGCTCACTTAATGAGCATTCATGAATAGAAGCAAGACTTGTGATCTACATTTCTTAATGATTTCAGAAAAATGTACTGTGTTTGTTTAAGATCTCTGAAAATACAGCATAGCTTCAAGCCATTCTGACAGCAATCTACCTCAGTGCTGCATGGTGAGTCACTGGAAGCACTAGATCCCTCTTCACTGCCAACTTACTACAGTCTTTTATGGGAGTTTCTCCCTTTTGGGTTCCAGTGATCAGAGGCTGGTGCCATCAAAGGGAGGGGGCATGGGGGAAGATGGCACAGCTGTTGCCCAGATTTCTGGAGGCCTACAAATAGCTGTCATTAGCAACAGTTACAGTTTTGAGGTGGTATTCTACAAGGTCAGACAGTTACACTTGAGACTGCAATACCTGACAACCAAACAGTAATTACTCAGTACTTCAAAAAGTGCATAACTGAACTACTTCTGGCTTTTTAATTTGCCCTTCTCTTGT
Organism: Polioptila caerulea; assembly: GCA_013397295.1. Classification (NCBI taxonomy): domain Eukaryota; kingdom Metazoa; phylum Chordata; class Aves; order Passeriformes; family Certhiidae; genus Polioptila; species Polioptila caerulea. The sequence continues at coordinate 81,864 of VYXF01001118.1, forward strand.
TTCTCGTTTTTCTCAATTTAGATGGTTTAGCTGAACACTATTGTCTTCATGCTTCAATATAGTCAGATGCCTTTTTATCAACATTGAAAAACTGCCCTAGTTGGGCTAGGTTCAAAAATTTTAATTTATGCTCAGTACAGATAAAGTTTAGGTTATCTTATTAAAAAAATCATACCATATATATACTGAATTTTTCCTGCATTAATGGAGAGGCCAAGGCTACAGAAATGAAGTTGCTTTGGAAAGACGTTGTCTTCTAAAAACAATCACAGCACTGAGACTGGCACAATGCATGTCTGTTCTGTATTATGACTCTCCTCACTGCAACTCAAAAATCAGCAAAAAGGCAGAACAATCAATAACAAAGACCTAAAACCAGCAACAGGAATATGAAATAAAACAGACAGAAAACAGAAAAAGCAAGAACTGAAGTAACCACAAAAAGGCAACAAGCAAACATTACAACGTGTAGCTATCTCTAACATAAAATAATCAGGTCAGTGCTTCTCACAGTCTTTTTATAAAGTATGCACTAAAACTGCCAAGAGATACGTATGCTCTGTAATATATAGATGCATATACATATATGTATATCCCTCTTGCTTCTTTCCAGTGCTAGACCCATAGAAGAGACAAGACTGCAAGGTCAAGTCAAAAAAGTTTTACTGTAAGATCTGGAGTATGACTTGGAAGGACAAAACAAATTGTTATCACACAGTGAATAGCAGTGACAACTTTACATCTCACAACTGCAAATTTTGTGGGTTTTATAAAAGGGTTTTGAAAAAGCATGAAAGATTCAAGAAGTTGACTACACAACTGCAAACATAGCAAGGAGTATACCAAGTCTCTTACTGGCAAAAATGCAGTGTGCTGCTGTCTGCCTTGAAGTGTATTGACTCCTTTCCATTAAGGCAGGCATCTTAATGGAACAGCTTTCATGACTCCATTTCTAGTCCTCCTCTTTAGGACTAGATTCCTTCAAATCAGTTTAATATTTCAGCTATTATCTTTCCTCCTTCAGAGTTTGTCAGCACCAAATTTCAACTGACAAGAGTTTGCCCACCTTTATAGAAAAATTATTAGTAATAAATCTCTCTGCTCCAAACTTGCATTTGTTTCCACACAAACTAAAACTCAGAGGTTTCCTTTTTGGTTCTTTATTGCTGATGTGCAGCCAGCTTAAACTCAGTGCAGTGACAAAACAAACTCCTCACACAGACTCGATCAAAACTCTTACTGACAGTGACATTTACAATCCTCAGCATTACAGGACACATAATCTGAATATGCTGTTGGAGTAAATGATCTTCCTTTATTTAAATATTTATCTCAAGTTTTAATACTTTCTTTTCATCCGATATAAACACAAATGACAAGATCTCTTCTTGCTGTTCATATTATCAAAATTTCTACCTACCCTCACTGATTTCACCCAGATGTATGCTATGACAAAACAAGAGCCCTATGATACCCAGGATGGGGAGAGGGAGGGAAGGAGAGAAAGGCAATACTGGGGGGGGAAAAAATAACCAACTTAACCTCAGAAGGCACCATGAAACATCACCACCCCACCACTCCAAAAGAAGGTAATTAGATGATAAATCCTGTCCAAACACCATTCTCAAACAAACATGTATCTACCATTATGCTGCTCCACAACAGTAAGTTATATAAAGCATTACTATTGTTTGGCAATACATGTCCTTCCAACTATCTATGCCATTAGTCTAAAAAACAAAAAGTGCAATGTGGAAAGAAGTCACAAATGGCATGCCATCAATTTCTATTCTGCACCCTCTTGTGAATCTATACCTCTTCAATATTAAACAGCAAAAAGGCTCTGCTTATAAAACAGCAGAAACTCACCAAGTCCAAATTCAGCACACTTTGTCAGATACCCTTCAGATGTTTTATTTTTGTTCAGAAAAATGGTGAGCTTGCTTTCCTTCATCTCAAAGCTGGTTCAGAGCACTGTATACCTGGGAGAGTGAGAGGGAAACCCTATATCAAAAGGAAAAAAAGCTAAACCTATTTTACTAAAGCAAAGCAAATCTAGAGAAATTTCAGTATTTCTCACCACACGTAGACTATGAAACAAAGTTAATGTAATATTAAAATTGTTATTATTTAAGAAACCCACCACTCTAGACATCTGCCTAACAGGTGTAATTCATGGCTCTGACAGTGTGAAAAGGAAAAGTTCTATAAAACCATGATTGCTAGCTTAAAATGCAAAAAAACTTGACCTCGCAAAGTTTCAAACATTTAACTTCTTCTGTGTACACTGAATTTCAAGCCAATACAATCAGCAATGCATACAGCACTGCTCTTCTAACATATGTGCACAGCAGTAAGAAAACTTTTACTTGTGGCTGGTACAAATGGACAAAAAATTCCAATTTTTATTAACAGATCAGCTGACACCAATCAAATATCATATTGAGAAATAAACTTGATAATCTTCAAAATTAGCCTCATGAGAGAGTTTTAAATCTTCCAGTAACTTGTGAATACAGCTATGATTGTTTCCACAAACTAACAATAGCCTTGAAAAAGTAAACCAAGTTCTAATTTAACAAGATATTTCATTTCCACTGGCTATGAGTGAATACAGAAACAGGGGTACAAAGCCAATGCTGAATACTAAAGGGAAACAGCCATTAGACACATTAAAGATTCAATATTGCTCCCTCTGAAACTGATAGTTCTGTTATCAGCGACACAAGTGAGCAGCATCAGGCTGTCAGAACAAAGAACAGACAAAACAAGGCTACCTTCACATGCATTACTTGTAGTAATTTAAGTAGTCAGGAAGGGAAGTGGGAGAATGCCTGAGGTAGACACTACTATAACACACCTATGAATGGAGCACAGAAGAAGGACTAGAAAACACTATTCACAAAATTAAAGAAAAGAATCTCAGAACTGGAATAAAACTGTTATCGTTTTACTTCACACATACAAAAAGATCATAAAAAGAGAACTGAGGAACTATTGACCTATCAGGCTCCTGCAGACAATCTACAAAAGTTTTCACTCAAGAACTGAACAATTGACGCACTGCAGACCTGTATTTCACCCAATCCACAGAATATGCAGACCTTCAATCAGGCTCTTCCACAAAAGGCTACCCTTTGTGATAAATGAACCTCTGAAAAAGATTCTAATATAACTTACCATTATGTATGGCATTCATCAACTTCGTGAAAGCTTTTGAGTTAGGAGAAAAAGGGCTTCATGTTAAGATCATGTTTAACAGACGCACAAAAGAATATATGTATAGACAGGAATTTCAGTGAACAATAATATACCTGAATACATCTTTCTTGTAGTGGAGCTCTGATCATTTACAGTAGCACAAATTGTAAAATGGATTTATTTCTATCCACCATAATTTTTTACTTATACTTCTTTTATCAGTGTTGGTTAGATATTAAATGTCAAGTATAAGAACATTCCAGCACATGCCAATTAGCTGTATGCTAAAGCTAGTATTACAAATAAAAATTCAAATGCTTTCCAGTGGCAATCAGTCTCCCCAAGAAAAGACTGATTTTAATTTCATTGTCTGCAACAAATTTAGAAACTCAAACGGAAGTTGCCTTGCTAATTTTAATCACAAGGCATCTGTTTTGCTTCACTGGTAGATTGAGATGAACTCAAGCAATCAAGTCTAACAGAAAACGGTTGTGTCTCCTGGACTTCAGAGTGCTCTGCCCAAGAAGAACGCACGCTAAAGGAGATGCTCACATGAACTTCCTTTCCTTCACGGGTTGGGGCTTTTAGAGAGCATTGATCTCTGATCCTGAAGTGCCAGAACACGCTCCCATCCTCTGCCGGGCAGCTGGAGTCTCCAAGGCAGCCTCCCCAGCGCCACAGCACTGCAATGCCCAGCTGCAGTGGCAGCAGTCACGCAGATGCCAACACTCTCCTGCTCAACTGCACCAGCTTACTCGTGCTGAGGATAATGACCTCCTGACTACAGAATTATTGCAGTCTCCCTTTGCTCATTCACTCTGTCACATGCCTAAGGAACAAAGCCCTCAGTTTACACATCTGGTTTGACAAGGTAATCGAATGAATGATTTTACAGGCCGGAGTGGGCGAACACCTCTGTCATACTCCCATGGGAGAATTTTCTACTGGCACCAGCCCCAGATCTGACTGCAGTAACTATATGGGTTCCAACAGGGCAACTGCCTTTAATGCTTTATATTTCTCTTCTTTACTCTTTCCACAACTGGATGCTACTAAACATGGCTGTCACAAGCCATTTTTTAACTCTTCTGAAGGGTCTTCTGAACATCATAATTTCAAAAAAATGAATGAACAAAGACATCTTTAACTTCTGTTATTCATTCTCAAAGATTACAAAACTAACTAAGAAGCAATTTTTAAAAATTTAAAAGCTTTGACTTTTACCTTCTTACTAAAACTGAATAACTAGCCAAAGGTACTTCAATGGAAATACTTATTTTACTTAAAGCACTACATACCAAGTGTGTTCACTAAAAAACATAAATACTGATGTTGAGGGGTTTAAATTCTGTGCTACAGAAAAAATGCAGAATGTACAAAATTCTGTATGATTCTTGACAGAAGTGTATTAATCTGAAATAAATTGATAATTTTAATTAACCTTCGTAAAAGTTTTCAGAGAATTAACCAAATACAAAAATACACTCATAATTTACAAGGAAAAAAGGTTACTAAAATGCACAGAGCTAGTATGACTGGAATCACATTATACTATACAGACAAATTCTCTCTCAGGTGCAGAGGACACAATGCAACTGCAGCCTGCCACTCTCAAGTGCAGAATCACTTCACCCACACCTACTCTCCACAGCCTTTATTTGATTATAATTGTATCCATTCTCTCCAGTTATGCTCAATTTTTGTGCACAAGAAATAGCAGCCATTTTGATCCATCATTGCTTTCAACACTCAAGAAAGTCCCTTTCAAATTTAAGGAACCATTGGGTAGGTCTGGAAGGAGGCGTGCGGTGGTGGAGGGTTTTTTCCTTTTCTCTTCTTTATTTTTCATTTTATTCAAACAAGCTCAGTCCTAGACTGCCACAGCTACACCTTTTGGTTTTGTTTCTTTAAAATTGTACCAAACAGGAGCCACCACTAATCCAAGCAGTTGCATATAATGTATTCCCAAACATCACACAAGAGGTATGAGAAAGTTTCAAAACAGAATAGAGTAGATGTGTCCCAATGCAAAATTTACTACTCTAAGATAACATTTCATAGACAAACGAGGAAGAGATGCAGTTAAAGAGCTAACAAAACACTAGCTGTTCTAACACAGACTTCATCCAATTACACAAGGAAGGGCCAACACTAGATCAGTCCTGCTTGTGACTGATGGAGCGAATTCTAGACTCCCCCCAAGCCTCTCCACAGAACAGAAGGAGAACTGTTCCCCTACCACCATTCCCTTCCACACTCCATAAATTAATAGAAGGCAGATGAAAAAAGGTGTTTTATTCTGGAAGGAAAAAAGAGCTACTGTCTTGGTTCCTGTGTAACTGCCTTTATTGGCAGCTATGTCTTTCCTGACTCCTACACTGAAGCACCCCCTCCCAGCCACCCAGTTTTCTGCTACAATGTACAGTCAAATTGAAATCCAACATGCTAAGGTGTCAAGAAAGGTTAGGGATAGTGGAGGACAACTAGATACAGATGCTGTAATAGCTGGACTTCACTTCTCATTGTTTTTGTTTATTTGCCATCTCTGTTGCCTCCTGCACTTTCCTATCTTTTCTCTGTTTATCCAATCCTTACAGCAACTGCTATTGTTTGCCTTACTTAGAACCTCACAACTATTCCTCCTTAAAATCAGTTCTGCTCAGAAAAAGCATTGATGCTTCCAGCTCGTTCCTGTCAATTTCTGAAATGACTCGGTTTTAACACCTACATCCAAGCCACCACCCTCCGGCTGTTCATTACTTGTTTTTAAGGAGATTGCTTATGCACACAAAAACTTAAGTTCCATTCTAAGCTTACCACTACTCCACAACAGAAAAAGAGTCTAGTGATTTTGTCCCTAGGAAGGATGTTATTTGCTGTAATCAAGCCCTAAAAATTCATCAGGTTAGGCATTTGTCCATGGCAGTTGTAAGACTTTTTGGGGGGGGGGAAAGGGAAAAAACTCAAGACAAATTCCAACAATCTGCATTTGACATTCTTATGTGAAAGCTAACATTGACAGCTTATGAGGCACTTTCTCCTTTAGGAGAATGAGAGGAGTGTTTGGTTTTTTGTTTGCTGGGGAGGGGTTCTGTTGACATTTTTTAAATTTACTTGGAATCACTAGTCATTCTTATCTCCCAGATGTTCTAAACAAATAAACAATGGGAAACAGAAATAAAACCAAGCCAAGTACATAGGATCTAACAGGATTACTCAGGCACAAGTCTCAGCTGCATGTTCATATTCTTCAGTTCTGCTACCAGCTTCCATGAATCCCTTCTTTACTCAGATTTCTAGAGCTATACTGGTCCAAAGAACATAGATGCTCACTCATTTTTTTATGATCAAAATTTTCCATTTTTTCCCTGTTACTTAGGTTAGTGAGAACCCTCTTCTTGACCTTCTACCACTGCATGTAATTCTCTCTCACAAAAACATGCTGCAAGCTAGACCACTCTCAAAATGAACAGTTTTCCTTCTGTTATCCTTATGGCCTTCTCATATATCTACCAAATCTGATACTGAAAGATGAAGATTTCTATTTAAAAGTCAAATAAAAAGTATTTAAACAGCAATATGAAGCAATGAGTTTGCTTCTAAACTAGGTGTTAAATCCCAGTTTGGTTCCAACGCACAAAAAATGGCTTTACATTCAGGATCGGATAAGAAGCAGCTTTTCAAACAACACAAAATAGTTTATTTCACTTACTATTTCCTGCATTACCACCACAAAAGCCCTTGCAAGAACTGTCCTGCTAAACATTTTGCCACACTATGTATACTGCATACCTGTTTATCAAGTTGTTACATCACCTTTTCAGGTATGCATAACACTCTTGAAAGAGAGTTTTATTTGAGTAACCTTCTGGAGATACATTGTTGGCTTAGTGCTGCCAACTTCCTGCATTTTATCACGGTGGGAGATTTCCCCAAAACGAGCTCCCACTGAGATGGAGGCACACACAGATCGTGCAGGTCCGGGTGATGCTGGTGCTGCACCAGGAAGGTGAAAGGTTGAGAAGTGGTGAAAAGGCACAGGGACACAGTGTCTGTGTCACTCCCTGTGCCTCGGGCACGTCTCCATGCACACGGAGCTGCCAGGGCAGCAGCTGGCACAGCTCCACCACCGAGCCAGCATTGCTGGGGTGCGTGTGCTGCAGCACTGTGCCAAGTGACACACTGCAGTACCACAGGCAGCCTGGAGCTCCAGAAAGCTGCTGTTCTTAGTCCTATCACACCCAAATAACCTGCTTAAGGAAGAAAAACAAATTACTTACATAAGAAGGTAGCACAGGGACTTGATAATCACTTAGCCCTATTATATTTGTTTTAAAAAGCAATATAGCTCCTATACAAATGTGAGTGTCATCCTATATGAGTGTCACATGAATCTCTCCATTTTAAGTCTTAATGGATTTGTCCCTGAGCAACATCTTTCACTGAAAAGCTCAATTATTTTAAGCTAACTAGTCTTTTTTATGCCACTGTATTATGTTAGCATTTCTATTTAATTTTTTTATTTTCTTTTTGAAACTTTACAAGGGAATTGCAGAAATTACTATGATAATCAGCAACAGATCTAGACATCACAGCCTCTCCCCAGATAAAATCCTGAGACAACCTTCAGTCAGTTTAACTTCTGGTACTGCAGCTCTTCACATCAAATAAATGGAAAATTTAAATGCTAAGTACACTTCCCTCTGATTTTAAAAACCTGACTGTGCTGTTGTCACCTCTGAGTGACAACAACAACAAAAAAAGAATTTTACCAAATGAATTGGACAGTCTTCAGAAGGACAAAAATGCTTCAAGAACTATCAACACATACACGTCACTTATTTTTCAGCTATATTTGATTTCTGAAAGACTTGAAAGTCTGTAAGATCTGAAAAGTACAATTTTCAAGGAAGGGTAAAAAACCCTACTGGCTCCTTTTATAGTCAAGCTTCTTCTGTACCCTCCCCCACTTGCACTTTTTATGTTCCCATGTCACCTTTAACAGATTTTATGGAGTTAAAAGACTGATTGCTATCTCACATTTGACTTACAAAGAATGCCATACTCTAGTAATTGACTCCAGATGCTGACAAATCTTAACACTCAAGAAGATGAATATTTTAATTAAAAAAAAATATATATATATACAAAACCCCTCTTAATTTGATACCATTTTGAAAGTCCTTTTTTTTAAGTTAAGCCATTTAATAGGAGTTTCTGGGAGCTAAACAGTTACAAGTAAGCAAACACTTGTATCTCACTTTATTTTCCAAGCAGCAATAGAATGAATATTCTTGATCTTCAGAAAAGGGATACAACTCTAAAGCAAATATCAAGTTCTGCAACAAAGACATCTGATAAGAATCTTAATTGCTTCACAGTGTCTCCTTATTCCCCTGCTCTATTTAAAATTATAATTCTTCGTTTTATTATAAGAGTTAAAGAACTAACATAATCTAAGCACAAAACTGGAAGTTTCAGTACAATTTCTCTTTCTGCCCTTGTTTTTAATGTAGTAATGGTGATACCACATACTTTTACTCCATGCATCTGCAAAGACAATCAGCCACTGGAAAAGCAGAAAATTTCTTTTCTTCACTATGCAGACAACAATAGTAGCAAAGTTGTCAGCCAGATCTCATTCGTGCAGCGTAGTTTAGGCAGATCACCCAGGCCTAAAGTTAGTTTTTATCAGTTCAAACCAACACCAAATATATACAAGGCACTTTGTAGGCTTATGGGTCAAATATAATATAAAAAGCTCATTAACTTCTCCGAGAAACTTTCCTTACCAAATGAAACAGATTTATAACTAAATTTGGAAAGTAGTAAGTACAGAAACTTAAGTAGCCTCTAAGCCCTCTTCAGTCCACTTTCTTTTCTGCCAATATAGATACAACCAATAAATAGTCAGTGTATTCATAAAGATACCAGTTATGTTTCAAAAAAGTTTGTATTTATATATCAATTCTGCAAATAATTCTGTATGGGCAAAAATCTAGACCTGTAGAATTTCTTGTATTTGTATTTTTGTATTATTAAATTAATATTTGGGTAGAAGACTCACAAAGCTTGAATAAAAACAGTATTTCAAACAGTTTAGAAATATTGACATCTTTTTGCTAAGCTGTTTATGTCTTTCTCCCGAAATCAGTAACTACCAAAATTTTCTCTATTTTGTTATTAAATGAAAAACATAAAGGAGAAGTCAAGAAAATACACATTCCCATATTGATTTTTTTGCTTTGTTGTGGGCTATTTTAGCATATGAAGTGTATTACAAATTCATAATTTGACTGTCAGAGTATAATAAATAAATAAATAAATAAGTAACAACATCTTTTGACATTTTAATAGAACTTAATGCCCAGATTCACCATAATTTGGGAACCTAGCTTAAAGATATAATCCTCAAAATTTCTATTGTAACCTGATGACACATTCTCATACAATAATTAACTAGTCATGTAATTTCCACAGCTGCCAAGATCTTCTCTGAAATTAGCAGGACTTAGCAACTTGACATGGAAGCTCTATCCAAGTTATTGGAACTTCCCTTCCCTGGGCCATTTTTTTTTTCAGGAAGCCCTCCCATCTGTTTTCACTCAAAACCAAAAATTTTAAATTTTTTTTGAGAAAAGAAAATTCTGCCTTGTTTAAATCAAGTTTTGTCTCAAAGCCATGTTCCGAGAGTTTCTGGTCTTGCAACACTCACAGAGTGGCTGATTTGCCTCTCATGTACCAAACACTGCTTGGAAAAGTCAGGCAGCTTGGAGACTTCAACAGTGGAATAGGCTGAACATTTCTTGTTTTCAGCAGCCAATCCAATTAAGCACTATACTGTATTTTTCTATTAGCTTAAAAAAAAAAACCAACAGAAAACAGTATGCAATTACCAAAAAAATCCTGACCAGGAATAGTAATTCTTTTTGTATAATTATTATGATCATGCTTCTAAACATTTTTGTGACCTGAAATATTCTCAAAGGTATTGCAGTCTAGCAAAGAGCTTCAGACTCTTTGAAAAGTTTGGTTTCAAAATACCAATTACTGTATGCCTCTTCTCAACTTTCACAATCATAGTCATATTTTAGGAGGAAATTAGCATCATAAATAAATATAGCACTTTGCTACCTGCAACATAGATGGAGTAATTTCAATTAATTGCGATGCAACTTTTCTACCCCTTCTTGAAATGAGTGTCACAGTGATGACAATAGCCCTTTTTTTCCCTCTAAATATAATAATGTTCTGTTCTCCATCATTATTCAGGAGTTCTTGATAACTGTTTTCAAAACACATCTCTGTTGGAAGGCTCATTGCTCAGTATTTTTTGTCCACAGCCTTCTAAACCAAGGAATTCCTATTTGCTACATCCAAGCACATTTTTTAAAACACACGTTTTTAGTCACCACCCTGAACTTCAGAGCAAGCAGCAAAGGCTCCTTAACTTCTCACTCTGATAAAAGCATAGAACATACTCTGCTGGGAACCAATTCTAGCAGACACATGCTGCCTGAAAATTTACTACTAACTATTGTATTTTGAAATGCATTATTTGCCCAGTTACAAACTATTTCATATGCTAAACTGATGCACCATGCTGAATTTTCTTTTAAAAGTCATACAGCACAGAATTAGGTTCATAGGTAAGGATCAAACAAGAATCTTCACAAGCACATTGACTTCTTAGATCTAGAACTTCCTGCACAAGCAAATCAAATAAATACGTTCAGCTAAACTGCATCTTTTAGAAAGCATATTTTCAGAAATGAGATTTGTTCAACTATAACCTTCTCTCACTCAATCATGTTTTAATTTTGTGTTAGGTTAAGGATCATTGTACCAGTTTTCAGTTCCTCATATGACATCCATAGTCTGATAAACTCACTTCTCAGCTATTCTCCAATAATGTGCTTTTTCCAGTCATTGAATCCTTCTCGTGGCTCTTGTCTTTACAGAGAGCAAATCACAGAACCATACACAGTATTCAAAGACCAGCCCACTCTGAATGTGGAGCTGCCTTTCTCATTAGCTTGCTGTTTATGCATTAAAACCTTTTTAAACACAGCTCAGCACTGGAAACTCAGAATTGATTAATCACCTTTATCCTTTTTCTCTACAGTCCTTCTTTCCCCAGAAGGCCATCCTTATCCTGCAAGGATACATCCATCTTTCTAAGACAATCTTCTACTTTAGCTCCACCAACATAACTCTTAGTTTGTACTGCTGACCAAAAGATTCATTTTACCCCATCCTCATAACCAGACTTTTTCAAAAATTGCAGAGTTTCCCAACAGATTTCACAGACTATTCTGAATTGGAAGGGACCCACAAAGATCACTGACTCAAACCCTTATGTGAATTGAGGATCGAAGCTGTGACCTTGGTGTTATGAGCACCAAGCTCTGACCAACTGAGCATAAGGGTAAATAACCAAACAAAGTAAACAAAGGTTGAATAATTCTCTGATCAAAATAAAATTGAAACTTACCTATTAACTACAGTTAATGCAAGGATATGCTGACTTCCTATAATTACAAGACTTTATTTAAAATGTCATGCTGCATCAATTGAAATGTTGACACCTACTACGCCACTTTTATTAGAAAAATAGGAAATAAAATAAAATTAGTCCAGTAAGTTATTTTCCATAACTCTCAACATCCATCACTAATCATTACACCTTTGTATGTCTTAACATCTTCCTTTCTTCTGCCAGACACATACTAATTGCATAACATTAACTACTTGTCAGTCTCTCTTACAACTTCATGAGTTTTAGACTTACTGAAATTTAACACTGACAGTCTAAAAGCACAGAAGTACGAGGCATTCATCATCAGGAAATGTCAATACTTCTGGCTGTAGCTGCTAGTAACAAATGTTTTACTTAAGAACTTGGATGCATTTCATGATAATGCCCATTTTCATAAGCTACTACCTCATGTGATTTCTTCCCCATTACCTGATGAACGCCTCCATGTTTTCTACACCAACAATCATCAATTTGAGCATTTGAATCTTGTACACCATTCACCAAGCTCAACACCACTTATGTTCAGCCTGAAACATGAAGAATGAAATTCACCACGCATTGATTTTGCCTTGTGTGCTTTCTATACCATTTGCTTCGTCCTAAAAGGCCATTAATATCTATTAGTATCCATTTGTTCTTTATATTCTATCTCCTCTGAATACAAACCGGCTTTTTAACACAGCAAGACTTCTGCTTGGGTGCACTTTGCAGATAAACATAATAACACAAACTGTTTCAGAACAATTTTTCCTAAACTCTTTCTCCCAACAGATTCAGCTACTACGTCAAACTTTAAACACAGCATCATGAAGATTTAACACAAGTTCTAAGGGACTTTGTATCTCAATGAGAATAATTTCAAGTTACTTTTCTATTCTGAAACTCAGAGTTCCCTTATGTCATCAGTGCAGCCATGAGCTTAACAGTATGATGATCTTGCACAGCATAACCTAACACTGACAAAGGTTTCAGTACTGCTTGAATCAGATGGGAAAGGAGAACCAAATACATGGAATTAATCTGAAGCATTAGCAAACTCGTATATAAAGCTGAAACTTGACTGCAGAAGACAAGATCAACTCAGAGGGACCTGTGCCAAAAACATTAATGGTTTCTCAGAATTTTAAATACTGCTTTAATAAAGTACAAAACTGAGTTTAGATGAGCCCTTTATTCCATAAAGTGTCTAGCGTTACCAACCACAGCAAATTGAAGATTGGCTAAGGGCAGAAAATATATGACACAGAGTTTAAAATGTAGAAAGACAAATTCTAATTTTGCCTCAGTCAGGACAAAGGAATTCCAGAAGATGGACACAGCAAGGCTGCTAAAACAATGGACTAACCATTTTGAGGCCCAATTGGCAATTTAATCTTTTCCAGTCTTCTTAAAGAAAAAGATTTTATAAGCTTTTTTCAGGGTTTACAGTACACATAAGGGCATAAAATCAATTTTACAAAAATTAAAATATTGAAGCAAATAATCCCCTAAAGTCCTTAGCTAGTGAAGTTGATACTATACAATTTGTTGTACACTTGAAATCAAGAGCAGAACTGGGAAAGGCAGAGAAGTGCCTGAAGCACTGTAATAATTCCAGCAGCAAGTATCCATGCTGAACTTGGAAGACAACTGCACAAGAAATTTATCTACCATGAAACTGAAATTTCAGTTCACTTCTGATACTTGATTCTTTCCATTTTACACTGCTACATTATTCCACTAAAGTCAGAAGGTACTGTACCTCACATCAAATGTTCTTTTTCCTGGCCGAGGGACACAAGCTCTCAATGCTTTACAACATTANCGTACATCACATGAAATGTTCTTTTTCCTATGGCCAAGGGACACAAGCTCTCAATGCTTTACAACATTAGACTAGAAATCTTCAGATATTGCTCCCTAGAAGGATGCTGAGAAGGAACTTCATCCTGAGAATACAGCTAGGATGACTTGGAAAGTTCGACAGCTCTATAAAATTGTTGAGTTCAGGTGAAATCAACACACACCCTGCCATTAAAAGATTCGGATTCTGAAATCACTCCAAAGAACAGCCCCATTTGGGGTGAACCATTATCAGCTTTATATAACTCCTCCAATAACTGACTTAGGCCTTTTTAGACAATAAACTTACAGTGCTTGTGAGTTCTCAACAAATAGAGAAGCATGGTTTGTAAATGACCTGATATCTAAAGAACTTCGGGGGAGTTTTTTTAAAGAGGGTACTAGTAAAATGTTAATTTACTGCAAAAATTCTGTATCACCCTACCAATTCAAATTTTATTTCATTTTTTTAGAGTTAATTTTATTTCTTTGAATACAATGTTGAAGTAATGCATAAAATGTTTCCTGTCAGGTTATAAATACATTTCAGAAAAAATAACAAAGAGGATAAAGATTGAACATTTAACCTTGAACACATCAGATCTATTGCATGGCAACTGAAATACAACCTGAATGTATGTGTTGTAATAGCTTCTGATAACATATCCTTATACCATACCTATATTCATGGTACATCTCTGTTCTTACTAAGCAGGAAAAGAGAAGCCCTGTGGACTGGATAAGTTTGGAAATGACAAATATTTTTTTATAAATTAGCTGAATAAACTTATTCTGAATAAAACTTTCTGGGAAGAGATAATTATGTATAAATAGCATATGATGAATCTGCGTTACCTTTTCCTCCACCCTTCATGTCATTTGAACATTAACTATGAACACAATTATCACCCATCTGTGAAGTCATGTTTTTCATAATTTTTATGGATCTCAACAAGTACTCTTAAGAAAATTGAAAGAGAATGATAGCTTCAGATAGCTGCTTTTAGGAAGACTATTAAAAAAAAAGGAGATTCTTCCAGAAGTGCTTCAAAAGCTTTGTTTAGTATGGTCTAGCTCATTCCTGATTCAGCCTCTTTGAGGCATCAAGGTAATTCCAAGCAAGAGGACTTTTGACTTGAGCACTCTGTGTTTTCACTCACTACATTTACAGGCACAAAATCTTATCTGGGGACTTGGGTCAAAGAATTTAGATTCATTTGTCGGATCTTGTTACTGGACAATGCAGTGGGCACACTGAAAAGAGAAACATTAGCATATTATACCTGAGAAAATACATGTTTCTGATAATACTGGTAATACTCATATGTTCTTCTTCACTGCAACACCAAAAATTGTTGTAAATTGGGTTATTGGGTTGCTTCACCAAAAATGATGAAGCAAGGAGAGTAGCCCAACCATAAGGAAAACAGGAGATATGGGAGAAGAGTACACTACAAAAATATGCTCTAATTCAAGCAGAAGTTTCAGGATAAATGTAGAACTCATGCTCAAAGACACCCCATTTGTTTTTGTATCTCTGGGTTTTCTCGGTTTTGCTGGGGTGATTTTGTTTGTTCATTTATTCAGATCCATGTTCTTTGGCATCCTCAGAAAACATCACTGTTTTAGAGGACAGGTCTAATGCTGGCCACCAAGAAACTAAGCACACTTAACAGATGTGAACCTACAGGCTGAATACCGTGATGAAAGGAATAAAGCCCACACAGTATTTCCATCCATGCATTTATTTACAAAGAGCTTAACGCTATCACTGGCATTTTCTAGATGAAGAGTGAAAAGTAATGAAGAAGATGAAGGAAGCAAGAATGGACCTGGACAGGGAAAGGCCTGTTCAAGGAGCTGATGAGAGCAGAATATTCTACGACAAATACAAGAGAGGAAACATTGTACTTCTCTCTCCTAACCCAACTCCAACAATACATGATCCACCTCAAAGAGATTATAAAGGAATAAGAAAGTTCCTGCTGTAAGAATCAGAACACTGATGTAAATCTGTTAGATGCTCACTGTTCATAACAGGTAAGATGTGAACATGTTCTTTAAAGTGTATTTTAAACAGAAAGATAAATAGTGAACTATGAAGTTTTGACATATACCATTTCTCTCCATTGATTTTAATACGGGAAAAGTATTTTTAAATATATTTGCTACTATTATTGCCATTATTACCCATAATAAAAATGATCATTTGCCTGTATCTAACTGCTTTAAAACAATGTGGCTTTGACATCAAATTTTTAAGTACCTGCCTTGTTCTGAAAGAAAACAGGGGGCTTTTCCTTGAATTATGTATATTTTAAAAATATCTCTTGCTTCTAGAGTGAAAGTATACAACACAAAAAACATAAAACACTCCCCAAAAGCAAGTATTCAAGCTCCATTTCTCTTTCCCCTGAAACAAAAAAAATTTTTAAAAACCAAACAAAAAAAACCAACCAAACAAACAAAAAAAAAAAACTATGTCAACAAAAAGGACAAAATTCGAAGTTTCAAAAGTGAGGTAATTTGTTATTTTTATATCACAAAAGCTTTGAAAGAAACTTCAGAGCAACAAAGAGTTTGGTAGATAAGAGTATTCTGCCAGGCCATTCCACACACAGGTTTACTGGAAACAGAAAGCCTCCAACAGCCCCAGATGTGCATAACATTTAGAACAGAGGAAGAACAAACCAGCCAATTTCAATTGCTAAATAGCACACGAGAATATGAAAATGTCATCCAGCTGCACAGGAGTCCAGATTCAGAATAGAATTTTACATATTTAAACTGGTTATTCTCCATGTACACATTTTGATTTTCAGCTAAGTTAAATTGAGAAAATGTAATTGAGGGACACATTCAGCAAAGCTGACAAAACTGTTTTCTCTGTGTAACAGAACACACAGACAATAAAGTCCATACTAATTACCACTTTTTTTTTTTTTTTTTTAGCTAAACTTGTCATGTGTGATTTTCATGCAACTTCTCCCCCTACAGCTTCAAAACTTGCATTTATATAGCCTCTATGTCAATACACAGGTCAATCTACTACAGCCACCTACAGCACAGTGACACCTATACATGGAATAAAACTTACTTTTCCAACAGTCTTTTTCCCCCAGTGTGATTTTCACGATACTGTAAATGATTTTATGTTCTTGAAAAGCATACTCAGAATTATAGCTAAAATAATAAAAACCTATTTTGAGGTAAGAAAACAAATCCAATAAATGCCTACCTGAACCCACTGGAGATGAACCAACACTAAGACTTTGTAAACTTCCATTCCTGAGCAAAGTTGGAGATTTTTGAAGACCAGAGCTTGTCACACTTCCTGCAGCAGATGCCACAGATGAAGTTGGGGAAGCAGAAGAAACTGAAAGATGGGAAAGACCTTCTTGACTTTTATTTCCTTTAGGTCTACCAGGCCCATGTTTACTTTGCTTATTTCCTTTCCGTTTCTTCTCTGTGACAGTTTCCTCTTCTATTCCAGAAGTTTGAGCTCGTTTGTATGCTGTAGAAGTAAGGCTTGAATTACTTATGTCTCCAGGTGAGCTGTCAAAGTTTTTCGATTGGGAAACAGCTGCTGCTGATGAAGGGAGACCAATTAAGGAAGTGAAACAATTCCCTCCTCCCTCTTGGCTCCCAGCCTCTCCTTTATGTACATCTTTGGTTGATGAAGCCTGTTGAGAATGTGTGAAACTGTCACTTCGCAGATCTGTGTCTGTGAAACTCAAAAAATCTTGGGGAGACTGAACTGAACTTCCAGAAGATGACTTTATGCTCCCAGGAGTGCCCAAAAAGCTTCCTAAAAAAAGAAAGAAGTACAATTATGTTTTTCCCTGTAGTTGATGAAAACTGATGGGAAGTATTACAATCTTAGAATAAAAAACTTGAATGTGAAAGGACTTCATGAAAAGCTTTACCAAGAGCTAAAGAATTTTTTAAGTAACTAATTGGTTCTCCTGCTGATCTTCACTTTGCTGGATATGATTCTCATGTATGATTTTTGTCTGAGATTCAGATTTGCATCTGGGGCACAAACAAGGTAAAAATGAATAAAAGAAGAGTAACAACTTTGTTGCTTAGGCAACTTTAACATCCATCATGTTTTGAAGCCATAACAAACACTTGGTGGAATTGGAGCAGGGTTTTTTAACACACACATATATAAAAAGAAAGCTGACAGAAATGTGCTATGATCACATACACTATGCCTGCAATCTTCCTTACCATTCTACCTAAAATCAAGGGTCTGACACAGGTCAAGGAGAAACAATTGGGCTTAATTCTCCCTGTCTGAGGAGGAGTTCCACAGAAGATATATTTTTCAAAATACAAGACAGAAAGTGAAGAACAGTGTATAAAATTGGCATTTTAAGACTCCTTTAGCACTGTCACAGAACCATAATGATCTTTTGTGTAATAGAATTACATTCCTTTTTCAGTATTTGGAATGCAGTCATTTCAACACTGTATTAGAGCATTCAAGGCAGAAAATGAAGCACTCTTGGGAAATACGAACTACTTGCACTGAAATTCACTAATTTTATATGTGAGTACTGTTTCACAGAATTCAGACTGATGACAACGTCAAGAAAATATTCCTAAATATGACATTAGGTATAAAAAAAACATGTCCTTTAAAAACTAGTGTTTTATCATTAGTTCTCCACTAAACATTGTTAAGAATTCAATTTAAAATACAATTTACATAAATACAGCTGTTTTTTAAAAAAAACCTAAAATATCATTGTTTGATATTTTATATAAGTTATATCAAATTCACTTAATGCAGCCCAAAAGAAAATACATGCACATAATAAAGATCTATTTTGCCATCTGCAGTAAGATTTTTCTTTAAATGAAGAATTTCAGAAAGCAATTTTCAAAGTTTTGAGAATTTAAACTAAAAAACAACTCCTTTCAAGCAAAAAAACTTGAAATATTGAAAGAGATCTAGACAAATTTACTAGACAAATTGTTCACTGCATAAATAAACTCAAAGGAAAAGCAACATCACAAAGCATAAAGGACAGTCAGCTACGAGACACCACAGTGAAAATTACTAAAAATTGCTTTATAGAAGGCCTAGCTTGTTGTATTTCCAAATAACATATTCTAATAATTAAGGAATTTTTAAAAAACTTTTAATTTCTTTAATCATTTTTTCAACTCTGACGAAGACGCCACAATAAATTTTTTAGAAGTGTTCATAATGCATGTAGTAGGTTTTACCAAGTTCAAAAAGTAAAAGATTTTGTATTACCTAAAGTAAATAAACCTTACACACTTTTTACATACTCATCTTCTGTTTATATATTTCAATGACAAAACAAGTAGAAAAGTCTTTCACTCTGAAGAAAATGGTATACTTAAAACACCTGCATCTTGAAAAATTATTAAGGGACTAATGCATCCTGTGCATTAGGTAGTCAAGTTTGTTCTTCAGCCAGTGCACTGACTAAAAAACATCAGTATTATTCCCTTAAATAGCTAAAGTCTCTAGATTCAAAATTTGCATTGAAGTTTAGCCCAGACTAACTTTCTGGCACATAAAGACACCGTTTGCAGCTAAAGAGAGTACCTTAACAATCCAAACAAAAGCATCAGTTCTGCCTTTTAAAAATGTACAACCTTCTTTTTCATGTTATACCAACAAACATTTTTACCCTGAAAAAAGCTGGGTTTATTTTCATTAAAGTGAAATAACCTTCTCAGTACTGAGGATAAAAGATTAACTACTTTTCAAATTCTGCATACATAAATTTCTAATTCATGGCAAAGCAGAAGCTGTGTTACAGTGTAACAATCAGTACCTTGCTGAAAAGGGCTAGCTGCAGTCACAGTTGTTCCTGGATTTCTTCCAGCACCAGGCTTTCTTCCCCTCTGACCCGAGCTGTGACCTGCAGATTTCTTCCCTTTGCTCTCTGACCCTCTAGCCTCTGAAGAATCTTTTCCACTTGAAACGTGTGTAGGAACTTCCTGGAAATTTGCATTTGTAAATCGAGCTGAGGTGTCTTCCAGCCGCTTCAAGGAGCCTGACATGGAGTTGTTGCTAGTGCTTGTGTATGTCTGGCGTTTTAAAAGAGAGAAGAAATGAAAGAAACAAGTCACACAAAAAACTATTACAACAGTTTAAAGGACCTCATTCTTTCAAACAAACACAGAAGTGTTCAAATACTACTGTAACTAGAAACAGCAGGAATTACAGCAGCTAAACTGTGAAGATCCAAAGTACAGAAAACATCATTTTGTGGAAAAAATGCATAATAGCTTTGGTTGAAATTTTTACTTCACTGAGGTAAATGGAAAAATCTCATGGGTATGGTAATAGTCTGTTTAAAGAGGATATTGTTATTTTATGCTTAAAATTAAAAATTAGAAAATAAACTTGCAGTGCTTTTCTGAACAAACAGTTTTTATGCCTTTTTGTTAAACTGGAAATGTTGTTCCATCAGCAGTGTAACCATTGAAGGCGTCAGAACCTAAGAACTTGGATTTTTCAAACATTATAGCCTCAACACCAATCCAGAATCAGCTCCCTGGCATGTGAACCATCCCCCATTCATCCAATCCCTTAAGAATCACCAAGTAAAGAAGACACGTGGGAGAGCTGACTGAGACACACTTACTTCAAACTCACTCAATGACAGGTACAAAAACACTCAAGCTCCCAACACTAATTTCTTCCTCAACCCCTACCCACCCCCAAGAATTCTGGTCCTTTTCCTACACTCATACATTCTCCACAGGGCTTTCAAAAATTTCACTTTTAATTTTTTTCACTTTCAATTTTTTTCACTTTCAAATTTGTCTGTTAAATTTTGCCAGAATTGTTCCCATTGGTAAACAATAGTCAAAACAGGTTTCACAGAAAGTAATTAGGTGGGAAACAGCAAAAACAACATTAGGAAAACATACAAGGGAACATTATTGTTCTCATGACTGAAAAAAATGTGGAGTTGTGGTAACATAATTTTAATAACATAAGAAAGAAAATGAAAGCAAAATCAGGAAAAAGAAAAAAATCTACTGTTATTTATACTCAAGCAACCTAGTAAAATAGCTGTTTAAAGCTTCTAAAAAAAATTATGGATCAAACCTAGAAGCTACTCATCTGTTTAAAACAAGCCTGTCTGTTTTTCAGTTCTTTACAGAACAGAATTTAAAACAGTATCTACAGTTATCTCCATTAAAGACCACACAAACATATGCCTCTTAAAATTGAGCGCACACACATTTTCCCTGCCCCAAGTGGGATGCTTGCTGAATTTAGGCCTGTAACAGAATGTTTCTTCTTCTTTACATAAAGCTTTGTATAGCAGTTATACAAAGTTTTCCATATTTTACTAAAATAGCNACTTTTTATTTCTTTAATCATTTTTTCAACTCTGACAAAGATGCCATAATAAAATTTGTTTTTTAGAAGTGTTCATAATGCATGTAGTAGGTTTTACCAAGTTCAAAAAGTAAAAGATTTTGTATTACTAAGGTAAATAAACCTTACACACTTTTTACATACTCATCTTCTGTTTATATATTTCAATGACAAAACAAGTAGAAAAGTCTTTCACTCTGAAGAAAATGGTATACTTAAAACACCTGCATCTTGAAAAATTATTAAGGGACTAATGCATCCTGTGCATTAGGTAGTCCAGTTTGTTCTTCAGCCAGTGCACTGACTAAAAAACATCAGTATTATTCCCTTAAATAGCTAAAGTCTCTAGATTCAAAATTTGCATTGAAGTTTAGCCCAGACTAACTTTCTGGCACATAAAGACACCGTTTGCAGCTAAAGAGAGTACCTTAACAATCCAAACAAAAGCATCAGTTCTGCCTTTTAAAAATGTACAACCTTCTTTTTCATGTTATACCAACAAACATTTTTACCCTGAAAAAAGCTGGGTTTATTTTCATTAAAGTGAAATAACATTCTCAGTACTGAGGAAAAAAGATTAACTACTTTTCAAATTCTGCATACATAAATTTCTAATTCATGGCAGAGCAGAAGCTGTGTTACAGTGTAACAATCAGTACCTTGCTGAAAAGGGCTAGCTGCAGTCACAGTTGTTCCTGGATTTCTTCCAGCACCAGGCTTTCTTCCCCTCTGACCCGAGCTGTGACCTGCAGATTTCTTCCCTTTGCTCTCTGACCCTCTAGCCTCTGAAGAATCTTTTCCACTTGAAACGTGTGTAGGAACTTCCTGGAAATTTGCATTTGTAAATCGAGCTGAGGTGTCTTCCAGCCGCTTCAAGGAGCCTGACATGGAGTTGTTGCTAGTGCTTGTGTATGTCTGGCGTTTTAAAAGAGAGAAGAAATGAAAGAAACAAGTCACACAAAAAACTATTACAACAATTTAAAGGACCTCATTCTTTCAAACAAACACAGAAGTGTTCAAATACTACTGTAACTAGAAACAGCAGGAATTACAGCAGCTAAACTGTGAAGATCCAAAGTACAGAAAACATCATTTTGTGGAAAAAATGCATAATAGCTTTGGTTGAAATTTTTACTTCACTGAGGTAAATGGAAAAATCTCATGGGTATGGTAATAGTCTGTTTAAAGAGGATATTGTTATTTTATGCTTAAAATAAAAAATTAGAAAATAAACTTGTAGTGCTTTTCTGAACAAACAGTTTTTATGCCTTTTTGTTAAACTGGAAATGTTGTTCCATCAGCAGTGTAACCATTGAAGGCGTCAGAACCTAAGAACTTGGATTTTTCAAACATTATAGCCTCAACACCAATCCAGAATCAGCTCCCTGGCATGTGAACCATCCCCCATTCATCCAATCCCTTAAGAATCACCAAGTAAAGAAGACACGTGGGAGAGCTGACTGAGACACACTTACTTCAAACTCACTCAATGACAGGTACAAAAACACTCAAGCTCCCAACACTAATTTCTTCCTCAACCCCTACCCACCCCCAAGAATTCTGGTCCTTTTCCTACACTCATATATTCTCCACAGGGCTTTCAAAAATTTCGCTTTTAGGTCCATTATTTGTCTGTTAAATTTTGCAAGAATTGTTCCCATTGGTAAACAATAGTCAAAACAGGTTTCACAGAAAGTAATTAGGTGGGAAACAGCAAAAACAACATTAGGAAAACATACAAGGGAACATTATTGATCTCATGACTGAAAAAAATGTGGAGTTGTGGTAACATAATTTTAATAACATAAGAAAGAAAATGAAAGCAAAATCAGGAAAAAGAAAAAAATCTACTGTTATTTATACTCAAGCAACCTAGTAAAATAGCTGTTTAAAGCTTCTAAAAAAAATTATGGATCAAACCTAGAAGCTACTCATCTGTTTAAAACAAGCCTGTCTGTTTTTCAGTTCTTTACAGAACAGAATTTAAAACAGTATCTACAGTTATCTCCATTAAAGACCACACAAACATATGCCTCTTAAAATTGAGCGCACACACATTTTCCCTGCCCCAAGTGGGATGCTTGCTGAATTTAGGCCTGTAACAGAATGTTTCTTCTTCTTTACATAAAGCTTTGTATAGCAGTTATACAAAGTTTTCCATATTTTACTAAAATAGCTAAGACATTTACATAAACCTAACTTTTCAGTTGCAAATGAGAGAAGACAACTGAATATACAAGCTTTGAGGAAAGCAAATATTTCAATCTATTTGCATACCAGGCCAGGCAATGACAAGTAGGCATTAATTTGCAAACACTGCGCTGTGGATCTGGTTTGACTGCAAGCCTGAATCCCACTCCTGGCAGATTTTGAAGAATATACAAGCAACAACATAGTTCTGCTTTAGAAAATTTTGCTCCCACAGCTATTTGTGTTTCAGAAGGGGCTGTAAGGTGCACTGAAATCTACATGCTTGCTCAGAGAATCATGAACACTAACATGATGAAATATACCCTAAGCACAGAGAGCTACTGCCACTTTTACACTCTCCATCTATCATTCTGTGCACCCTGAGGAGTTACACCATCCATCTGCAGCAAGTGTTAAAACTTCTGGGGATTTATGGTAAACATGCAATAATCAGTCTTGGTGTACAAAGGATGTTCCAAAGTTTGAGTGGCCTTTAGCCCTGTGCAGATGTAGAAGGCAGTACCCCTGCACAGAGAGGGGAAGGACCACAGCGAGTAATTCTTCACAAAAATGCCAGATGGTAAGAGCAGAGTCCGAGCAAAACCAACCAACGCCAAAAAACCCCAAAACCAACAGTGGGTTTGCATGGCCAGGTTTTGGTAGAGGGGCCCTACAGGGGGGCTGCTGTGAGAAGCTGCCAGAGGCTTCCTCCACATCCAGCAGAGCCAATTCCAGCCGGCTCCAGGACCGACCCAACGCAAAAAAGGGTTATTGGGCAGATGTAACTGTGGCCAGAG
>VYXF01001118.1:106064-126281 GCA_013397295.1 Polioptila caerulea
TTCCCATTGGTAAACAATAGTCAAAACAGGTTTCACAGAAAGTAATTAGGTGGGAAACAGCAAAAACAACATTAGGAAAACATACAAGGGAACATTATTGTTCTCATGACTGAAAAAAATATGGAGTTGTGGTAACATAATTTTAATAACATAAGAAAGAAAATGAAAGCAAAATCAGGAAAAAGAAAAAAAAATCTACTGTTATTTATACTCAAGCAACCTAGTAAAATAGCTGTTTAAAGCTTCTAAAAAAAATTATGGATCAAACCTAGAAGCTACTCATCTGTTTAAAACAAGCCTGTCTGTTTTTCAGTTCTTTACAGAACAGAATTTAAAACAGTATCTACAGTTATCTCCATTAAAGACCACACAAACATATGCCTCTTAAAATTGAGCGCACACACATTTTCCCTGCCCCAAGTGGGATGCTTGCTGAATTTAGGCCTGTAACAGAATGTTTCTTCTTCTTTACATAAAGCTTTGTATAGCAGTTATACAAAGTTTTCCATATTTTACTAAAATAGCTAAGACATTTACATAAACCTAACTTTTCAGTTGCAAATGAGAGAAGACAACTGAATATACAAGCTTTGAGGAAAGCAAATATTTCAATCTATTTGCATACCAGGCCAGGCAATGACAAGTAGGCATTAATTTGCAAACACTGTGCTGTGGATCTGGTTTGACTGCAAGCCTGAATCCCACTCCTGGCAGATTTTGAAGAATATACAAGCAACAACACAGTTCTGCTTTAGAAAATTTTGCTCCCACAGCTATTTGTGTTTCAGAAGGGGCTGTAAGGTGCACTGAAATCTACATGCTTGCTCAGAGAATCATGAACACTAACATGATGAAATATACCCTAAGCACAGAGAGCTACTGCCACTTTTACACTCTCCATCTATCATTCTGTGCACCCTGAGGAGTTACACCATCCATCTGCAGCAAGTGTGAAAACTTCTGGGGATTTATGGTAAACATGCAATAATCAGTCTTGGTGTACAAAGGATGTTCCAAAGTTTGAGTGGCCTTTAGCCCTGTGCAGATGTAGAAGGCAGTACCCTTGCACAGAGAGGGGAAGGACCACAGCGAGTAATTCTTCACAAAAATGCCAGATGGTAAGAGCAGAGTCCGAGCAAAACCAACCAACGCCAAAAAACCCCAAAACCAACAGTGGGTTTGCATGGCCAGGTTTTGGTAGAGGGGCCCTACAGGGGGGCTGCTGTGAGAAGCTGCCAGAGGCTTCCTCCACATCCAGCAGAGCCAATTCCAGCCGGCTCCAGGACCGACCCAACGCAAAAAAGGGTTATTGGGCAGATGTAACTGTGGCCAGAGAAGGGCAGACTGAGAACATATGAGAGAATCAACTCTGCAGGCCCCAAGGTCAGTGAAGAAAGAGAGGGAGGAGGTACACCAGACAGCAGAGCTGAGAGTCCTCTGCAGCCCACGGTGAAGACCATGGTGAGGCAGCTGCATCCCTGCAGCCCATGGAGATCCATGGGGATGCAGAGATCAACCTGCAGCCCATGGAAGAAACCCACACCAAAGCCGGTGGATGCCTGAGGGAGGCTGTGACCCCATGGAGTAGGCCCCTGGCAAGACTTGGAGACCTGTGGAGAGAGGAGCCCATGCTGGAGCAGGTTTCCTGATAGGACTTGTGACCCTGTGGGGATCCACACTGGAGGCAGGCTGTGCCTGAAGGACTGCACCCTGTGGAGAGCTGACCCACGCTGCAGCAGCCTGTGGAGAAGTGTAGCCCATGGGATGGATTTACAACAGAGTTCATGAAGGACTGTCTCCCATGGGAGGAATGCTGCAGCTGGGGGAGGACTCTTCTCCTTAAGCAGCTGCAGGAGCAACCAGTGACAAACTGATCATGACTCTCACTCCCCATCTCCCTGCACTGCTGGAGGGAGCCACAGCTCAAAACGTGAGACAGGAATTTTTTACCAGGAGCAAATATGGGACTGATGGCTCTTCCCAAATAAGAAGGCAGGCAGAAGAAGAGACATCAAAGGATTCAAATTCCTAATTTACTGTAGTTCTTCTTGAAACATTCTATATCTATGTCCGAAAAGTGAAAAAATGTAGTGCTACTACAATAATCAAAGAGAAGTGAGGCATTTCTTCTTTCAAACTATTTCAAACTTAACTGATTCAGACTGAACAACATTTGGTGCAACATTACAGGGATGCACAAATGTGCCTCTCAAAATAGCACGGGCTGGAACCTCAGTGAAACCTCTTGGAATTAAATTCTGCAGAACAAACAGGCAATTCAACTAAACTCACAGAAGGTAAATTCAGTTTATCATGCAGCCTTTCATGATTCTATCTAAAGAAACCACTCATCCAGACAAAAACATGCTTTAAGACATTACCTGCATAAATGGTCATTACCACTGGATTTACAAAGGTTTAACATCTTTAAAAAGGAAAAACAAATTTCATTTCAAATTTCAGTTCCCCCACAGGAACATTATGGTAGCAGAAGTGATTATATACCATGATGAAGTCATGCATTCAACAAAAGAAAGACTGCTGTGAAACAAGAGATCAGGTTCAAAGCAATTCTAGCAACTCTATGTAAAAGGATACATAAAAATGACACATTAATATAATATTCTGAACCAAATATTCACCTTAGGAAAAAAAAAAGCTTGTTTCATTACTAAAATTTCAAAGTTTTGAGGAAGACATTATGAGTTTATAACCTAGAAAAGCAAATGTATGTAAATGGTGTTAAAATGACTTGGCAAAAAAAAAAACTGACTGAAGGAACTAGCCACAACAAAAAAATCACTTCCATATATCCAGTAGATGCTTTAAAAAAAAAAAACATGATCACACTTAGGAACCTCTGAACACCAATTTTCTAATAAAAACACCAAAAAAAAAAACTGAACACCAATTTTCCTGATGATTTGAAGCACTATTAAAAAAAAAGCAATAAACGAAGCAAACAGGTTAGGTAAAGAAAACCCACATGCAAAAGATTAAATTAAAAAACTAAAAGGGCAGGATGATATTCAAATTCCATAATTAATATTCTGTTTTAGTTTAATTAAGTTAAAATTTAAGTTCCAGAATTAGAGATTTTCTGTTCACTTTAGTGTTTGCTCTAGCTCATTCTTGTGATAGGAGTAAATCTTGTAATTAGGAAAAGGATAAGGAGGACAATGCAATTAGAAATAAGCTTAGCAGAAAAACAAAATCCATCTGTGTCTTTGGCATTAAAAATAGGCATGATGCAAAAGATAATCAATATTTCCATATACTTTAACTTGTACAGAAATATACAGTAATATCACTTTTTATTAAAACTTATGATCATTAGATAATCAAAATACAAGAGGGATGTAATTCAAGAAAGATCATACCTAGTATAAAACCTAAACAAAGGTTATAAAGTTTAAAGAAGTTTCCACGCAAGTTTCCACGAAGCCTCTCTTACAGGCTATGAATTTTAGAAGTTGTCTCAGAGTCAAAAGGAGTATGTTTAAGGCAAATTAATCAAATGAAAAAACCAATCATGTGGACCAGTCAATACTACTCAAAGTGTTCTACAATCTAATTTCAATAGAAACTGTCACACTTACTGATTGCAATCTCTAATTGCTCTTAAATCAAACCAGCAAAGTGGTAAATTGAATCTACCTTTTCTTCTATTTTTTTTAACTCTATTGAGAGTTATTGAGAGTTTAAGAAAAATCACTAAGTCTCACTTGACACAACAGCATCAAAGAGAATACAGTAGAACAAGAAACAAGACTCTTAACAGAAGTGTGAGCTACAAATAATGGGATGTTAGCAGGTATGAATTCTCAAGTTAATAATCTTGCTATTGAGAATAAAGAAATATGCAAAGCATACTAAAAATCTAACTTTCTTGGAGATCACTCTTGAAATTGATACCACTAGTTGAGAGAATGCCTCCAGACACCAGAGAAAGTTGGTATTTCAATCGTTTCACCCCATCCTGATGAGGCCTTCGTGTACCATATGCAAACACACATTTGTTAAATGTAACACCTCAGCAACCAAACCACACACAGTTAACACAAGGCTCAACACCTTTGCTAAAACACCATGATTTGGGTACTAACCACAATTCAATTCAAACCATGATTCCCTCACTCTCATGTCAAACATCCCCACATGAATGGGACCCGTTTTTCACAACTGAAACCAGAAAAGCCATTTCTCAATACCACTGCCCACTCTGGAATGCTGACATCAGTGTCACCTTATTGGTGGACAGCAATAAGTTCAGTTGCTGAGTACAATGAGAACTGTCATTATTTAGCCCTGCATGTTGCTGCTGGAATGAGGTGTTTTCTAACACATCAACAGGAAGGAAAGGTCAGAGAACCTAACAGAACAACCTGCTAATAAGGCAAATTATAGGTCTATGAAGCGTGAGCTGTAATTTCATAACTACCAGTTTTAAATGCTTACAGGTTCAGTGTCAGCTCAGCATACACAAGTGAATTTTGAAGGAAAGACTTACCAAAACTTCACCCATTATTAAATATACCTCAATTAAGTAAAATTTACTGGAGTATCACTGGCACCTGACTCACAATTGAAGTACAAAACTTTAAGCCTTTCTCCATAAGGTAAACCTTCAAGTATTTTAGGATTTTACATCACAGGAAAAAATACCAAGAGTGTTTGATAATTATAGAAGTTATGCCATTATAAAGCTTCTGTATATATAGTGGAATGATTACATCATGAAATGTTGACATAAATAACTGAAGTGGAAGAGGAGAAAAAACACAGTGACTTACTTTTTCTGTAGTTACTGTAAGAGATGGAACCAAAGATGGTGAGGACTCCGACTGCTTCTTATATTTTTGCTTGTGTTTATCTTTCTCTTTATATTTCTAGAAGTTGTAAAAGACAATAAAAACTAAGTTCAGCTTCATCTTTAACATAACCCATTCTATATTGCATCAAGTGTCATCAAAATTGAAGAGAGAAGACAATAATGTCCTGTGCTATTTGGAAAACATATTAATGTTTTGAATGTTTTATAATATAATTTTATGAAAGCAAACCAAGTATTTATATTTGTTTTCAAAGTACACAAACCAAAATTCTTCAATTATAACCAGCATTTATGAATGCACTTTTGCTAGTATAACCCATCTTTACAATGATCATTTAACAAAAGAAACTGGACTAAAAACAGAGACATGGTTCCAGTTTAAAAGACTTTCATTCATTTTTCACCAACTATTTCTATCTTTCTGCACCTCTGCACCTGCACAGTATTTTTTGTTGGGAAACTAATGTAAATTAATGCAAAGTTTTAGCTTTGGCTCCCCTACTGACATCTCCATGCATAAGAATGGGAAATCTGATTTAGATTTCATTTCCAAAAAAGGGGCATACATTTTACAGACTAAATAAGTATTTTCCATGGTAAACTGAATAAAATATCAAAAGCTATACAAATAAAATGTGCCTCTTAAAAGAGCTGAGAATGTAATCAGTTTTGTTGTTTTGGTTTTTTTTTTTAATTTTTATTTTTTAAACATGAATGAAGCATTGGCAGTGTGAACAAAATTGTGCCAACAGAGAGAAAATAACTTCTTATCCCAGAGTCTTTATAGTATAACAGAAGTCTTTCATACTGGCAGAAATCAATTTTTGGAGGATTACAGAATCAGACCCAGACTGTATTTGTTTGAATAGTTTAGACAAATGCTTAACAAAAATAGCCAGTCTGACAAAACTAACAATTAAACTCAGAACACAGAAGTTCAGTATCTTTTCTAGTCTAATCATAAACAAGTAATTTTTTCCTCAGCAATGTAATATGGTTTATTTAGACAGTCAGTGTCAGAAGATGCAAAGAAACTGCAGCTGTGAGAGAAAGTTACTTACAAGCTACCAGCATTCAAGTATTTTATTTCTTTAATTATGTATTTGTGGAATTTTTGTGAACTAACACAAAACTCTGCAGAACAGCACACAATGTATGGCTATTTGTTCAGACTGCTTCTACAGAGAGCTAGTAAAAAATGTGCATATATGTGGATTGACACAAGGGGTTCAAAAATCCTGTAGAGCATCTTCTAACTCAGTAACTGTTTTGAATCTTAAAAACTACCCACACTGATCTTTCTCTAACTATCAAAATGATTGTCCAGACTTTCAAAAGAACATCATTTGTTCAATAGCAACTGCACAACCGCTCTCACCAAGCACCAGGACGAGATGCAATACATGCACACTCCATTCAGGTATGACCAAGTATCACCTTTCTATTTCTGTCACAAGGGAAGAAACAGCAGAAACCTCTTTCATGGAATCAGCCTGAGAGAGTAAGAGAATGTGCTCTCCAATTCTCTAGTAAAGTAGAATCAGTTAACTGACAACCTAGATGCAAAGCTGAGAGCAAAACACTTTTATCTCAACCTTTATGGACTGGAAATACCAGGTGACTGACTCAGAGATCACTTTGTCTCTAATCAGCCCAAATCCATTTAACTAAACTAATTTTGCCAGGAATGAAATACAGTTTAATTAAGAAAGTTGAAGTTAAAAAGCTATCAGCACCATAATATTATGTAAAACAGCACTTGCTAGATACAATATATAAAGTTCTTTTAATGCTTGTACACTTCTTAAAATTCAAAGACAGGTACACTTTAAAAAGTTGACAGGGATTTCTAGGTTTGGGGTTTTCACACACTCCAGAGAACCCAGGGGCCTTTTTTCCTCTCTGCCACATGGATAGAACTATGGAGTTTTTCCCTTCATAATAAAGTGAGCAGGTGTCACAATTACAATCACATACACCATAAGGTTGGTTTTAAATTTTTAAAACCTAAAATAGGCTTGTTGAAGGAGCTTTAGATCAGGGAGGTTGTGTTTGTTTTCTTTTGTGTTTTTCTCGAGGGGAGATAGTTTGTTTGTCTCTTTTTAGACCTGGAAAACACACTAGAAAGGGCAATAACTACTATGGAGAAGAAGGATTCAAATGCACTGTGCAGTCTTTTCAGTAATGTCTTATATGTAACAGCCCCCAAAGTGCTATGCATACTAACAGAAAAGCAAACAGGAATCAGGGAAAAACAGCAGCATCAACACCAAGACTGCCATGTTACCCATAGATTCTCCAAAAGACCTTCACCAGTGCTAAGCTACTGAACTTACTACACCATCAGTGGGTGTGTTTAGAAAAACTGGAGTAACAACTTCCTTGAATCCCAGACAAGCTTCAAGAAGGAAGCTATGTAATTGCTAAGCACTGCCTGAGTTGTTTTGGCTTTCATCCTTCTACTGGGAAATTCAAATCATCCTAAAGAATTCCTTTTATCTGTAATTTTGGAGCCAAAGGGCAATGACTTAAATACACTTTAAGATTAAACTTCTTAACAGTATCAGTAAACAATAAGTAAATTTTCAAAATGAACAATCTTTTCTGTCAACTTTCTAGTGTTCTTTTACTTCCAGTGTTAATTTTATCTAAAATGCAAAAACCCATAAAATTCTGATGAAACGAACACTTAGGAGGACTTCAAATTGCATTTTGTAACATACTGAAACAACAGTAGTCCCTACATATAAGGAGGTGTCCAGAAAGATGAGGGGTACAAGAACAGCAGGAAGGAAGGGGACATGAACAACTCAGTGTCTAGAAAGAATATGCTTGATTTCTGTAAAGTGAAGCATCAGCAACCACATCAAATTCCTCTCCCAGATCCAAACCAGCAAGACAAAGTTTGCCAGAACAGCTTAGCAAGTTTACAGATTTTCACTCAAAGCCACTGCAGGGGTAACCCATCCAAAGGCCTTTGCATACAAGCATCTCATTCATAAGACATGTGCTGTCCTTAACTCTATGTTTCCTCCTCCTTTTACATTATACCTCCTCTCACAATTTTTCCCTTTTTTTTTTCCCTTAATTCTCTTTTTTCTTCCAAGGGAAGTCAAAAAGTGTTACTTCTGAATATGAATTGACTTCAAACGCATACAACATCGAAGAACTGGAGAACACTGCAGGAAAATTTCTGAAAGAAATGCTCAGCTTTTACACTGCTAAGAACAAAAAATTCAACAACATGCTGCTGAGACTGCTGAAGAGACACAGCTCTCACAAAATGACTTCTTGCAGTTGCACCCTCTTCTACCACAAAGATGCATAGAAAGTTTAAGAAGAGTTCTGATAGATCCACTCTGGAACTCAGAAAAGCATTAACAGAGGGACATGAATTCCCACAATATTTAACAAATATGACAGCTTTCAATCAAGTCTGTCTCAAAGGCCACACAAACTAACCATCTTCCCTACTGTCAGAAAAACAACAAACCCTTAACTCCTCATGGACAACTCTGCATGCTTCACTTCTGTAAGATCTCGATTCAGTCACAGCTCTAAAAAAACTCCAAAAAACATAGCAACAGCTCACCAAGACAAACATTCATCCATTAAACCACATGGGAGGCCCCCATTTTAGGGAAGGTAATGATATCAAATGTCTGATCTTTTACAAGCTTTACTGCAAGGAAGAGAAAGAACAGAAATTACTCTTAACAAGGACTGAAAATAATATTGCCAGTGAGTGAAAGCTAAGGGAGCATTAATGGCAGGCAGAATGCACATATCCCATTTATTACAGGAATGAGTTCAGATGTTCCAAACTCCTGTGTAGAGCTGATAAATGCAATCTGTACATTCTGTAAAACCAAGATTTAGCAGAAGACACAATTCCAAGGAAGAATATATTAAAAAAAATAAACGGCCAATGACAAAATTGACAAAGGAAACTTTAATCTTGGTTCACAAGTAAGATAGTTGAGCAGACCAGATTCAGGCAGCTCCTGAAATCTTTCTTACTGTAAGAAAAATAAGGCATGATTGCCATGCAGCAATTGGGTACGAACCTTTAACAATATTCATCCTGAACAACTTGAAGAGCCCAGATCTATGGTGCAGCTAAATACCAATACAAAATGTCTCCAGTTCATACATCATGATTAAACAGAAAGCTTTATTTCTCACCAGAGATCTCATTTTTTGCTTCTGTTCCTTACCTAAAAGATTATGTAATCTCAACTCCAACAGCTACATGTTGCTAGATAAAAAAAAACATGGTACAAGATTTCTGGAATTCTACAGCACCTTCTGTACATTGTCTCCTTGTAGAGCAGGGGGTAGGGGAACGAAGAAGGGGAAGGAAATACATTCTGATTGCTTCTATTTCTCCCACAAAGATTCAGTCTACAAAATTATTACATAATATAACTTCACAAATACATTTTGGTTCCAATTCCTTATTTTTTTAGCTCATTTACTTGTTTCATCACTCTAAAGAGCAGCACTTCCTCATTCACTTTCTTAAATTTACTTTCAGAGAAACATTTGTCAGATGAGTAAAAGAGACTAGCATCTCAAAATATCAAATTAAGGATACATATGTAACTACATTTTATCTTTGATCTGTTACCAGCAGAAGAGATTTTATAAAATGCATTTTTTCAAACTTTGGACTTTGATGTTTGGAAAAAATGAATAATACAAGTAACAGTAGTCCACTTCTAGTGAACTAGAATTTCTTCTAGTACAGAAGAAATGAGTGAGTTCAGCTTTTCTTTTAAATGGCATTAATAATTCCAAACATTTCCACATGGAAGTATAATTTAACTTGTTGAAGGTATTAACAACTATCTGCAATTTATTTTTGTCTCAGGAATGCACAGTCCTCTTGAAAGGGGTTTCTACAGGAGTTTATTTGATTAAAATACATTCCAAAGTTCAGCATTTAACAGTTCACTGTTACAAAGGAAGAAAAAGGGTTTGTGACCCCCCTCTCACCTTTCTCAGAGTGCTTAGCTTGTCAGACCTTCTGTCTGCCCACTCAAACTGCTCAACAGCAGCAGCAAAACCAGGTGGAGAGTTTTCAGTTGTTTTAGCGAGCTACATTAGCTCTGTGTAGGAACATTAAAGATGGACAGTAACAGACACAAGGGACAGATGCAGAACAGAGAAGCAAGAGTTCATGGGCTCAGGGAACAGGAGACCAACTTCTGTTTTGGGAGACTTAAAACACATGCACACTATCAGCAACCACCAGTGCTTAGTCCTTCAAGACCAAACTGCTTGGGTTGACCTTAAATTCCTGCATCTTTATTCTCTATTACCTCCTCTATTACAAAAATCCTTATCCTCCACTACCTTTGGCTGTTCCAAGTTTTTCAGCCCCAACAACATTTCAAAATCCACTTTCCTTATTGATTATTGTAAGCAAAATCATCTGAATACCTAAATCCCTAATTTCTCAGCTGTTGTTTGATTTCCTCAAATAATTCCAATGTATCAGAATGTTCTGTCAGCACAGAGTACTCATATGGGCTCTTTTGTCAGTTATAGATTTTCTGCACTTTGTGTCAGCAAAGACTAAATCCTGAGCTGTCACATCACAACTAACATCCTCAATGGAAAGCTGTGCATAGTTCTTGCTCATCCCAAATAAGAGGCCAGATCTGCCTGGCCCCTTATTTGGGACTAGTAGCTATTAGTAATATAACCATAATAACAATTGCAGAATGAAAGATGATCACAGTCCCCAAGTTTCAAACTCAAATCCTAATTTATCTTCTTTTTTAAGAACAGCCCTAGCTCAGGCATTCATTTTAAACCATACAGCCCACAGCAGAAAACTTCAGTGCAGCAGCAGTGTTGCTGCAGTCACAGTAATAAAAGGATACAGGTAAGAGATAGTTTATGGGGAAGGGTAGGACACTACTTGCCAGCATTATTCATACACATACACCTCTAAGCATAACACTTGCTCTTAAAAACCACTTCTTGATTTTATTACTTGAATACCCAAAAGCCTCACTTAAATACAGGAATAATGGTCATAATTTTAACTGTCAACTGTAGAAAGACTCCAGAATCAATGATAAAAATGCCATCCAAAGCTTCTATGAGTGCAAGACTACCAACTCTTATCCAGAATGAGCTACTCCTTTGATATTTAACACTAAAATACATTACTTCTGTTATTTGTACTGTTGAATATTAATTGTTAGTAATGGATATGCAGTGCTGAACACTTGAGTAGCACTTTATAACTTCTATATAACTATATAAAAATGGTGCAAGATTAACTAAATCAATGCAACTATGTATTGTCAGTGCTCACCTTCATTCATTCCTACAAAAATCACAAGTTTAAATTATGTGTTATGTTGCATTCTGAAATGCTCCATTGTCTGCAAGGTAACTTAAAAGATACCTGTCAAACATATATAACAAAACAGAACAGCATACAGAAGGAATCCACTGAGTTCCCCTGTCTCAGTCAGCTTTACATCGTACATCACCTTTAACTGCACATGGTCAACCAGAATCCAAAACATGGTGGGGGTGAAATACAACACTTTATAAAAAAAGTATCCAGATTACCTTCTAGAAACTGTTTCAAAGTCAAAGCACTAGTAATCTTGTATTGATCTGGGATCCAAAGCCAAGAAAAAGTTATTTCAAAGCACTTTTTACTTCAGCATCTCTCACAGTAATAGCTGTAGAATTGCAATCATGCTGGTTGTGAATGGGGTAGTTAATTTACTTCACCCAGTTGGTGTGGGACTGTGTTTTGGATCTGTGCTGAAAACAGTGTTGGTAACACAGCAATGTTTTCATTTTGCTGAGCCACCCTAATACAGGGCCAAGGCCTTTTCTGCTTCTCACTCCACCAGCTGTGGGCTGGAGGTGCACCAGAACACGGGCAGGGACACAGTCAGGGCAGCTGATCCTAAATGACCAAAGATATCCCTCCCATGTCACAGGGCATCAGGGGGGAGAAGAAAGGGGAGGTGTTCAGAGTGACAGCGTCTGCCTTCCCAAATAACAGTTACAAGTGATGGAGTCCTGCATTCCAGGGGATGCCTGAACACCTGCCCATGGGAAGTGGTGAATGAATTCCTTGTTTTGTTTTGCTTTGCTTGCATGCACAATTTCTGCTTTACCTATTAGACTGTCTTTATGTCAACTCACAAGTTTTTTCACTTTTACTCTTCTGACTCTCTACACCATCCCATAAGGAAGGAGAATGAGCAAGTGGCTGTGTGGGGGTGTGCTGCTGGCTTGGGGTTTTGAGTTTATTTTCTTTCACAGTAAATGTCAAAGACTAAAATGTGTACTTTGAGATGGAAAAAGAGAGTTACAACCTAGGCAGCCTTACAAAATCCTACATCTTGCAGTGTAGTTTTTGGGTATACCTGAGGTGGTAAGTTTGTCATTTTGATTTTATAACAATTAATTCATCCCAGCTGACAAGCTTAATACTATTGAGGTGTTTGCTGTGCTAATCCACACTAAAAGCATTACTCTTTTTTTCAGTAATATATATGATGTGTTAACTGTAAGGTTAAAAAAATATGATGTAGTCAAAATCAGTAATTCCATGACAATCTTGAGAACTGAGACAAAAAGTTCCTACTTTTTCTAAAATAGAAGAAAATATAAATTACAATGAGCTTATATTCTGGTGGTTTGTTTTTTTTTTTTTTGACCTCCACAAGAGATCATTGTACTGGTGCCAGATCCAGTGAATTTCATGCAGTTGATTATCAGGATGACAGTTGTACACACAGGAAAAAGTACAAGTTAACAGAGAATTTTAGCAAGCAACAAGTCAAACAAGATTGTCATCTTCCCGTAATCCTGCAGATAAAAATATCTATTACTCAGTATACTCAGATAGAGTAGCTTTCTAATGAAATTTTGTTTACACAGACACATGCTGTCAGCATTCCCAAACAGACTTTCATCAGAATTTGACAAGAAGAGATGTATTAAAAAAGAAAAATCTACATTCCTAGGGAAGTCAATACAGAGCAGGTGCCCAGAAGGAGAAACACTCTTCATAGGCAACAACAGTAAAGACTGAAGGATGAAGACATCCTCCTTTTTGAGCCCATGGAACCCACATAAAGATTCATTTTCAGGAAACAGGAATTGGCCATGGCATCTTAGATAGATATTAGTGTATCTAAATGCTGAGATACGTGTGGTTTGTATTTATTGACCAGCTTTTAGAGGAGTTCTAGAGGGATGCTTCTTTCCCTCTGACTGAATAGAATTTGGAGTAAGTTAACATGGATACACATCACCATTAGCATCTATACCACAGAGTTCTTATTCAAAAAGTATTTATCTAGTATTACTTTAATTACTAAAATTGAAGTCATTTCAAAGTGGTTGCAAACCACTTTTTTTCTAGTTATCTTTAGCATTCTTACAATTTTGCTTCAGACATCAAGAGCAGTTGAAAGGATTAAACAATAAAATATATTAAACTGATAACAAAACTTACAAATTTAATAAAAATGCAATGGGATACTGCATTACTGAAATTAGTTTGGAGCTTTTTTCCCTAAAAAGTTACATAAAATCCCAATGTTCAAGTAGCATCACTTAGTTTATGAAATGAGGCAATTCATAGAGGAATGACACAATTAGAATCATCTTTAAAACACTATACAGCACTATAAGGTGACTTCTTGGAACTAAATCAAACTTTTTTGTTGTTGTATTTTAAGAGAAGAAACCACTGCTTATGCAGCTGAATAATAACCAAAAAACCTGCAATCTGATCCTATTTTGACCATAGAATCTTAGGTGATGCATAGCAGGTCCATTGTACAGACAGTGAGGAAATGCCCTGGGAACACTTGAACAGAGTGTTTACAACTTGCCTTGTAACAGCTTACACAGCACATTAAATCCATTAAAAAGCATCAAGCACCTTTCTCCCAGACAAAATTCACTGCCCTGACACACGAGCACAGGCTCCTTCACAACACTGGCAAAGTCTGGGCAGCTCCAAACCAACACACTTGGAAACCTTCAGTGCACAGAGATACGGCTGAAATCTTCCCTTCCCATGGGTCTAACAAGCAAACTACGGCTACCGTGGAACACACAGAGTAGACACACTGCCAAAACCTCTTTGTAGGCGTTACATTTCCACCCACAAAATCACAAGAGCTGTAATGTTTCTTTAAGAACAAGACAAGCAGCAAAAAGATGCCCACAATGCGTTAGTAGCTCACTGTTTAGGACACTTATCCCGGCTCCTGCATTTTAGGTTCTCTGATGCTCTCCAGCTTCTGTGGTAGTGACAAGAGGCTCCTTGTCACTATTTTATTCTTTTTGCTTCTTCAATCACAACTTCTTAGACATCAGTCTTCAGTCACGAGCCTATTTTTGTTTCATTTACATTATACGAGCCACTACAACAGTGTTCTAAATTTTCCCTTCCTTCTCAGCTCAGACTAAAGCACTTCTAGTAGAAAAGGCACCTGTGTAATTCAGCTGCTATATAGTAGTTACTTACTACATAATATATTCCCATTTTTCAAAAGTCATAAAAATATAAAAGTAGTAACTTTGCCTAATTTTCATGTTAGTGGCAACAAAAGACTTCTATTATACAAAGGTCCTTTTCAGATATGTTTAGTTCCTTCTTTAGTCTTTCCAAATATAAGATTGCTGGGAATATTAAAGCAAGGCATTCTTCCACGGCCTCATGGTGGCCTAAGTTTTCCCAAGAAAGCCTGAATTAACACCTGGGCCCCGAAGAAAGGGGATGTTACAATGGAATGTCAAGTGACATACTACCAATCCTCTTTCCAAGGGACATAGTCTCATCACTAATCATTTCTAAATTGCATCTCTGCTAGAGAAACTAACAATGCTTAGGCAGCAGTAATCAGAATATAATGAAGCTATTTATTCTGTAGCTTCAACATCATCATGAAAATTGAATCATACCAAAGGTTTGGTTAGGTTTGTTCAGGGTTTTTTATCCTTATTATACCCTTACATATTTGTTACAGATTTTGTTGGCAGAGTGCCCAGAAGAGACTGAACACATACCATGGACAGGAAACACAGGCTTTCAGCTGAGTCTGTTTGCAAAAACAACAGTTACCTACATGAACATTTCCAGACCAACCTCTTCTTACCACAGTGTAATACTTCACATTCACAAATGGACAGCTTTAGAGGTCTTAGCAAGAAAAGTGGTTCCAAACCACAACTCATACCGCTACTACTTGGCAAAACAGAAAGCTTTAATGATGCCTACAGATCAGATTCTCCAAATTTCCAGAGAACAGAGATGAAAAGATAAAGCAGAAACTAGAGTAGCCTTGAGGGGGATGTGGGTGTCACACACACACAAACACTACTGTATCTGTGAAGAAAGATAAATATTTACTGTAATATGACAAAAATCTAGATTCTCAAGGGATTTACAAAAGAGAAAATAAGGAGAAACACCCTAAAAAACTGCCCTACTCCTCTAAGATACTTCATACAGTATATCAAATATACAGCATAAGCTGAAAAAATAGCTGACACCATTGACTAAACATTCTTAGTTTCAAAGTCCCTCTAAGTGTACCCTATCAATTTCACAGGTATGACTAGGGAACCATAGTATCTTCAGTCAAATTCATAAAAAAAACCCAAACCACCAAAATAAAACAAAAAACCCCCACAAACCCACCAACTTACAAGTTTTGTCAATGTGAGTAAAAAATCTATGTATGTACTTTGATAAAACATGACCTGAAATACGATAGTAGTGGAAAACTAAGGAAAAAATACAGCAAATATCAGTAAGGATACTGATGTTACCTCACAGCTAAATCTGTAGTCTATAATTCAAAATTGTTTTTTTCTACCAATGTGTTGCTAAGAAAGAAAAAAGTCTGCCAAAACCCTATACTTTTATTATTTTAGCCCTTAATTTAGATTTAGAGGTACAACAGCATCACACTGCACACTCTTTTCTGCACTACCAGATAAAGACAGAAGGATTCACCTACACCATTAAACAAGTCTAAAGATTAGAGCTTTTAGATTATCCAAGAACAACTGGCAATCAATATCCATCCAAAATGGAAGGGATCTTAAAATCCAAATCAAATATTAAGGAGACAAAGAGTCTGAAGACCCTTGGTATTCAATTTCCTGTTTCTATAAATATAGCTCCTTTGTACAGAACACATTTGGTCAAGAGTCTTTGATTCCAATTTTTATGTAATGATTTTTAATAATGTAAAACTAAGTTTACCCACATCCATACAAAATCCTATTAAGCTATTGGTACAGGATGTATGCTAGTGAGCAGTTTTGCACATACTCTTAGAGGCCTAGAAAAAGTGACAAAGCAAATCTGTGTTACTGTTCCTGTTATCATCCTCTGTTGAATTTAGATGACAAATTTCCTACAGACAACTATTAATGCAGCAGTAATAAAAACCTAAAATAGTAATCATCAGAGATTTGAAATTATTTTTAATAATATGCAAAGTCAAAGCATTAAAATAATATACCAACAATTAGAAATCAGCAGTTATGTTCTTTGTACCCTCAAGAATTCCCAGGTAGTAAAAAGGTATTTTGCCAGCACAGTGTGCTTGACCACTGGTACCAGTAAAATATGTCAAGAAGAGATGTCATTTCTTTGATGAGAAAAAGATGTAACAGGTTCAAACATAAGGAATCAGATGCACATGTTTAGCCACACAGTTGCTAAAATGTCTACTGCTGGTTTTCTTCCCCATGTAGTCACAAAGGGTATACAAGAAAAGCTCTAACAGAAAATTAAGGCAAAGGAAGTTGCATGGAGCAGCCTTCCCAACGGATGTGTTTCAGTATTTCAAAACTGAATACAAAAAAACCCAGAAAAGTGCATACAGAAATGCACCTGAACAGGCTTCCTCATTGGATGCCAGTACCTCATTGGTTTATCATGTGTTATTTATTATTCAATGCTCCAGAACAAGATTTTCTTCACACTTTTCAGCAAAAATTAAATTTACCAGAAAGTGCTACTTTTAAGCAGATGTGCCACATAATTAGCAACGACAAATCCACTTACTTTTTTCTCCTTCTCATGATGTTTATCCTGAGAGTGAGAGGAAGAATCACTTAAACTTTGATCATATGACCTATTAGATCCCCGTTTGCTCTTTTTCTAAAAAGAGAAAATATATTTATGGACAGAGAAAAGGAACCATTTGAATAAATAAAAAGTATAAAGCATTTCCACTGACAAGATGCCTTACTGCTTGAGGAATAAAACTTCAGTGCTTCAGTTACTGGAAAGTTGACTAATTACTGACACTAAAATTCCTAAGACTACTGAATGCATACCAGGAAAAAAGCCTATCCCTGTATCAACTTTTACACCTCCCACAAATTTGCAAGATATGTTTTCCACAAAGAAATGAAATATGCCACTTTTTAAAGGTTAAAAGATGCCAGACACATTTTCAAGTTTTCATAATATAAAACAAAAAAGATGCTGCTCAAATGAGTATCACATGAAGCTATAGTGATGCCCTGACACATGCCTGAAATGCATTGTAAGGTGACTTCATGACTTATTTATTATTCAAGAGATCTGTCTGGTATATTTTCATTAAAATGGATTAAAAACCAGGATACAGAATGCTACAGTCATGCCTGTGATTGTAAGTTGCAGATGCAACTGCCTGTATTTCTGTAATCTCTGAGAGCCTGGTTCAGGACTGCAAATACTTTATGCTGGGCCTGTGTTCTAAATGGCAGTTTTCTCCTAACTGAGGAAACATTTAAAGACGCTTCAGGCCACTCTTTCGTCAACCAGTTTTCAGTGGAATAGTAGAACACACACCATCTTCAGCAGTAAATACTAAGCACCTGTATTTACCAGGCATTAAGAGTCACAATAATCCTAAAGAAAAAGTGAAACACTTAAAAACAATCTTGCCAGTCTTTACTGTTCTTACCACTATAGCTTCATAAGGGAAAGCTAACTAATTATATGTTAAATATAGAGTTATGTCTTTATAATGAAACTTGTTTTTTAAATAAACATATCTGTTCTCAATCATAGCAGCACTGCAACATTAAAATCAAAGGCATAACAGTGTAAGGGTATGCCTTCACCATTAAATAAAAGACCATTTTCACTCTTTTTTATATACTTAGCTCAAGATAGTAAAAAAAAAAATCTTAGCTTACTAAGGGCCTAAAAAGCCCTGACTTATCTTCATTATGAAGCAAATTCATCAGTATTCAAAG
The DNA here is from genome assembly GCA_013397295.1 of Polioptila caerulea. Lineage (NCBI taxonomy): Eukaryota > Metazoa > Chordata > Aves > Passeriformes > Certhiidae > Polioptila > Polioptila caerulea. The sequence continues at coordinate 124,171 of VYXF01001118.1, forward strand.
AAGCACAAGACTAACCTCACCAAGCTTCTCTTCTAGAAACTAAAATGATTGACTGGTCCTGTGTTTTTACCTCGCTGCAACCTAAAAGTCACACTAGCAGTGAAAAGAAGTAATCTGCAAGTTAAACTATGCTTAAAACAGTATCTGAACATAAGTCTGTATGTTTTAGTATTAATAAATAACATATTTTAAACATCAGTAAGGCCCTCAAGTCCACACACTCATACCTGTACATAGAAACAGATATCTGGAACTGTCAAACTGGTAAGAAGTGAAAGGAAAGACTCCAGAGGTCTGATCCAAAATCTACTGCATTAACTGAGAAATTTCAATGCTTTTCACTTCTTGTTTTTTTTAAAAATCAAACCTCAAGTCACTTCCTTAAGGCTGTGTATCAGAGAACTTACAAGGAGGGAATACACACTGGCTACACAGTGAGAGATAGAACAAAAGAGGTTGGGTCGAAAAGTAACAGAAAAGAAAGAAATGGAGTGCTTCTTTTTTCTCTAGAAGTAGTATTTCCTGGTTTATTCCAAAATGGACTGTATTCCTAGAAGGCACCTTAGCAAATAGCAAAAGAAAACATTCCAGGAACTCAATGAAAAAAAAAAACCACTAAATGTGCATGCTATTTCTGGCAGAGGGGGAAAACCCACACATCTATAAAGTAACCACTTACAAAAACATTTCCAGCTAGTACTTCTGTAACTGTGATTAAAACATTGTTTTAATGAAATACAATCTACTTTTTGAACTACATGAAAATATTATTTCTAGTGTTAATGGCAATTCAGAATAATAAAAAAAAATTAATATTTGTTTATAGAATTTAATAAATACATACCAGTTTATTAAAATGGTATTTACAGTAGCCACAGTATTGGACGTTATCTGCACCATTGCCTTCCTCTTCACAAAGAAGTCCTGCAAACTGTGCACTAAAAATAAACCAAACAACATTCAAGGAAAGCCATTTTACACCAGTTTGTACCACAATATCACAGCTGATAACATACAGATGCTTATATCTGCAATTAGTAAGAGATTTCCACACAAATTACTTCCAGTGGTATGTGAGCACATAACCAACCTTTGTAGCCCAGGGAAAAACATGTATAATTCACACTTTGGCCTGTTGCCTTTTTTCAGAATATTTAAGCCACTCACACAAGTTCATAGCTTGCAAATCTACATTTACTATGCAGCTACTTGCACAAATAAATAAACAAAGCAACCTACAATGACTCTTAGCTCAAATTCAAGCCAAAAAATTACCCAAGAATAGCCTTTAACAAAACCATACTGTAGCTCCAAATAAGAGTTTTTCAGATCGTGCATACTTGCTTCTCTGATTTGCCATGAAAATGACTGGGTTCTTTTAATTCAACTTGAATTACACAGTAAATCAAACTGTATTTACTAGTTTAGAATACTGCGACAGGCTAATTTCTTTTTAAAAGATCAATACTTACAAGTTGCATTGACTGGACTAATTATTACTTTATTCTACTACGACTTTTTCCGAACAATTTTGGTTTTCACCATTTGCCATGTTGATATATTTTCTTTATCAAAACTAACTTAGATTGACAAACCAAATATTGTACATTTTCCATATAATTTTCATTCCTATATGTTGGGGTTTAGGATTCTTCCTTTGGTTTCTTTCTCTTAGGGAATTTTCTCCCATATGTTGCTAGGAGACAACAACGACTGGGTACTCAGGAGAGACAAAAGAAGTTGCCAAACTCAGGGGAGGAGGGCACCTGGCTGCACTTCTCTTATCTGAGGGTTTCCCTCCGAGGGGCAGAGACACCCGAGAATGGGGCTGGGGAAAAGGGGGCTGGGGCAGCTGCTGGCCCTCCTGAGCTCCCGGGAGGGGAAGGAGGCTGCAGTCGCTGTGAGAATTCCTCACCACGGCGGGGTTCACTCTCCTGCTGCCTTTCTTCTACCGTGAGTGCAGCTCTGCTCCCAGGAGCGGCCGCTGCCCTGGGCCCTTATAAACACCGGACAGGGGAGCTTCGCCATCTGCTCGGGGGCCTCAGGGGAAACCCCGGGATCCTCGAACCCCATCCCGCCCCAAGGGAGTCGCTCTCTGCCCTCTCTGTTCG
>VYXF01001118.1:126332-149213 GCA_013397295.1 Polioptila caerulea
CCGCGGGCTCCCACTGCCCGGCCCGTTTTCTCTGCCACCACTGCGCGGTTATTGCTACACCGCGCCCCACAGCCCCTCCCTGCCTCCCCTGCACAGCTGGGGAGTTTCTGATCCATCTCACCTACCACTGGGGGACTGTGCTCGTCCCTGCCGTTCCAGCTTGCTGCTCCCGAGCGTCCGGGATCGAGTGCCCGGGGTTTGTGAATCAAGGCCTCCCTCCCATCCCATCCCATCCCAGCCCGGCCACAGCGCCCCCTGCAGCCGCGGGGAATCCCCGCGCCCGCCCTGCCCGCCGGGAGCCAGCAGCGCCCCTGCCGGCCGTGCCCGGGACTGCACGGAGGGCGAATGGCTCGGAGTGAGAAGGGCCCGCTCAGGGGCCTGTGCTCGGCTCTTCTCTCTGTTCGTTGTTACTGCCGCGGTTGGCGTTTGTTTGCCTTGTTACACACACACATACTCGTAAAGAACTGTTACTCCTTTTCCCATATCTTTGCCTGAAAGCTACTTAATTCCAAAGTTATAGTAATTCGGAGGGAGGGGGGTCGTGCTCTCCATTCCAAGGGAGGCTGTGGCCTTCCTCGGCAGACGCCTGTTTTTCAAACCAGGACAGTATAATAATGCAATGTTACAGTCAAAACGATACATGGGAGTATTTAAATGAAAGAAGACTATAAAATGTGGTTCATTTTCACAGATTTTAAAAAATACGTTCTTGGAGAACCCAGAAATACTAAATGCATGCACATCTACAGCTGATAACAACTAGAAAAAATAATTAGGAGGATGTCTTTAAGTAAAGATTTACTGTTTCTAAGCTTCTCTTACAAAAAAGATGTACTCAAGCTCACTTTCCATTGGACAATAATTCTGATAATCCCAATTTGATACACCTTACCCGGGATTTCTGGTAGTCTTCACATTTTTCTTCCATTTTTTTTTAATATTGCAGAAGCCTCTAATTATCTCCAGTCACACTACTCTCCAGCTAGGCATCATTTTGTAGTACAGACCATGTTTTTGAACCAAAACATTCTAAAAAGTGCTAAGATAGCTGTTTTAATTTTGAACTTAAGTCGCATGCTCTTCACAGCATTCACCGAAAACAGGGGTTTGGAATGAAGTAAAAAGATGAAAAGGACTCTTGTACGTATCGAAGTGTTTGAAAGGAAAGAGACATTTTCATACAAGTGCCTGGGTGTATACATTTTTTTCACATCTGTAAGTAATCCCTTCACATGGTATGCACGCTTTGAAGAAAATATCCATTTTCACCATAAAAAAGAAACTTGACATTGATTACATCCAATGAAAAATTAGATGCTTATGAAAGAATAAAACCCGCAAAGTAGTCAAGCAATTAAAAGAAAAAAATAAATGAAGAGTTGCCAAGATTATCAGCACCAAAACAATGGAATTAAACCCTTCAAGATCTCCACAAGACATACGAAATACCACTTGGGTACACTGAAGAAAATACATTTAAGTGATTTAAGTTGGTGTGCAAATACCATTTCCCTGACTAAACTGGTCATGAGTAGCATACTGGGGCAGTCATAAAACAGACAGGTAAATGCACAGATTATGTACCTAGACAGCCCATATAAATCTGCCCACTACTGTATTACTGTAGTATAACTCCAGTTGAAATTGAAAAAAAAATAATGCCTGCAAATTTTGGAGTAGAACTCTTTTTGCCTCCTTTTACCCATTGACATGTGGTTTAATGTAATTATCCAGCCTCTTTTAGAAGTCCCTAAAGTGAAACAAGCATCTTCTGAATGCAAGGAAAACTAAATATCTTAAATAATCAACCAGATGGGGGAAGACACAGCTTTTTTTCTACAGCATTAGAAATCTGAGTAGTTCAGGATGATCTGTACCATTTAGGTAAAACTAGTGAAGTGAGTTACGCCCAAATGTTTGGAAATCCGTGCTGGAATGGGTCAGTCTAGTGCATTTTTACATACAGCTCAGTAATCTTCCCCCTCATTTACCAGAAGTAAACATCAAAATCAGTTAGCAGGCAATGCTAACAATGCCTTCACACTCCCATATCCTATTAAACATCCTCAAAGAAAAATAACCTAAGACCAAGAAAAAACCCAAACTCTCCTATACTTATTCATAGGAGCACACACCATTTAATACCACCCAAGGGAGTATTATTAGACAGTTTTTGCAGCTCACAGCAAAATCTAGGCTGCCACTACCATATTGTTAGCAAACACTATTATAAAAACAAACCACTTTACTGTATTTCTTTACTCAAAGATGTACTAAATAAGGAGTTTATTCATTACACTGTGTGTATTGATTCTTTCTGGAACATCAGAGGTATTAAAGAAAATATACTTACCACGTTACGTGAAAAGCTTGTCGACATCCATGTTTATTACACGTCATACAAGCACCAGTGGCTGCTTTACTTTCTCTGCCTTGTTCATCACAAATATAGCACGTCTATCAAAGAGAAAATACTTAATTTGATAAGAAGCATACAAATGAATTTTGTGTTACAGGAGATTCTAGGCTGAGAACTGCATTTTGCAGCTAAGCCGGCATAAGAACTTCTTTATGAATGTCTAATCATGCTTGTTAGCCAAAGGAGATCACCTGGTAGACTCTCGGGATTAGTGTAACACTTCACCAATGTTAAGGCAGTACAAATACTAATTTGCTTACATTTCATACCACTGTCAACCAGACAAAGGTTAAACAGCCAAGGGTTAATAGCATTAGGCTTCCCAACTGTCCTTGCTTTCAAGTTTGTGTTTGCATCCTTTTAAGTCTCACTCATTTTCATATTCATTTAACATAACCTGTATTTGTGTCAGTCAGAAACGTCAGATTAGACTGAGTGCCTAATGGTACACTATGCCATATGGTATACACATATATCTACACAATTAGATACAAAAAACCTGCAGACTTGAAATTTTATTTGTACATTTGGTGCAAAGAATTTTCAGAAGTGTCATAGCATGTTTCAATATTCATATGATGCTCAGCTACTTTTAATTAAATTGGTGTTTAACAGAACACTTCTTTGTTTGGATGACTACTTCAACATCACTTGGACAGTCTCATAAACATCTTGTAAATTAATCAATCAAGAACCTTCTGTAAAAAACTTAAAATGACTGTACCAAACCCATTTCAATCTCCAAAACAAGCTAAAATGAAAGTAACCAATTTAGTACCTGAAAACCTTTTCATAGCATTTCTGTCAATTTATTTCTTTTACTGGGATGCCATGGCAATTTTTAATATTTTCATGAACATTCTTAGTAAAACAGAAGAAAGAAATTAAGACAAAAAATGCAACTATTCCCATTATTCAATACTTCTTTTTTTTTTTAACACATGGCCAATAAATACATACTGTATGGAGGCTCACAACTATACTAGGTGTCACTACAATCTCTCACCAGAATTCCAGGGAGAAACATCACGCAAAACTAAATCTCTTTTCACTTCTTCCTGTCCTAATTACTGAAACAGCATTTACAGAGATTCTATATCACATCACATTCATGTGTAAAATTGACCAATTTAAGAACAGATTCGTAATGAAAGTATCATCCAGCACTGAGGTAGATTAAGTATTTGTTTTTATATGAGAGAACCTTATTGAGTATTAAGCATTAAGGACACTCCTACCTCTGTAGAAACCCCATTACAACATCCTTAATGAGAAAAGACAAACTTCTTTATGCCAAAAAATAAAATTAATTCTATTTTAACTGACTTACAATTTTACCACAACCTCATTTCAGTGAGGCAGAGAATGAATAGAGTAATAAATAAAAATAACATCAACCATGGGTAGTAGAAAACACAGTGGAAAAAAATGGACCAGGAGACTACTGAAATTTAAACAAATTATATAATGCAAAACCAGTATTACTTAGACAGGAAGATGAGTGAAATTCTGAGATCAGAACAGCCTGTTACAGAGGTTTCTAGAACAACATTTAACAGGAGGTGTCCGCTAACTAAAGAATTTTTGTTAATATTCAAGACTTGATGGTAGGAGAGTTATTCTTGTACAGTTTCCACACTACTATAAAAAGCTAAGAGATCCTAAAATCATACCCTATAACCTAATATTTGAAAGGTCAGAAAGGGGATAATCCTACTTAATTCTTTGCCTTGCTTCCTTTGTACATCAAGGTGCTGAATATTGATAATTCAGTTGTTTGACAGGGTCTGAGAGTGGCTGCTTTTTAGCTTTCTGTACCATGACCTAACGTGTTCAGATTTTTAGGAATGAACAAGGTCATGATCTATCAACCTCACCTGAATCACTATAGTAAGTGTAAGTAACTTCAAAGTAAGATACCTCTATAAACAGAGAGTTCAACAAACCCCATAAAACTCAATCTCCAGTTACTTTCTGGTTTTTTGAGAGTTTTATTTCAAGTTCTTTAAGTTTTTTCCTCACTGAGGCTCAAAAAGAAAAGCAATACAGGCATTCCACTTAGTAGAGATGCAGACTCTATTTTTCAGTATTTACCCTACATGTAGGGTCTCTGTCTGGGGACCTCTTAGAGCCATTTACAGAAAAATGACTGAAAAATTACTACAAACTACATTATGAACAATTTTAAAAGCAATGTGGTGGACTGACTACTCAAAGAACATTCCTACAATAGCCATGAGAAGCATTAAACCTATTTCCAAGTATTCCATATGAAACACAGACAAAAGTTAACCCTCCTGTTCCAACAGACAGGAAGTTCTCTACAGCTGAGCTTCTCAAATTTGTACCTGCTCTGAGACATACAAACAATTCCAGAAGTCTGAGAATCTTTGTCATTCTTTCACAAAGGAAGACTTGCACGTATTTGCAAATCCATACAAATGCTACGCCTCTGAAGCCTCTGAAATGTGTTAGTTTAAAACTGTGTCCCACCACCTACAGCTGCACTCTTCTTAAAAACTCTTAAAGGAAGAGAGTACTCTCCCAAATTCAATGGAAAAGAAGGAATAGTTTTTGACTCAGCAAGGAAATTTTACTCAAAAACACAACAAATATATTACTTCCTTTCAAGGCAAAACATATGTTTTGCACAGCTGTCTTTGTGTTACTGTCAGTATTTTCCCTTCAAAGAGTCAAAGTGTAAACCTTCTTTGCAAAAGCAAAGACCGAAGGGAAGGTGAGGCAAAAAAGAAATTTTTAAGGCAAAAAGTAATTTCACAAATGGTTTACTCTACCAGCTATAGTTATACAGTTACTCTACAGTTATGCCAGCTACCCACTGGCATTCCCTGATAACAAAATCAAACTTAGGAATTGTACAGAAATTTCTCATTGTTCCAGCAAATACTGAAAGAGAAGTTTGCCACCTGCATTCGCTACTAGGTGAATCAAGAAACTCCAAATGCACTCATCTTTCAATCAGTTCTTAAAAGAGATTCCTAAAAGCTGTAATTATACACAATTATCACATACTTTCAAATGAACCTGAAAGAGACAAATAAAGCTGACATCACACAAAAAGACACTACGCATGCATAACCACCCACGGAATAAGAAATATCTATTTCTGAAAAGAAGAACAACTAATAGTCCATTTTTCTGGGAAGCAACTGTGTAAGAAGAGCTTTCCCAATAGCTAATTCATTAATCAAATTCAGTGGATTCATTCTGTAATGTGATGGTTTTTAATCCCCAAAGCAGGCAAATTTTAGGGAAATAGCAGGCAAATGTCTCTATATGGACAAGCTCCATGCTTTGGTATCTACAACATTTCCTCTTGCATTTAAGATTACTATACTTGGTAATATTGCATATTTTGCAGTATCTAGTAAAGAAACAAATGCTTAGGGAAAAAAAACAAAAAACCACAAACATTAAATTAAGTACTATGTCCTGGCAAAACTTCAACAATATTTACTTTAAAGACTACAGTATAATTTCTCCCTCACATTCAATTTATTTGGCCTCTATTTTCCCCCCATTCCATATGCTAGTATTCTATATGTATCCAGCCATGCACATAAAAATTATCTAGAATTTCACAGGAAATATCATCTTACTTAAAATCTCCTATTCCAATCTGAGCTGACAAACAGAATGAAATTATAACTAAGCCTCTCTAAAAAAAGAAACAACTCCAGCCTTTTTTTCCTAATTACATATTTACATTAGTTCTCAATGTGCAACAAATGTTTCAAGAACTGTTTGTCATATCAGCTTCTCAAAAAAACAGCTTTTCTTTCCCATTTTTATACAAATTAATTAAGTCAAAGTGAATTTTGCTTTACAAAATATCTGATCTAAAAAAATCATTTAAATAAACACAATTTCTCTTGAATAGCAATAGGACTGGAAGGTGAAATTATTGCAGGCTACATGAAAAGGGAAATAATAGTTTTATTGGTTTTGGGGGTATTGCTCAAGAATAGCCTACTTGGGAACCCATGGCAGTTTAACCACAGCAGTACTAAACTCAGCACCAGCTGCAGACTTATCAAGAGTTGAGAGGTCCCTGTCAGCCAATACTTCTTAAATTCAGTACTGTTACAACTAGACTGCTGTTGGCACTGCAGTTAGCCTGGTTTCAGAAGGTTTGCTGCAGCAATTGCAGTATAGCCATTCCTTGGATTCCCCTGATCCACAGCTGCTAACACTCCAAAAAGACCAAATAATGACAGTGAAATCTGAGTTCCGTAAAAAGAGAGAACAATAATAATAACAACTTGCAGGCTAGGGGTGACAAACTTTGACATTTCTGACACTGGTCTCGTACTTCACAATAAACTGTAGTGGCCTGACAAGAGTAGTTTTAGGCTGACTGCTAAGATGGAAAATAGGCCTCAATCAGAACACCTGCCCAGAGCAGAGAGAACTAAGAGCTGGACAACATCAGAACTCTCTGTACATTGACTGTATGGTGCTAGTAACTAGTGAGAAAAAAAATCACAGTAACTACAGACCAACAAAAATGGAAACTGGAATTTTAGCAGCAAAACACAACTCTACTGCCATATTCAGAACAAAAACTGTTTGAGAAAGAAGCGACTTTAGTTATGATGAACAGGAATTAAAGACTAAAGACAGAGACAAACAATGGATTTTGTCAACAAGTAATAATAAAAGACACAGAGTATATTTTTGAAGTTACAAAGATTTACTCATCCAATTATCATCAATGAAAATGGTGCAAGATAAAACAAAATCTAAAGTGTTCCATGAAATTTTTGAAGTACATTAAGGGCGAACCACTACTCATTAAAAAAAAAAAAAGTATGACTGACTACTACTCAAGGAAAAAGAAAACAGATGTTCTGTTTCCTCAGAGTTGAGGAGAGAGGAAATAAACTCATCTGTTATAGCAGATCTTTACTGCTTTGTATCCAAGCAGAAATGTTTTATTAGCTCTGTACTGAATTTCTCTGTTGCATGTTCTTGCCAACGCAGAGAGAAGCAAATAGTGAGATGCCAATAGAGATGCTCAGGTAGTAATGAGAAAGCTTGAGAAAAGCCTAGACTGTGACTCCTGTTTTTCCAGCTACACTGGTAAATAAAATGGGCAAAATGTATTGACAGCAATTGGAGAAAGTGAAACAGAAAAGACCAAAGAAAGAAAAAAGGAAAAAAGGCTAGAAAAATGGAGGGGTAGCCCATAAATCAAAGATGGAAACTTGTAAAGGGGATGTGGAGGGTGTGAGAAGTCACAGAGGCAACACGAACAGGGACTGCTCTCCCTGTAGGAAGAACACAAGAGGTGATGTATGCCTTTTTCTTCTTTCTCTTTTTTATAACACAGTCTATTCCTACTTTACTCCAGGGTCCACAAACTACCATAAAATAAAGTAAAAAAAGAGAAACTAGCGGCTAAAAGAAACATAAGAAAAATATGTAACACAACTAATCAGAAATTCAGACAGTTTGCATCTGCAGAAGGGAACATACAAAGACCAATGTAGTCACGTGAGGAGAAAGAAACACAAGAGAAATAAGAAAAATATACCTATCAATAAAGAATACTAACAAGCTACTGGTTTACTGCTCTGCCTTTTGTTTTGGTTTTTTTTTTGGAGTCTCACCATACTTTATAGAACATTCCATCTCACTAACAATTATTTAGGAGCAGTTCTCCTACAAGCTGATAATCCCACTAAAGTGAATGTTGTTTACAAAGGCAAAAGCCTGCAAGCATTTGCCTTAATATATAAGCATACCTTTCTGTCCTAAAAGAAATGTTTATAAACATGTTTATGTTAACATCAATACATAAAACACTAGGACTTTGTGGTAATTAATAATAAAATCTCATATACACTGCAATAGTATCTTAACCTATGGAAAATATTTCAGATTCCTTTCAAAATAAACTGTTATTCAAAGATCATGATATTTTTAATTAACAAAACAGTCTCTAATCTGTAAAAGACTAATAAGACATAGCAGATAACCTTACATCTTAATTTAACAATATAGCTTTCTTAATTCTTCAATTTACCATAAAGACATTGCAGAAAACTTACAGCATAACTGCACACATTCAGAAATGTTATACTAAGTGTTTTCTAAGAAGTGTAGTTTTATATTATTAAAGCTCACAAGTTTTAAAATAAAAACATTAGATATAAAAAGACAGATAATTATACCTTATTATAACGATCATGAGGAACAGACTGCAACACGATAGGCTCCATTGTAGAAACATTTGCAAACTGCACCTCGGGAATGTACAGAGCACAAACCACATGAGCCCAACCTACAAAAAGTTATAATTGTATTTAATGTTTTCTAGAAGCTTAAAGGACATTCCAATGTAGTACAATTATAGTACAAAGAACCTTTTACAACACTTTTTCTTCCACAGATTATTTTAACTGTTTAGAATATTAAGGACATAAATTACACTTAGGTCATGTTTACATTTCATTTTTGTTATCCAAAGCTTAGATGATCAGTAATACATTTTTTAATGTAGTCAGGGAGAATTTATATGAGTAATACTCCATGAAATTCAAATACTAATGATTTATATAAACAGTGACACACAAACAGAAAAACATTCTTTTTTTTTTTTTAATTTCTTGGATTAACACAGTCATTGCATGAAAGCTACGCAAAGTCCTGCAAAAAGGAAGCAGCATCTGACCAAATCTGGTATTCTTAGAAGCATAGCATCATAGAAGACTTCTGTAATTTTTATTTTTAAAATGTCATTCTGATTTGAATAGACTCTTGTTTCTTTCTGCAAAAAGAAATTGCAAAATTGCAACACATACGCATATCCTCACATCCCTCTATGAAATCTCTTGCTTTTCCATTTATAAACTTGTGGCCAACTTATTTTTTCATAGGAATACAAATACCTACATCCAGTCCTATTCTAATTCATTCAATTGAAGTCATCAATAAATCCTTAGTTACTTACCATACTGTGCTTTAACAACATTTTGAGAAAGCCAGCATTCTTAATTGTCTGACATTTGGTCAGAAGGAGGTGGGGGAAAACACCAAGTCAGAAACAAACCTACTAATTTGAAGCCTTTTTTCACCACAGAGATCCTGAGAGCTGTAGGTTTGTTTCAGTGGAGGACCATATGCCATAACTGTAAATTTAGCAGAAGCTGCTACATAGCTAACCCAACATATTGCTATGCTGACATTAATAGTAGAATTATTAAAAGTATTATCAACTCATCTAAAAGTGAATTTGGTGCAGCTAATCACTTGGTGCAAATTCTGTTCCTCCCCAAGAGGAAAACTAAAGTCTCTTGTCACAAGACCCTCAGTATACTTTAAAAATAATTCTGCTTTCCTCCTACCCAGGCTTACTTGTATGCAAACATTAAGGACATAAAATGACAGACTTACATAATTAGATAATCTAGCAAATTATTAGATTAGGCAAGCAAAATACATTATCATTGTGCTAACACATACTACAATAAAAGTAGCAACAACAATAACAATAACAAACCCCCCAAAACAGAAAAAAATTAAACACAAAATCCCCCATATACTGTCTCACAGCAGACCTTTCATCTTGGATTTTCTCTTTTCAACTACTCTACAGAATGTAAAAGTTCTTAATTTCTTCACCAAACTGTACTCTGACTCTTAAACTGAGCTAAACACAGAGCTGGGCTTGCTCACAGTAGTATTGTTAAGGTTCTGGAATGGTGTTTAGAATAAAAAGCACACATGCAATTCCAGATACTTTTCTTGAAGCACAAATCTGCAGTTTCTGCCAATGGATCTGGTGTCCCCCCTTTCCATTTACTAACCTGGTATTTACAATTTCTGTGGAAAACGAAAAGTGCACACACACACACACAGTTACAGTCAACATCCACAGCCAACACCACACACATTGTTCCAGTATCTCAACTGCAACTTAGCACAGTACCTGTGCTGCTCTGTAACTTTATTCAAAAACAGTCTTTAGAATTATTCTGTACAGAAAGGGCATGAGACTAATAAAAGTGTAGGGTAAAAAAAAGTATAAACTGCCAACTTGAGTTATTTTTAAAAGCTGTTCCAAGAGACCATTTTTAAATTATCATTAACAGACAGACTGAGAAAAAATAAAAAAACCACAACCTTTTCTGTTCTTTTCTGATACTTGAAATATCTTCAGGGAAAGAATGTTTACAAGGGCTTTTCTAAGAATTGCAAACTGCCTTAAGCCAGAATCATCTTACTAAAGACAAATAAATGTTAACATGGTGTTAATAGTGAATATTTATCTTTAAATCTCTCTAAAAATTAACTCAAATAGAAACACCATTCATCTAATAAAGCCACTAAACCAATAAAAAAGTGACACTGAAATTTTGAAAATAATAAACCTTCTTCAGTTGGCTACACATAATCAGATGGCAAAAGCTTTTACTCCAGATGTAATTAAGTCTGAGATTTAGTTACACTTACATATAATGGAAAATCATTATGCAAATATACAAAATATACCAGAAATATTAGGGAAAAAAAAATCATCTACTAAGTGAACTGAAATTTAGGTAGGTAAAGAATTTTTACCATAAAGAACCAGTTTCAGGAGTAACTTTAACTGAATAGTGCTCTACCAATATTTAAAAAAAAAAAAACCAACAAAAAAAACCCCAACACAAACCATACAACAAGCCAACAAAAAAATGCCCCACACTTTTTTCTATTTACAAATAGAAAGCACACATCCAAGACAGCTTGAAAGTAAGGCAGGCTTTTTACTTTCAGGAGACCTAAACCAGTGTCTATGTAATGAAACAAATGAAGCACCACAGCACTAAAACACTTTTTGAACGTGGGTTCATAAGTGCCCACAGAATTGAGGGCAGTGACATTTTCCACTGGTTTCCATCTGGCACCTTCAGATCCCAGATAAGCTGGCCTCACTGGAAAATCACAATAGTACAAAATCACAAAAATGTCCAACCAGAGAGGTGGTTGCAGCACCCTTATGTTACCAGCCTCAAATGCCTACACCAAAAAAGAAGCCTAACTCCAGCACCAACTTCCACTTGGGATTCAAGACACCCTGTACACAAGTTCTTAAATATTCTTTTGTCCAGAGTGTAACTGGTGAAGAAATACAGAATTCTCAGAGAGCAGCACTAAGCTGACCTGGAAGTGTGAAGAAGAGTACACTTTAGGAAGAGTAAGGAAGACACTTTTTCATAACAAATGTGGTCAAGAACTGGTTGTCTAAAGGTACTATGCAATCTCCACCTTCTGAGAACTCAAGGTCTCTAGACTCCTCCACAAAACTTCTATAGTTAAGGGAGGTCAAGAAGATTCTGTTTTGCCATGTAAGAACCAGACAGCAGGAGGAAAACAGAAAAAAAGCAAACTAGAACCATTTTTCAAAGCATCAAGCGACTAGCCACTATTGCTACAAAGCATAAGCATGAAAGTAAGAACACCTTTAGCCAAAGTCTCTACAGTCTTCACGGTTTACCTGATGAGAGCAGGAGCTACTAAGCCATCAACAGCTTGACTTGTCATGTTTTGTTCAACTGAAAGCATTCCTGACTACATAACACAGTGCAAAAACACCTCCAGATTCTCTGTTGACATTTCCTTCTCTTTCAGACAACTACTCAGGCTGAGCACAGAGCTCAGAGTCGCAGCAGAATAAAGGACCTGCTCTAAAGGCCATGTTCAAAGTCCAATGCTTTTGTCTACTGTTCCCGACTGGATGATAACTGCCTTTTCTGTCTGCAGGGACAACGAAACATTCTGAAGACACCCATCCAAACTGTACATAGAAGCCCACAGGAGAAGCAAGCATTCTAAAGGATGAGTGGTATTTAAGACTACCTTAAAATACGTATTTTCCCATGTACTCCATCTAAGCCATAAAGTTTGCACCATAATCTTCCTATTAAAACCACTTACTACATTATTCTAGGGCAACTAAAATTTCATCACCAACTACACACCTTTTCCCTCCTTCTTACCAACAAATAAAAAATCCANGTGTTCAAAATTGAATGCTTTTGTCTACTGTTCCCTGCTGGATGATAACATGATAACTGCCTTTTCTGTCTGCAGGGACAACGAAACATTCTGAAGACACCCATCCAAACTGTACATAGAAGCCCACAGGAGAAGCAAGCATTCTAAAGGATGAGTGGTATTTAAGACTACCTTAAAATACGTATTTTCCCATGTACTCCATCTAAGCCATAAAGTTTGCACCATAATCTTCCTATTAAAACCACTTACTACATTATTCTAGGGCAACTAAAATTTCATCACCAACTACACACCTTTTCCCTCCTTCTTACCAACAAATAAAAAATCCATCGCTAAATTCAGTTTTTTAAAGCTTTTTTTAAGCTTTACTAATGCTTAAGTGTGAAAAATATCGCTGTACACCCATGTTTTAGATCATAAAATAAAAACCTCCAACAGTACTGTTCTACACATTCAAAAGCATTCAAAACACTCCCTAGTTTCTGTTGCAACTGAAATTATTTTATCAGCTCTCCTCTTCACCCAAACACCGCACAGAAATAACAGCAGGATATTCCTATTTTTTCTTAATTGTTCTCCAAATTTACCAGGAACTCATGCGATTTTTGAGATCACTTTTGTTCCAAATGAGTTCATTAAACCCATCTCTATAAAACGTATAATTTACTCTTTAAATCAGTGATAAGCTTCCATTCACTTTACTTGTGTGTGGTTTGAATCCAGACAAATGGCTACAGATTCATTACTCACTTTTTTAATTTTACGTATACAACTTGCAGTAATTGCTAACAAACTCTTATTATCCCCACTGAATTCCTTATATCTGATTTATTTTGGTTTCATCTCCCTTTCAGCACAACTTTAACTGGAAGAGAGGGCAGGACACATGTTTTTAAGAATAGATATACTGGCATCTTGCAAAATGTTCTTAAAATTTTCCCTTATACTCAGAATTTTTTATTTTATTTTTCAGTCTTTGAGATGGTGGCCTTTTGACACACGTGCCTTCTCAATAACAGTATTTTTACCAGATGATATTGCTCGCCTTGCTCACTTTAAAATCAACTCAATTTCTTGTTTTTAAACTAGAAAGCCTAAGAAACATATCAGAAGGATTCAAATTAGCCATCAAGTTTGCTTGTTTCTGTGCACTCTTAATAGAATTGTTTTCTCTGAAACTGCTGAAGAAAACCCCTCAGGCTATGACGGGCTGACAGATTCACCACCTCTTCTGCTTCAAAAAAACCCAATATTCTACAACAATCAGTGTCTCCATCTAGAAATTTTAAAATATCATTTTTATTTTTTACAAATTGCTGATAGACAAAGTTAAAAATATTTACTTCAACTGCACTTTCAAGTTCAGTAACTTTGGGAAATGCCGCTTACATTTTAAAAAAATTCCAATGTGCTTTCTAAAAAAAAAAAATCACACAAATATAACTAAGACATTTTCCTTTAGAAATATCTTAGAAAACAAATTCTACCAACTTTAAAACAACATGAAAAATTACATATAAAGCAACTCTGAGATCTCCTTTGATAACAATAATGAAACCAATTTTTTCCAATATCAAAAACTGGAAACTCATACTGCAAAGTCTTCAGAGTTTAAATACAGCATATGAGACTTGTAGCATTTCACTTAAATTAATTTTTATTTTGGTTTATCTCCTAGAAAAACACACTATTGAGTTTTGCCAATTTTTACATTTTATTCTAGTTCACAAAATGTGTAATTACCACCATAGAATCTACCCAAATGTTACCAATCTTTCACTGAGATTTTTATTTCTGGTGCCTTACTGATTTTTAACTCAGTGCAAACCTAGCAGTACATACTCAGCAGGTGTAATTTTAATATACATTGTTCACTAACATTCAGAGTAACAAAGCTCAGACTTCAGACCCCTAGCTGAAAATAAATAGTTGATCTGTTATCCCAAAGTGACAGAAGAGTAATTCCTAGCAATTCCACCATCAGCAAACACAAGACTGTTGCCAACAAAGAGCTCTATAATTAGAAGTAAACTCTACCAAAGTAAATTAATGAAGAAAACCCAGGGAGATAAATAATACACAGTATGTTACCCATCTAACTAATTTTTTGCCTTTACAACTACTGCTTAATTGCCCAAAATTTGACTCACAAGCACCTTCCCCATAAACAAACTCCCAGTACTTTTAAACTGCCTTCCAGTGCAAATTTTCAAGCCTTGCTTTTATAGTCTTTGACTTCACAATCAAATAACAGCAACAAACATATAATCCATCCTACCATGGCAAGAAGGGATGCCCAAGTCTTGCTGCTGAACTAAGAGGCACAGAGCAGGGACTGCACGGCCACGCAGGGTCAGTGCTGAAGCTGTGAGCACAGCACGAACGCGCTGCAGAGAACACAATCGTGCAGCCACACTGACCCCCAGCCACAGGACCAGCCTGGCAGCACCAGAGTTCTGGGATATTATCACCGTTCCCTAACCATGCAGCAGTGTCAGAGCAAAATTTATTTATGCATTCTAAGTTCCTGAAGAGTCCATTATATTTCATTAAAGAAGTCTTACTTTATTTCTAACTACAGCTCACTCCCAAACCAAGAGAATATATCTATTATTCTAGCATGGAAAAATCTCTATTGAAATGTTAGTTTTTTATGAGGGCTGCTTCAAGTTGTCAGTTAAGGATACACCTCAATCCATTTCAGCTGTAGACTGTCACTGAAAAGCAGGATCTCACCTTACTCTTGGCTTTCAACTGTACATTCTTGCCCTCTCCTTGCAGTAATGAGTTTGCTATGTAGCAGGGCAAATAATTTCTTTTTCATCTCACTACTAAATTGGTGGGAAACTTAATAGTTTACCTTTGAGCAAGATCAGGCAATGGTTTGAAGCAATCCACACTGAGGTCACACGATTACCATACACAAAACCATCAGTGCACAAACACCCAGTGGGGGGGAACCACAGTCCCCTCCTTTCAGCAGAGGTCAACAGCTGTCCCACATTACATGGAATTGCACCCTCCCGTTTCCACAACCATCAGATCTGCTGACTGACCCAAGGCTGAGCTCTGCCCAACTCTGCTGGATTCACCTTTCAAACATGTACTTAAGACCATTACTGTTACTCTTTGCCAAAGGGAAAGATTAAGTACTATTTTAAACTTTTAGTTAAGTGTCTCTTCATTAAGACATTCCATAGACTTTTAACCCTCATCTTCCTTTCCTGTAAAAACAAGAAAATTTGCAGATAAGAGATCTGTCAGCTGAAGTTACTGTCTTTTCCTTACTCTGTTAAATAAAGATTTAGAATTTGCTATAGTTAATACAGCATTATTCATATTATATTGTTTGATCCACTCCTGAAGAGGGGTAAAAGGAAGGTGCCACACTAACCACTAAAGCTCGCACTGCTGTGGCTGGTAGTCAACCTCCTCCTTGGTATAGAATGGACAATTTGTTAAAAAGGTAAAATAAACACTATTTGTCTATGAAGAAAAAGGCTTCATCCTACAAAATCCTACTACTGAATTTCAAAAATACTCCATTTAGAAAAATCTGCTCCTCAAGTAAAGAATTGATTCATTTTGAATCATCACTCTACAGCACAAGAAATTGTTTGTTTTTGAAACAGCTACAGATATAAATCCATTGGTCGACTGAGTAAGCTAATAGCTTTAATTATTTTATCTGGCATGCTATGGAATTACTGAGTTTCTTCCACCTCACTCAAGAAATCCTTTCATACAACAAAAGGAAGAAATGTATAAATAAGCACCTAAAACTCTAAAAAAAAATTCTACACATACACTGTGATTATCAGTAATGTAAATCATAAATATACAATACTTTATATGGTAATACATGCGTTTATATTACTGCAGTATTTTAAATTTATTACCTTTTTCCTCCTTCCCAGTTAAAAAAAAAAAAAAATACACACACTGCTGTAAATCTGCTCCAAAAGGCTGGAACATTTGCAGGTAAGCACTTGCAAAATGCATACGCCTCAGTGTGTACCTATAACATTATACCATCCACATTCTTAGACATTAACACCAAGAAATCTCATCAGAACAGTAAAGCAGACAGTGAGACTCTAATAATAACAGCAGCAATGGGAAAGCCTAGCATATAATGTTTTTATAGACTTGGAAGATCCTGCCGCTAACCCAGGGGGTGGGAAGAGGGTCTGGACCATGACATAAAACCACCACATTGTTAGCTGGCCTTTCCCCAAGCAGCTGCATGAAAGAAGTCTTGGTGAAAAGTCACACAAAGAATGCTGTTACACAGCATTCCTGATCATCATCCACTGGAATCAGATTTCAAAGTAACAACTTGTATAGCAAAATCAAATCTTTTAAGCTTATAGAAAATTGTGGAAAAAGATTACTGCAAGAAAACTATTTAAATGGGAGAGGCACTATATTAGATACAAGTGAACAATGTGCTTAAAAAACAGAATGCATACTCAGTCTTATGAGAAGATAAAAGAACTGGGATTCAAAAAGCTATAATCAGTCCAAATGGTCATGATTTTACTTCCTCCTCGCTGAGTGTCAAAAATCCAAAGGAAATTACTGCAACAGTTAAGGAAATATTACTGAACTGAAAAGCCCAAAACTGTCAAATGCCAACAGTTCTCAAGTATCTTCAAACAAATGTTCACTTGTTACTTCTCTGTTTTTCAAAAAACGTGTTTATATTTTGTCCAACTACTAATCCGCTTACCAATTCACCAAGCTAAAGGAAAATTTATCTTTCAATAGCCTTCTTACAAGTAAGACAGCATATCAATAAGCAACTCATATACCTATTAGGTTTCATATTCATAGTCATGTTTAAAACCACAACAATTCCCCTAAATGAACATGAATACCAAATTTATGGAGGAATTCTGTCAACAATATATTCAGAGAGAAAAGTTCCTTTTTCAATTCAATCTTACTTTTCTACTTTAAGTATCAATAAGAAAACAATACACTTTTTTCCAAAAAACCACAGGTAACAGCCTAATGGAATTTGTATAATTCCAGACTCTGAACACTGAAAAAGCCCTAATGCTTATGTAAAAACGAAGTCCATATGCAGGAAGGATTATTTTTTGTTCACAAAACTTAACCACAGCCCTAAGACAGTCATAGTATTAGGCAGACGAAATATTAAAATTTATTCAAAGCTAATTCTTAAAATTTCTTATGAATACCCTGCTCATAACTGTGCCATGTCCTACTACTCTTAAAAATTAATTAAATCAAATGTGTAGCTAAATACAGTCAACTCCTAACAATCCTTAGGACAGATAAACCTGATGACAGATAAGCCACACCACAGACAGTAGTCCAGATTCCACTCAGCTAAATCCAAGAGTACTTTTTCCAAGATCTGTGCAAGTGCAGGAGCAGAATGGCCACTTTCACACAGCCCAGAGACTGAACAAGCACAGGCAAACGGACCTCGGCTGCTCCTGCTGAAGGTCCGGTCAGGTCTCTGACAATGGAAAGCACTGCAGGGACACTGGAGCAGACAAGGACATATTCCACATAATCCAGAGAGAATTATCTCTTTGGGCTCAGTTCTGGTTCTGATTACAGCACCAGCAGCCACCATCACCAAGCCAAGAACAGGCAGGCATCTGTGTACTCTCCTGTGTACCCCAAAAGGTTACTGGAAGAGGTACTGGAAAGGTGAGCACAGAACAACTCACCTTTGCCATCCCAAACAAACACCAAGTGGCATCAAAGAAAACCACGAGCTAACAGGTTCAAAAGAAACCCACAGGCACATCGTACTTACCAACTGCAAAAGGCCTTGCCACAAAACCTTATGGACACTAAACTTCATACAGAAGGGAACGCTTCAATAGTGGGATGGACTCGTCTTATTAAACACAAAATACCATGTCTGGAGCAGGAAGTCCCAAAGCATAAATGCTTGTAGGCTGGGAAACTATTCTGAGAAGGAACACAAGACCCTTCTCAAAATCTAGTTCACAATGACAAAGAGAGCAGGACAAATGTTGTTTGGCCTCCATGATGTGCTCCTCCCCTCTTACTATCTCAGGCTGTCACTTTAAGTTCTCTGTAAAATCCATGACAGTACTGCTCCAATAATGCCATATTTAAGGAATCACTGAAAATTGTAATTCTGTATTTACCAGGTGATACCAGAGGAGCCACATTAACCTGATAAGCGCAACTAAGGCAGAGTCAAACAGACTCCAAACAGAAATATAAAACCTAAAAAGCAAATGTAAAAAAATAGTGATCTCCAAAAGGTCAGATAAGCAGCAACAGGCCAGTAAAAGGAGAGGGAGCAGGAGGAAGAATGCACACAAAGGAACCTCACACTATGTGGGGAGGTAGGAAGGAGGGACAAAAAACTCACAAAATACCAACACAACCACACCATATGCTACCATAATATATGGTCAACTAATTATACTTACAGACAGTTACTACAACTTATAAACAACACAAGTCTGATTCCCAGACTACTGTCATACATGCAGTGCCCCAGAGTTCTTAAAGGCAAGATAAGGCCATTACAGAAGAGCTCTAAGATTAGGCTGCCTTCAGTCACAGTCGTGTGACTGACTTAGCACACCTATGTACAGGCTGCTGCTAAAAGAACACTTCTGGCCATTCCTTCTATCAGCATTAGCATGGACAGGTCAGGAAGTTTTCATGTAGCTGAAAAGGAATGCAAGGGCAGAAAAAAAAGCTAATACCACCACAAAGGAGGAGGAAACCATGTATAGCAAGGACCCTTACTGCAGTAACAGTATCTTACTGCAGGTTAAGAAAATCATGGAACGCTACAGTGAAAGCTCAGTAGCCCAATAATTTTCCGAACATTAAAAAAAAATATGGTACCTTCAATGCCCAAAAGACAGTGTTTCACTTTATTATAAAGCAAATATCCAGAAGACTGTTTAAAAAAAAAACACTACAGGAGCAGCAGGCATGCACAGGCTAAGTTATTTGCATATTCAAAACAAAAAGCACACTGTTTTTTTCTGGTTACAAAATGAAGTTATTTGTAGCCAGAAAGCAAAAAGAAGAAAAAACTGATATCATTGACTTAAAATCACCAATTTCTTCTCTTGTTCTGAAAACCTAAGACCATTTTATGATTTTTATACTTCAAGAAAGACTGCATAATTACAAATTTATAAAGTTAGATCCTTGCAAGGTTTTACCAGAAATGTTTGCTTCCAAGTTTCTTCTCGAATACTAGCATCCTTTTATGATCCACTTGTCAAAAAAAGTTGCAACAGTATTTAAAAAAATTAAGTCTTAACCTACTGAAAATGCCATTTTTAACTGGCAAGTCTATTATCTGATCTTCATAATTATCTTTCCCCACAAATTTATTTCCCTCATATTCTTTAACTCTAAAAATCTTCTGGTACAATCTCTTGTTAGGCAACTCATTGAAAAGAAAGCTTCAGGTGAGAATGCAAATTTCTGAAATGCAACACCAAAGTATTTTCCAAAAGTGCACATCCTTCTGTAAAGCTATTGTTTAAAGGACATTTGGTCCACAACACAGAATTTGCTGTTTTCAACACCATGAACAAGATCTGCTACAGAGGCTGGGTGTTTTCAGAAGAAAGTATAAATTCTTAAGCCTCTCAGCTACAAAAATTTCAGAATGAAGTTTTCACTCATGAAAACGTTTGTACAGTGTTATATCTTTGCTATTTAAACTTAAAGCATTTCAGTCTTATAGAGTAATTCACTTTCAGACAAGAATTTATAATTACAATCAACAGAGTCATAAGAGAGATAACTAATAGGATGCTCATATCTTTGATGCACACTATCAAAGTAATTTCTCAAGACTTCATGCAAAGAAAAAGTTTCAAGACCACCACAGACAATAGCAAAGCATTTCCAAATACTACTTTAAGTATAAAACCAGAGAACACCTCAGATACTTCATACCTCAAAATTTTTACTGTATATTTCAAGACTTTTGAGGCTTCCTTATTACTATTTCCTAAAAAGAAAGCGTCCACTGCCATTTCTAAAGAAATTAATTCAAAGAAGAGGAATAAGACTTAAGCACTAGGCACTAAGTTCAGTGATGTGTTTGAGTCAGTTGACGCTAAAATGGCAAACCTAGAGTATAAATATATATATGAACAGAGCAGTCAAAGGTACACAAGGGAAAGGAGAGATCTGCACAAACATGAGCAGGCCCTGTGTTCCTGCAACTCAACTGCAACAGAAATAGCAAAACTGCATCAACACTAAGCTAGGATATAAATTAGCTAGAATATTATGTACACAGCATAGAATCTGCAGGACACAATTTACCTAGGCTGTCCAAGTGAATTCCAGAATACAGATCATACTTTCTTCTCTCACAAGAGAAAGGGCTCATCATCAAAATGACCAGGCTATTTACAGATAGATGATGGATGGGAATTTAGAAGTATCTGCTAGAGAGAGAAGGCAGCATTCCAGAAGTGATTGAAAAGTTAATTGAAATTTTTCACTCATATCACCCAGCTATTACTATAAACATAATCGAGACAGGATATTCAGTGGAGACTTTCTCTAGCTGTTCTACTCAGCAGGAGCAGAACTGATGATAACCTGAACAGTGAAATTAGAAAGATGCAAGGGAGAGGTAATCACTACTGCAACTTTCCAGCCCTAACTTCTTTGTTACAGAACCTAATAGTAAATCAAGCATGAAAAAGTCAACCTTTGAAAATGCACTGGTGCATTTAGTCTGGGCTATAGACATAAAAAATTCTACTTTCCTCCATGAATGGTGCACTTTCAACAGCTTTCTGTAAATGCCCAGGCTCCAACTAAACACACATAAAATTCATCCATTTTACCCATTAAATTTTATGTTAAAATGCATTTTTCCTATTGTAACTTCTTTCCTAAAAATTAAACTAAGTATAACGATAGATGTCCTCGAAGTAAACTGAACCTAAAGTGGACAAATAAGGGTTACTGTAAAATAGTTATCTCTTTCCAAAGCAGATAGTGTTTTCTTTTCTGTTTAGGATCCCTATAATTTTTTTTCCCCACAAATTTATTTCCCTCATACAAAATAAGAGAGTTCACAAAAAGCAAGAATAAAACTTACCCCCATTATCTGTTCTCTTTAAAGCACCATCCTTATGAGGGCATAATTCACATCTCTAGGAAAAAAAGCAAAAATAAAATAAAAAAATGGAATGATCATAGAAGCATTGAAAAAGAAACCACACACATTAAAACTGTTATCTGATATTAAGGAAGCAACCATTCTTTAAAAGTGAATGGGTTTGTTTTCCCTTAACCTTTACTTGAATATTAATAATAGTTTGTGAAAAATAAAGCTTTCTCCTCCAGATCTTCAAATTATGACACACATTAAAGCTACTTGCAGTTCTACCTCCAAGATTTTCTTCCTGGATTCAACACCCTGGAGTTCTGGAGACAAGCCTCCAAAAACTGTAGGGTAGACTTAAGTGCTAAGAAGCCTGGACACAGTCAAAGAACTCCCTAGTGTCTTTCCCTCTCCTAGCCTCTCTCTGTTGACCAAGATGGTCAGTCACAAAGAAGTGCTGTGGATATGGTCAGCACAGGTGCACGTAACTGTGGCTGGCTACAGTCTCTGCTGACCACAGCAACCCTGAGAGATGAAAACCAACCTCACTTTCTGTCCCAAAAAAGGAGGTCAGAAGTTGACAACTGTAGCAAAATCACATGTCTGGAAATGAGCAGTTTGATCACAGAATGACAGAATAAGTTGATTTGCAAGGGACCCACAAGGTTTATCAAAGCCAAACTCCTGCCCCTGCACAGCACCATCCCAAGAGTCATCCCAACGTGCCCCAGAGTATGGTCCAAACACTTCTGGAACTCTGTCAGCACTCTTGGTGCTGTGACCACTGCCCTGGGGAGCCTGTTCAGTGTGTAACTCTCTGAATGAAGAAGATTTATCTAATATCCAACCTAAACCTCCCCTGACAGAGCCTCAGATCTGGGCCCTGTCACTGCTAACCACAGAGAAGAGATCAGTGCCTGACCCTCCTCTTGCCCTCATGAGGAAGTTATAAACTCCAGTGATGTCTTCCCTTAGTCTCCTCCAAGGTGAACAACCCAAGAGACCTCAAGTGCTCCTCACATGGCTTCCCCTCAATGCCCTTCACCCACCTCCTTATCCTACTTTGGACACACTAACAGTTTAATGTCTTTTTTATATTGTAGCACCCAGACCTGCCCCCAGCACTGGAGGTGAGGCTGCCCCAGTGCAGAGCAGAGCAGGACAATCCCTCCCTTGCCTGGCTGTGCCTGATGCCCCCAGGACAGGGTTGGCCCTCCTGACTGCCAGGGCACTGCTGGCTCCTGTTCACCTTGCCACTGACCAGGACCCCCAGGTGTCTTTCCACAGGGCTGCTCTCCAGCCTCTCTTTCCCCAG
>VYXF01001118.1:149227-165811 GCA_013397295.1 Polioptila caerulea
CCCCAGTGCAGAGCAGAGTGGGACAATCCCTCCCTCGCCTGGCTGTGCCTGATGCCTCCAGGACAGGGTTGGCCCTCCTGGCTGCCAGGGCACTGCTGGCTCCTGTTCAACTTGCCATGGACCAGGACCCCCAGGTGTCTTTCCACAGGGCTGCTCTCCAGCCTCTCTTTCCCCAGTCTGTCTGTGCATCCAGGGTTGCCGCATCCCAGGTGCAGTGTCTGGCATTTACCCTTCCTAAACTGCATATTGTTGGTGACTGCCCAGCCCTCTAACTCATGAAGGCCTCTCTACAGGGCCTCCCTGCCTTCAAAGGGATTCAACAGCTCCTGCCAGTTTTGTATCATCTGCACACTTGCTGAGTGTCCCTTCCAGTCCTGGGTCAAAGTCATCTATGATGTAATATTCTTCCAACACACACCAAGATCACAACAGAACAGTTTTTCTGCTATCATTGCCTCCTACCAAGTTCCTAATATCATGTTTACCTCTAAGTGTTCTAGAGCATGTGAACCAATTCCAAACCAGAGATGACAAAAATTACCAGATTTGACACACATTACACTTCAAGTGCTCCAAATTACAAGCACAGGAACGCCACTATAAGGGATCCTATACCAAGGAATCGCCGTATTACAACCTTTACGTATTTCCAGATTAGGGACAACTCAAAGCATACAAACCTAATAATCTTCTTAAGCAAATCAAGATCATCAGATGCAAACTTAACAATTTTTTCCTCAAACAGAGTAGGAGACCTGTTCTTTTTCCTGTTCCCTGAATAGTGCTATTCTCCATTACCAGCTGACAAGACAGCAGATAAATGAGCCTATGATGCTAGAAGTACCTCAGAAACAGATTGTGCAAACTTATTTGAGGAACTTGAAATTCATATGGCTAAAGAATATCTCAAGGACTATTTTAACCTGTAAGAAACTTGTAAGATTATCTTTCTTAACCTGTAAAAAAATTTATACTAGCAGCAGAGGTTTTCATGGAGGGTAAAAAAAAAATATTTATGTGTTATTATATATATTATGTTTTCTCAGTGCACTGGTATAGAGAGCTGCACACAGAAAGAACAATCTTTAGGATTGTAGCCTTTTTCTTCTGCTTCACTTATTTCTCTCATAATCATTAAAATGATCAGCAATTTATTAAAAGTCAGCATTAAGTCTATGTTAAGTCTAAAAAGTGCTGAAAATGTCTTAATCATTCTGCAAATTGCCTGCAGACTTGGATCACTACTGGATCAATTTTTTTTTTTTTTTTAGTCAAGACACTGAAATGAACTGATCAGTTCATTTTAAACAAAATCCTATATATGCATCTTGTATCTATATAGATATAGTATCTATATATCATATATGTATATAGATATGTATCTTCATATAGATATATGTATCTATACACATATCGTAACACTTAACACTAATATGTATCTATGTATCTTAACACTTCGGCTCTCCAGATATTAAATACTGAAGTGCTGAGACACACACAGAAGCAACAGTTTCATTTTAGTGTATTTCTCATGCACTGAACCAGATTCCTAAAGAAAGAAGCCTGGTATGTTTTGATGGTCACAGTGCAATGAAGTTTGCTCCCACCCCAAAGCTGCAAGCTGGCAGCTTAAAGCCAATGAGACAAGATGATGTAACTGAGAGAAGAGAAGCTGTTAACAGCTTCTACTCTGCCCCACCTCTACAAGCCTATGGAAGTCTGACATACATTTTCACTAGTGGCAAAACCAGTTTAGGAGGTTCTCTTCTTCCTTTCACCTCCCCCTCATTAATTTCTCCCTCCACCACTCCCTCAGCTACTGACATATCTGTAAGGCTGCCCCTTAAAACAGATCACTGAAATAGAATGAAATGAACTTCTAAACATTTTTAATTCAGGTCATATCACTGATGCAATTTAAGCATAATCCCACAAACAGTTTCATCAGCAAAACTGAAGGCAGGGAGCCACAGCACTGCAGCACCAGTAATTAAAGAATTAGCAAGCTTCTTGTGCAAACTTTACCACAAAACAAATCAAAATGATCACAGGACACTAAGATGCAATGACCTGAGCCAGATCTTTATGCAGAAGAGTTAAGCATGCTCCATTCAGTCTCATCAGCTTCACCTGATTTATTTTTGTCTCCTATGTCTACAAAGACTCACATCCCTCATTAATCCTCTGCAGTGCTGGCTGCAACCAGTCACAGAAGACAGAAGACAGAAAACTGAAGTGGAGGAGGAAGCTTTGACAGTGGAAGAAAACTTGAGTGCAGAATTGCACTCATCTCTCATGGTGCTGACAACTGGTAACTCTGCAGAAATATTTGCACTTCGATGACACACAGCACTTCTGGTGCCATGAAATCTGGCTACAATCTGCAATAAAGTAGCACCCTAGTAAGCTAACAGAGCCGACAGCGACCGGCAGCCCTTCTACTCCCTTTCTCAGCAGTAAGAACCTGACTGCTTCCCAGCCTCCACACTCCGAGATTCTGTCACCCTTTTCTGCTCTGCCAAGTTTCAATACACACCACATAGTAAAAACCAGGAGCTTTGCCAGGTGGGAACAGTGAATCTCATGCCTTGAGACAAGTAGCTAGCAGAGAATTTTTTTCTTTAAACTAACACTTTATTACTAGTTCTAAAATGGGTGGAATAGTATTTTTATATTTTTATCAAGCACGCTGATGATGCAACACAGTATACAGAATAATCTGATGACCCATACACACATGGTCTCTAATATTTGAGCACATGGACCATGTTTTCTTTTCTCTAGTTGTGTGTTCTAAGTCTTATCTCTGGCAAAGGATTTCTGACGCAGATTTATTGTCTGAGCATTCAGAAACACTGTGGGGAACTTCTAAGCCAGGGGAGCAGGGCAGAGGAACAGGTAGCAGGGGCAGCTACAACACCTACAAGATACCACAGCACAAATAGGGCAAGCTGCTGTTACTGATCAACAATTCAGACAAACACCATCAGGTTAAGCAGTGCAAATGCCAACACTACAGAGGCTGATTGTGACCCTAGAGAATAACCACGTCCTTTAGTTCAACACAGGGAGGTGCAGCAGTGCCTGTGCTGCTGCAGGGACAGGCAGCTGAATTAGATCTGAAGAGACAAATACTGGCTGAAGGAACACAATGAAGCTGTAGAAAATGACATCATCCTTTTCCTTCCTGTCCTTACAGAGTGTAAGGATATCTCATTTTTGCAGCTCTTTGGTGTAAGAGACGAAGTTCATGGGTCTAGCTTCTGTCCATGCAGAATTGGGGTGAACTCTCAGCAGGGATGGCTTTGGACTATGAGGTCTCCTGTAGAGGACTAAAGTGAAACCAATCTCAGAGCTGTGAAGCTGGAAGAGCCCAACAGCGTGACTGTCACAACTCACTTCTGAGCTACATAAACAGCAACTTAATTAAGTAAACAAAGACTGATCCTATACCTTTAGCACTCAGACGAATTGAGATTGCCTGGGTCTGATGAAAAACCCATTGCCTCCTGAGGGGTCCAGCCTTTAAAACATCACCCAGCAGAGAACTAAAATCAGAAGCATGAGAGATCCATGCAGAAAAAAAGTTTTATCCCCTCAACATTATTAAAAAAGTAAAAATAACCAAGGAAAAATGAAGAACTGAAACAATAATAATAATAAAAAATAAAAGAACAGAGATGTCCCTTAAAGATACTCATCACAAAAAAGTTGCAAGAATGGAAAACCAAAGTAAAACAAGGAGCTAAATACTTCCAGCTTCCCATACGAATCAGTTAGTGTCCAACATGGCTCCACTGCATTGTGGTATAAAGTGTTCTTCCTCTATTCTAGATAAATATGCCTTTCTGTTTTTACTAGGACTAAGAGCTACTTTAACCAGCATTAGGTAACATTATACAAATATAATTTTTCAAGTCTTTTTGGTAAACCTAGCTCTACTAATTTATCAACTGGAAAGGCACAGAGAAGCTGATTCAATCCAAAGGACTACCTTATTCATTGAAATGAAGGGAAAGAGCAAAAGGCACATGGTAAATAAGGAGGATAAAGAGAGACAGGGACAAGACTATACAAGCAGGAGAGAAGAAGAAAAATAGTAACAGGAATAAAACATTGTTCTTCCCTCAGGGTTCTGAAAATTTGGAGCACATTCATAAAGCATCATCTGCAGACATCCATTATATGCTGTCTCTTGTTATAAGAAAACAAAAGTCAAAGAATTCTTGTGCAAGTAATTTAGAGAATTGTGGCCCAAGCCAGGCCATTGGAACCATTCACCTGAATAATGACTGTCAACCAAGTAAAATCCTGCAGGACTGAATTCCCAGCATTGCAATGAGGCAATAAAACGTTTCTTTCAATGTGACCTGTTAACCCAAATAACACAAGACCTACAGCAGATTAAACAGACCACAGTTCCCTAAAGTTAGCCAAGACATAAGGCTGCAGTTCCAGCTGACTTCACTACAGGCTCACTTCAAGGCAGCATAATTGCACTGTGCTGCCAGAAGAAGATCACTGACCATCCCCTGCTGTGTCCTTTCTACCGTCCTCCTTGCTCTGGGAAGAGCATTCAATTGACTATATGGAAATCCTGACCAGCAACCTAAAAATATATTTTTTTCAGTCAGATCACTTCCTTGAGCCACCTTTCCATAAGGCTACACAAACAACATCAGATAACAAATGTAACAGGAATACAGACAGGTGGCCAGGAAAGGATATAAAGGATATAACTACCTTGGAGGGGAGGTGGCATTATCTACACTGGCTACAAATCAGAGTGAAAGTCCAACCAAAGGCCTTACTTTAAATAATAGTGGGGAGGGAGGGGAGGGAGGGAAGGAAGGAGGGAAGGAAGGAGGGAAGGAAGGAGGGAAGGAACTTGAAACAGACTAATTTTATGTTGGTAGTAATATAGACCGATTGGTTGCTCTGTTTGTTGTTTTTTTTTAATTTCCTGGACATTCATGTATTTCAAGATTTTCAACAGGTATCAGCCATATGTGCAAAATGTTGCATTTGGAAGCTTAAACTTCCTGTCAAGGTCCATATACCCAGCATGACACACTTCCAGAACAGTTTTTATTCTCCAAAGTACATTGTGATCAGAGAATTATTGTTTGATATTGCTTGACAACAGGAGAAAAAAACAAAACCCCAAGCCCTAACAGTATTTAACTGAAAGAAACAACTTTATGAGATTGCAATACATGATCCATGAAATTACAAATAACAAAAATAGAGAGTTACATACAATCAGAGTAGCAGTTCTTGAAACCCAACACTCAACCTCCTTCAATTTTTTTTTTTTCATCAACAGGAGCTAAAAGTTATCAGACAAAACATTTTATTCTGCTGCTCCTGTTAATCATTAAACAAACAGAAGAATGGTTAAATACACTTGTTGTTGCAATTTGAGTTCACATTTTAGTGAAAACATGAGTTGGAAGACAAAAGCAGAGAAGAGAATGGAGTCCCCATAACCCAGGAGGAAAATGGTCAGTGACCTGCCATGCCATTTAGACAGCCACAAGTCTATGGGGCTGGATGGGATCCATCCAAGGGTACTTTCAATCATTTACCAGCAGCTAACCAGGGAAATCACACTTGACTGGAGATTAGCAACTGAGACACCCATCTAGAAGAAAGGTTGAAAGGAAGATCCAAGGATCTGCAGTACTATTATCCTGACCCCAGTGCTGAGGAAGTCATGAAGCAGATCATCTTGAGAGCCATCACAGGGCATATCCTGAACAACCAGGGATACCAGCCAGCATGGGCAGGTCCTGACTGACAAAGCTGATCTCCTTTTGTGACAAGTGGATGAGTGAAAGGCTGTGCATGTGCCCACCTGGACTTCAGCAAAGCCTCTGACACCATTTCCCACAGCATCTCCTGCAGGAACCGGCTGCTCCTGCCTTGGCCGGGGGCTCTGTGGGATGTGCACAGAACTGTTGGCATGGCCGGGCCCAGAGGCTGTGGGGGAATGGAATTCCATCCAGTGGTGCTCCCCAGGGCCCAGGCTGGGCCCAGCCCTGGTTCATATCTTCATCAGTGAGCCACAGGAGGGGCCCCAGGACACCCTCAGTGAGTTTGCAGACACTCTGAGCTGGCTGGCAGTGCTGAGCTGCTGGAGGGCAGGAAGGCTCTGCAGGGACATCTGCACAGGCTGCACTGATGGCAGGGGCCAGAGGCCTGAGGTTCAACAAGGCCAAGTGCCTGTGCCTGCTCCTGCCCTTGGCTCACAACCACCCCTGCAGGGCTACAGGCTGGGCAGAGGGGCTGCAAAAGGACTTGGGGTGCTGGCCAACAGCAGCTGGACATGAGCCAGCCAGTGCCCAGGTGGCCAAGAGGCCAATGGCACCCTGGCCTGGACCAGCAACAGAGTGGCCAGCAGGAGCAGGGCAGGGACCATCCCCCTGTACTCGGCACTGGGGAGGCCACACCTCAAATCCTGGGCTCAGTTCTGGGCTCCTCAGCTCAGGAAGGACATTGAGGTGCTGGAGTGAGTCCAGAGGAGGGCAATGGAGCTGGGGAAGGGTCTGGAGCACAAGTCTGGTGAGGAGCAGCTGAGGGAGCTGGGGGTGTTTAGCCTGGAGGAGGCTCAGGGAACAGCTTAACTTCAACTCCACATCTCTATGCTCTCTAAAAAAGGGTGTAGCAGGGTGAGTGTGAGTCTCTTCTTCCATATAACAAGTGACAGGACAAGAGGAAATGACCTCAAGTTGCACCAGAGGGGGTTAAGATTGGGTATTAGGAAAAATTTCTTCACTGAAAGGGTGATCAGGCTGATTGGAACATGCTGCCCAGGGAAGTGGCAAAATCACCATCCCTGAAGTGTTCAAAAGGCATGTGGATGTGGCACTTAGAGACACAGTTTAATGGTGAATACGGTGGTGCTGAGTTAACAGCTGGATTCGATGATCACAGAGGTTTTTTCCAACCTTAACCATTAGATGATTCTATGAATCCTTCAAATTCTTATGACTTCTTAAAAATTAACCTAGGAGGTAAGAGTCAATTGCCAAGCCTTTTATCACTTTACTTCTAAATTTGCTTTCAAATACACCTATTTTAAAGCATGCCATGCTGTTGGGTATTTCTGTGCATATCAAAATGCACTAACTCAACACACTTTCCCAAAGCACATGGACAGACTGATAAAGGTAAGCAAAGCAGCTGATCAGAGGGTTAGTTTCTAATCAATGGCTTTCCAGCTGGCAGCCCATGATGCTCTTAGCAGCCCTGACTCCCACTTAGCAGTAGCTGCAGAAGCTTGCAGCACAATTTATGGTGTCCAGATATTCTTATCCCAAGCTCTGTGGCACAGCTTCACCTGCCTTCACCACTATTCCATAACATTTTGTCTCATCCTTGGGTGTTACCAGAAAAAAAGACACCTGTGGAAGTCACCTATAATATTCTTTATTATATCTAAGATAACCTTTCCCAATCCTTCAGACTTCCAATATGCTAGGTAGTCTTAAATACTACTACTTCAAATACTGCCTTAATAATAATAATACCTGAATAATATCTTAATATGGATTTAGAAACTGGTTTAGAAGAGTAAAGATCTTGATATGGGTAGTTATTTTAGTTAAAGTAAAACAATTTAATGTTGGCAGACACACACCTATTGCTGTCAAAAACATAAATATTTAAGGAAAAAAAGGCTGTTTAGAAAATCGCTCTGAACACAAAGTTTATGAAAAATCACATCTAGAGTTTCAGTTATGCCAATGCTGTACATACATGATCCAAACCATACCTAACTATTTGAAGTTTATTAACTTCTATCAATGAAAAATTATCTTCTAAGCTCAAAACATTCTTGTTATTCTCCTTTTCCTCAAAAGGATCTGAAATTAGTATTTCATTTTCTAATTTCCTTTTACACTTTCCACGTTCCTCTTACCCCAGTGTGTTTTATTCAATAGGGGAAAAAAAAAAAAAAGTAAAAATATAACATATGTACATTGGCATGAAAACACTGAAGACAGGAAAAATTCTCCTTCCCCCCTAATAAACCTGGAAAAATCTGGGGTAATTTTAGCGATTAACATGAATACTGAACAGCCAATGCAAACACAGCTCCATCTATAAAGAGACACCATATTGTAAAGACACTTCAAAGCATATATGCTAATTGAAATTAAGAACCACAGACAACTAGATTATAGCTAATACAAAACCTAACTCAAATTCAGCTAATCAGAGGCTATCTACAGAAAAACAAGCCTTAGAGCCTGCAAAGGAACAGTTTTTGCAAGACTAGACAACAGAAAGAAAAACCCACAGACAATTTGCAGAGTAGTGCAAACCAGTATGCTGCTGCCAAGACATTTTCATCTGGAAATTTAGATCTTCCCATAAATTCTATCAATAGATATGAATTTACAGGCAGTTAGCACAAGAACAAACCCAGTAAAAGGATATGCACCAGACTGACCACATGTACATCTGCTGGCAACAGCTTACCCCCAGCCCTCAGAATGTAGTGACATCTCATCTTTCCACTCCCTGCCTCAAGCCACCTTCAGTGAAGTAAGACCACTACTGCCAACCTACAAGGACTAACCAGGGAAGACCAACATCCCAGCCCTTGAAGCCTCCAGAAAGTCCAGTAAAACTCACAAGCATTTCCAGCAGCTGCTGAAAATTACTGAACATCTCCTTACACCAAACTCAGGCTTTCTATTCATACCAAATATTTTTACTCTGATATTTTACTGATAATTTCTTTCATGCTTTTTCTTTAGGTACTATGAAAATTCCCATTAGAGTTTCTTTCTATTTTAACATCCATGCTTTGTAATTCTTGCCAGAGTCAGAAGTTCATTTTTCCCCTGCTCAATACAGCAAAAAGGATGAGCTGCTTTAGGAACACGTGGCCCAGCCAAAGAAGAGACTTCTATCTATAAAACCAAACCCACACTTCCTTATTTATCAGTTTCTAAACTACACTGGGATAGCAACATATTTTATCAATATTCTCAACCTATGGTATCTTCGGTCCTTATAAACCCCATATAAACCTTATAAACTCACAAAATACCCACCTTCACTATTTTCATCTAAATGCTTCTATAAATGACAGCTTACAACCATGCCACAAATTGAAGCAGAAGTCAGCAAGGAGCTAACTACACAATTTTTCAAATAT
Organism: Polioptila caerulea; assembly: GCA_013397295.1. Lineage (NCBI taxonomy): Eukaryota > Metazoa > Chordata > Aves > Passeriformes > Certhiidae > Polioptila > Polioptila caerulea. The sequence continues at coordinate 158,400 of VYXF01001118.1, forward strand.
CCAAAAAGAGACAAATTAAAGTTGCAATGTTTCTCTATGATTCACACCAGACTCCAGTGTTCATAAACCACAACGAAGAACCAACAGGGATCAAAGTATCTTCTGCCACATCCAAGAATCCCCAACTGGCTGACATCACTAATAGAGCAAACAAATGCATGCTGTCAGTACTTCTCTTCCAAAGTGCTATGTTCTGCAACTTGACAACTTAAGAAATTAAGTCATCTTCATCTTCAAATAACCATTTCTTGATGCTGACAAATTTGCCAAATCTCTGCCCCTTCTCTATTCAGTCATTTGTCCCAGGAGAAGGAAAGAACTTTTTTTAAAGCCGACAGTTGACAGGTAAAAGAAAAACAGACTGACTACCTGAAGCATTTTGGGGTTTATACCTGGATAAATTAAAGAGACTCAACCTAGTTCTCTTTATCAAGGCATCAGATAAAAATATATGCAGATTCAGTTAGCTCTGTCAAAAACATCTACTGTAGATAATAAATTTGTAGACTATGACAAGAAGATTAGAGGCACTCAACATGCAAATCAGCATTCTTCCAAGACCATCCACTCAGTAAGTACTACAGGTGACATTTAGCCCTACTTTCACTCAGCCTATGTAAGGCAGCTGGAAGGGAGATAATGTAGAGCACAATGTAACATAGTGATGACACAGAAGGTGTGTCATGATCTGGCTACTCCAACTTTGGAAGCCCAAACCATAAATCTCCTACCATATACTTAAGACAAGTAAGCCCTGCTAGATGCTGCAAGAATCCAAATTACAAACACACAACAAGTTTAAGATTCACACACTGATCTTCAATATAAAGCATCAGAAGGCTATGAGAAATGCCTGTCACACCTGGCTGCATTTCTAAGTAAACATCTGATTTTTTTCATAAGCCTGAAAGTATATGACTGACCCAATTTGATCTACATGAAGAAAATACAGTATGCAATGGTTCATTTCAATGTTCTTCTGCAACATACCACAGCTTTATCCTAAAAATTCCTAGCTATAAAATGTTAGCATCAATTCTAAACAAGGCTTCTCACGAATTGAGGAACTCCTTGCTTACTTTAGAGACTTCTTCTCCAGTGAATACAATGAAACAAACAGTCATAAAACATTTCCACATAAGGATTATGCAATTCCCGTAAGAGAAAATATTTTGTTCCAACCTCACTTTGGTTACTCGTTTTGCCAAAGAACCTTTAGACTGTTTACTGAAGTACCTGTTCTGTGGACATCTATGCTAAAAAGTTTTTGATCAAGGAATACTTGAGTGATATAACACTGTTTTAAAGCCTGAATACTCTATGTAACCATAATTTGCATAATGTAATCATAAACCACTGTACAAATTATATGTACATTTCAGTAAATTGTAGCTAATCAAAACTTAAAAGTAGCAGACCTTTTGTCTGCTGTAGGAAAGTGCTTCAGATAAATTTATGAAGTCATCTGAGTATTTACAAACCAAGCAGCAAGTACACATACAAGCGGGGCAAAATACAGCACACAAAAGAAAGGAAGAAAAAAAAGCATGAAGGAAGCACAGTCAGAAATGGCATTAATACTCCCACTTTGATACTTCAGGGAAGTACACAGAAACTATAGTGAACTTCTGCAGAACCTTCTGCACTTCTTGTACTCCTAATCTTGAAGACCAGACACTGTAATGCTAAGCAATTCTGTCATCTTTTGAGTTGCAGTACAGTAAGGTTTTAGCTCTGTATTCACTACATACACCAACAAAACATGCACAGGAAAAAATATTTTCTTATACTCATGAAATGCAAAGCAAACAGTCACCCATCTGTGCAATGGACAAGAAAAATACATTAATTAACAGCATTTCAAAATAAAAATTTTCACCTTCACCATAATCAGAACAACACAAAATCTCCAAAATCATTCTGCTTTTCTCCCTAATTCTTTTCAGTCCAAGTTTTGCCTGCTACCTCCCCAATTAGTCTCCTTATCCTGACCTTCTTATGCCCAACCTGTGGCACCAAGACACACCATGGTGAGTTGAACCTGGCTGGATACTAGGTGCCCACCAACACTCTGTCACTCCCCTCCTCAGCTGGACAGGGGACAGAAACTGAAGAAAAGGCTCCTAGGTCAACATAAAGACAGGGAGAGATCTCACTAGCTACCATCATGGGTAAAGCAAATTCAGTTTGGGGAAAAATTAAATTACTACCAAGCAAGTCAGAGTAGGATAATGAGAAAATAAAAACTGAATTTTAAAATACCTTCTCCCCACCCCTCAATTCTTCCCAGGCTCAACTTCACCTCCCATTTCCACTACCTCCTCTCACCCAACAGCACAGGGGAATGGTGGCTGTGGTTAAGTTCATTACATGCTGTTCCCTCTTCCTTCTCAGGGGTGGAAATCCTCACACTCTTCCCCTGCTCCACCATGGGTCCCTCCAACAGGAGACAGTCCTCTACCAACTTCTCCAACGTAAGCCTTTCTCACTGGCTCCAGCATGCCCCTCTTCTGTGGGGAGCAGTCTCATAGAGAGACTGCTCCAGTATGGAATCTCCATAGGTCCCAAGTCCTGCATGGGCCTCTCTCTATACAAGTCCTGCCAGGAGTCTGCTCCAGCATGGGCTTCCCACGGGGTCACAGCCTTCTTCAGGCACACCTACCTGCTCCAGCACGGGGTCCTCTGCAGGCTGCAAGGGGGTTTCTGCTCCCTGGTTGGCCTCCATGGACTGCAGGGGGACAGCCTGCCTTCCCACAGTCTTCACCACCAGCTGCAAGGGAACCTCCACTCCAGCACCTGGAGCACATCCTCCCCTCCTTCTTCACCGACTTGGTGTCTGCAGAGTTGTTTCTCTCTCAAATTCTCACTGCTCTCTCCAGCTGCAGTTTCTATTCAGCAGAGTTTTTTATCTGTTCTTAAATATGTTATCTCAGGGGCACTGCCACAGTTGCTGATTGGCTCAGCCTTGGCCAGCAGCAGGTCTGTCCTGGAGCCGGGCTTGCCTTGGCTCCACCAGACACAGGGGATGTTTCTGGCAGCTTCCCAGAGAAATCCCTCCTGTAGCCCCCTTATTAACAAACCCTGTCACACAAAGGCAATACAATAGGTACTCCCTAAGTATCCTCAGGCAGACCTTTTATTCAAGATATCCAGCTACCAACTAATGTTCAATGCCTTCTAAACTGTACAGTCATTCATGAAAGACAGACAAATAACAAAAGCACAAAGATCAATTTTTCTGTAGTGCACTCAAAACTACAGCAATTCTTCTAGTAATATTTGTTACAGTATTCTTACAGTAGCTGTAGCAATATTCTTACATAAAGTGTCCTTTAAGGAAAAATATGGATACACATTAAAGAAACACTCATTTCAACACTTCTTTAAGAATTGATTTCAAGAGATATCTTCAAAGAGACTGCAAAGTATATTAGTCCTTATTGATGGCCAGTATTCAAATTGAAGAAAAAAAAAACCACACAGGTTTTCTTTTTCTAAAATAAAGTTTTGTTCACCTGTGTTGTGACTATTTATCAACATTCATTCTAATTTACAGCTACAGGTGTTAATAAGTACAGATCCCACTCCCCTGCAGGCAGCCTTTTGAGTCAGAGGGGTCAGAGCTCTGATCACAATATTGAAAGGCTTTCTGCATATTGAAAGGCTGCCTTCCTTGGTCTTCCTTTGCCTCTTTCTGTTTAAGCAAAAGGCAAGTAATACTGCACCTATACTTCTTTTATACTACATAGTATGTACCTAAATGCTGGGGGTGAGGTGTAAAAATTTGGATACATCAAACAATTCTTATGAGCAACTCTACAAAAAAAGTTTGCAGATGAATGTGATGAAACATTTTTTAAACAGAGAATTTGAAGAGAGCTCCAACTCTTGTTATATTAATGATTTTTTTTTTTTAATTAAAATTCAAGTGTTCATACTCTGGATCATCTGTGCAGCAGATGCAGGTGTAGCTCAGGTCTCGTAAGAGAACCATCAGGAACACAGCATACCTTAACTGGGTAAACACTACAGCTGCATTTCTGCTGCTCTGAACCCTTAAGTACTGAGTACTGTATGGTCAAAACTTACTCTGCAATGACAGCCTTCCTGTCTCCACATCAAGTTCCAAGAAACACATATTCAGGCATAGAGACTCCAGTTATGCCAGACTGAGCTGAGATACAGATGGATGCTATCTCAAGTCTTATGTGGCTAGCTCCACAGGGAGTCACAACCCCCTCAGCACATTTCTAAGGACTAAAATCCAGGTGGCTTATTCGACAAGCTGTAGTGTCACACAAATGCACTGACTCAGTTCTGGACCATGACTGCATTTAACTTCATAAGCCAGCCCACCAAAAAAAAAAAGCCCACAGAAATGCCAAGTGACAAAAACACCACTGTTACAACATTAGAGTAATTTGTACCAAGCCCAAACTGATTCTTCCAGATGCAAGGACAGGTTTACAATATTCATATTCCAGTGAAACAAATCAACAGCATAGTCATTCACCTGCAATCCAACCTCACACTCAGCATCTGAGCGACACTCTGAGGTGGTAAAACTCCCCAGAATTCTTAACACTTCAGTTCAGTACAGAGATCCCCTGGTCTCTCTGAATCAAGTTGGATTCAGAAGAACACAACCTACACATAGTTAAAAAGCCTGACCAAGCTCCCTGTACAAATGGTGAACTCCTGCCTGGCATCTCTGTCACAAAGATTACTGCAGCTCCATCATGATGAGTATGAAGAGTAGTAGCTTGTAGTAAACCATAAACATATTGCCTATTTTTACCCCACTATATACTATATTTAAATTATTCTTAACATAAGATCATCAAGGAAGATGTTTGACACATAACAAGACTATGGGGAGAAAAAAAGTATTTTTGAACAACAGTCATGCTACAAATCCTAAGCTTAGTTCTCCAGTCCTTCATTGTGCTTTGGGTACATGAACTATCAGCCGTTGGACAATAAATATGCACCATCCAATTTCTTAAGCCAGGACCCAAAGTCCCTTATGTAGTAGTCCATATATATATACAACCTCACACAGACCTCAAAACTAATTTTTTCTACATCAGTACCTATTTGCCCTGTTTTTTGACTCAGAAGTTCAGACACATTTGAAGACACCAAAGGGCCCACTATGCAGGGTAATAACAGCTGGTGCTGACACAGGCAAAGCTGGGAGCAGTCACCACCCATCTTGAAGTGACTTGAATTTCAAGCTCACCCTAAGTCAGCTAAGATAAATGAGCTGATTTAGAGAAAACTAAGATTTCTCAAGCAATAGTTAAAAACTTACACAGTGATGTAAAAAGTGCATACTGGGATTACAGTCTTCAATTATGTACTACATAAGCATGATTAAAATATTAAGTCAAATAATTACCAGCCACCTCAATATATCCATTCTCCAAACAGTTCAGGTTTATGAAAAGTCACACTTTCTCTCACACACAGAGAAGAACATGACCCTGCTGGAACCAAAATTCAGTATGACTGGTGTGGCATGGAGCAGTGCTTTCCAACCAGTAACTGACCATTCAGCAGCCAACACGTTGGCTCTCAGCTCACCAACAACAAAAACACAGAAGTCAACCAGCCAGCACTGTGGCTCCAACCCAGTATGTACCAGCCTAGAGGCAGCACACAAAAGAAAGGGAACACAGTACACATCAGTGTGTAACACTTGCTAGTGCATGGGAAGCCCCCTGTCCTGGTCTGCTGCTAAGTGAACTCACTTCTCTGGTGACCTGCCAACTTGCATTATGTGCTCCTGAGTTAGTCTACTCCTTTTCATTGTTAAAGCAAGACTAGCTTTAGTGTGAGCAATTAACTGCAGTTGCTTATCAGAATGAATTTATCTGCCCCGCAACTGAAGCTTAAAAAACAACCAAGTAAAGTACCCCAAAAACACACAACACAGACAGCATCAGCTTGAAAAAATATGCCCTGAGTGCAATACTGAGGTCTTTTTAAAGATTGAAAGTAAGTAAGCAGAAGCATAGTCAATGTAATATGGTTCATTTAATTCTGGTTTTGTTTATAGGCGAAAAGGTCAAGAGAAAAACTAAGCTTCAGTCTCATACAATGATGATAAGGATGTTTGCTTTTGTAAGCAACTGTGTTAAAACTTCTGGGTCTGGTAAACTGATTACTGTAAAGCTCCAGGTTCCACACTGAGGTCAGGGCTTGAGTTTAGTTTCTGAATGTCAAGAGCTGCTCCAAGACACCTCAGGCACAGCCACCATATTTCTAACTCGTTAACATAAAAACAGATTTTAAAACTTCAGCTGTTATACCTCACATGCAATCGGTTTCACCTGAGAATCACTTAAACCTACACTACATTACACATGGGATTTCTTTTATCAAAACAAAATCAGTAATCAACCTGTTGAATTAAACAGACACTGTTTGGTGGAAACAAGAAAAGAAGACACCAGGCAGAAAATTCAGTTATCACTATTCCTTCTTCACTTCAAAGTAAAGTAGTCTATCAAAGCTATTCTCTTGGTAAACTCAAGAAATTGTCATAATGCAATGAGACACTTTATTATAGAACTCTGGACAGTTCTCTTTCACTCCTTGTGTCATGAGAAGCCAGGATTAACTATATCCCAAACCACAAGGATTCCCTATTATATTCTTGGAAAATCCTCTTGTAGTCACCAGCTGTCTTTCTTTCTCCTCTGCATTTTTAACTTCGCTATCAACCTGTACATATCAACATCAGCAATATTACAAAATGTTACTCTTAAAACTTTACACAGATGATGGTCTCCCCAGGAAAAAAAACAGCCTTTGTTTAGAAAGAGTTTTGATTTTCTATTGACAAATACTAGAAGCATACAAAAATCAATCCCTTCTTGTTCCCACCAACAGGTCTGCTTTGGAAGAACTAAGTCTCAATTACCCACAGCATCACAAACACATTAGTGGCAAAAAGTAGGAAAAAGCAAAGGTTAGACCTCTACCAAAAATTCATTCAACAGTAAGCCTTTGCCACCATTTCTACAGCACTTTTTATTAGAAAAGGAAATAGGTACAGCAAACAGGCCATGTAAACACACCAATAGTCACTGACAATAACTGAATATTTGATCTGACTCCTCATTTGCTCCTAGATATGAAAGTTAGAAACAGTTTACATACTGCTCTAAGATGCTGCACCACCTGCTCTTCTAAGGAAATTTTTTCAGAGGCAAAGGAACAGCTTAGTCTTTCTAAATACTCTCACTTCTGTCAGTTTATCTTTTGCTGGAAGACAAATTAGGAAGTGCCAAGCAGGGAGAAATGGGATTCACTTTTTCCAAAAATTCCTGACATCACCCAGTTTCATCTAACAAACATACAAGTCTGACCAAAACAAAACCTCATGCAACTATGGTTAAAAAAAA